>OZ012684.1:86344834-86357334 GCA_963942565.1 Maea johnstoni | reverse complement strand
CAATACCTAATAGAAATAATGCCAAAGTGAATGTTCTCACTCATGCAATTCTAAATACAGCTGTCTTGATAAATCAATTCCAATTTTTAGACATTGAATAACCATCAACATGCTGCACAGTGCACACTGTTCTTGACAGCAAAGAAGGCTGATCTTGCAATTTAAAATACTCACACTCAGTAAGTTAGACATTCTAGATAAGATTTAATGAAATTTAGTTACTTAGAATTAACCTAGAAATAGCAAAAATATAACATTAGAAAATAGTGATATTGCAAAGGATAATTAATGGAATTATGAATTTTGTTTATCAGCTCATCACTTTTTTCTGGCATATTGCACCCTGGCCAGTTGTAAGTGGTTGAGGAAACTGTAGTGCCCGACACTAGGATGCAACCTCAAACAAATATAAGCAATGTTTGGTTGTGAGGTATGTTCACATTCTCATTGGGTGTTTTCACCAACTACTCACTAAAATTCAACATAACACTTTGAAATGATAGGAAGGCTTTTTGTCTTAAAGCAAACGTAACTTAACTTCACTTCAAGATGAACCGTTTTAAAGATATTTTAAGAGAAGCACCCTCCAAAATATCACCAAATATTGGCATGTTTCATCAACTAAATGTTGAGGAATTTATCTTAATATATTTCACAAGGAAATAACTTCAACCACCTTGCAGCAATGAAATACTGGCATATACAAGAGTCATGGTGAAACATTACTTTCTTGACCACAAATAGGTAACACACAAGAAATATCTATTCTTATGCCAAAATGTGTTTCACCATTACAATGACCTGTGCTAAAGTGGTACACTAAGTAACTGAGAAAAATGCTGAATGCATGACCCAGCTATTCAACCTCCATGGAGGAATCTATAGATTATATCTGGTTGTTTGTACACAGTTCTACTGGGAGTAAGAAGGTATAAGGCCAGCCATTGTCTCAGGTCTCGGTAGTTCTTTGTCTGTGGCAGCTTTATGCTGGATTGTAGGCCAAACAGGTCAATCAATCTTTCAGCTGATAACTCATCACAATGTCAGACAATTGATTCTCTAACTCATTTCTCTAGTGGCAAGAGAGGTTTTTGTGGGAGTTGGGAGATATTCTATGTATGCTGTTGCCGCTTTACAGATCGAAGGACTCATGTGCTGATTGCAAAAGTCTCACTGAAAAATTGCTGTGACTTATTTCTACTTGATTCATTAATCAAGTATGTTGTATTCAAGTGAAGATCCTAAAAGCCTGTTGAAAAAATGTTGACTTAGTTCTTTTAAATTTCTAAATTACATTTTTGTTGGCCTTCAAAAGCAGATTGCAATTTTAGTCTAATTGAAAAATTGTCGATTTATTGCTTGATCCGCACATGCATGTAGTCAACATTAACCATTATCCTCAAAGCTGCAGTGAGAGTAAAAAGTAATTGTTATTCAACAGCCCTCAAGGGTGCACCATTGTTTTCAGATAGACACAAACAAAATATGACCCCAAACTCATACTCAGTACAGATTGCTGGGTCTGGGTCTCTAAGTAACTCATCCTTGTGCTATCATACCCTACACTATAGACACACCCAGAGCCTCAAGGAATGAATGATAAGCAACCCCAAACGTATTGTTCTGAACGGGTTCCTAGGTCTCTAAGTAACTCATCCGGCCTAGTGCTACCCTACCCTACACTATACACACCCACAGCCACAAGGAATGACTGATGAGCAACCCCAAACTCATTGAATGTGAAGGCTACATAATTCCATTCTAGTTAATTCAATTACTCTCCGTGCAGACTAGGCTCTGCAGCCGGTGGATCCGAGTAGATATTAGGGAAGACACAGGAGAAAGCGCAGATAGAGAATTCATGAGATGTATGGAAATCCAATCAGTGTGCCACTCTTCAGCGATCTGAAAACACAGGGAGGAATCGAGAGAATGGGATAATTGATAGATCAGAGAAAACCGCAACTGAGCAGATAAAACCCCTGACAATTGATGCTTAAACTTACACCTTTGGCAATTTTACTTACCACTAACCTCTGAACCCTGAATCCAAACAAACCAGGAAGTATTGCATTCAGTATCACTTAACCCATTAACACTCAGAGGTGTTTTTTTTTAGATGTTATCGTCTGCTACTCTCATACTTTTGAAAATAACTTGGGAATAAAGCGAAACTTTACAAAACATTTGAAGGAGAGTTGTTGTCCGCTATCTGCTCAACTTTTCCCCTTCAAATATTTTCAAGAAAATGCTTTTGAAAGTAAGACATTTAGAAAATCATCAGACCTCTTTTGGCTGCTTTGAGAGTAAATGGGTTAATTAGAATATATTGGGAAGTAACTCAGATGAAATGAATGGATAATAATGATTCACTTTAAAGTGAGTAGATGAATGAAAACCCTAAAGAACTCAACCCCATTTGCCTGAAAAAAAATATGATGGAAATTAATCAGCCTCATGGCATCTGGAGAGAAAAAAAGACAAAATGAAATATTTATCAGATATCACAGTGAGTAAAGAACTTTTAGATGGCTCAAACGGATTGAAATTAAGGCATACACAGATAACTGAATGTGAACTACTGACTTTCCCCTTCAGGATTGAGTATTGTGCAGCTATTGTTAGCACATCGTGATATAAATTGTTGGTCATTATTCACTGTCAGAACAAACAGACAGGCAGACTGCATTGATATAAGAGGGTCATATGACTACAACAGAAATATCAGCCAGAGACATGAAGGCATGCAGTACTTTTCGTCGGAGTTAGAGAATAGAAGAGACATTTATTTCACTTAGGCCTTGAGGCCCTTCAGTGTACATCATCACATCATACTATAAAAGTTCATGAAATTCACAACATTCAATCACCAAGTGTCCTGAAACAATCTCTCATACCCTAGGCTCCTAACTTGAACAAATACATGCATACTTTGTCTTTTCCAGTGATAACCTACACTCACTTTTCTATATATTGCTTAAAGCACATACTTCAACATGAAATTCATCTTTTACATCATCATAACCACTATATTTCTTATCTGTATTATTGGCCTACGCTTTCTTCCTGTTTCTATTCATATTCTCTGAGAACTTGCGTATAGTCCAATACGCACAAAGCAAGGAGTTAACTCTATAATAGATAGAGTCATCTATGCTTCGGCTAACATGGGCAGTGATCAAAAGATATTCAAACCATTCATCAAAAATTATGTGCATTTTTCATATTTAAGGAAAACCATCATGATAAATTGGAATTTACTTGAATTAATGACTAGCTTAATTAGTCAAATATCTTTTTGATCGTTTTTCTAATTAGGAAATGAGAGCTTTAGGGGTGCAAACATACATTTATTAACAAAGCCTTGATGTATTTGTCCTTCTCTGCTGGTGTTGTCAGGCATAAAGTTCTGACACAAATTAAGCATAAATTATATCAGTGATATTGAATATGTACACTATGTCATTCTGAAGAAAATGAATCTCTTATTGAGTTAATTGACCAAACACATGAGTCACTCTCTAATGTTTCAACAAAATTATACCAAAATCTTATACAAAAATATAGTTCTCAGATAATCAGTTGAAATAAAAACCCATGCGTTGTGCATCGTCATAGGGCCTGATTCTGTATAAATTAATGTCAACTTTTGGTCAAAATTCAAGTCAGTTTCACCGACATAATCTCACAGGATATTTTTAAAAATAAAATTCCTTTCTGAAGCTCTGAACCTTTGATTAAGTTAAATGCCTAACTAATGGATCCATTTTATCTAAAAACCTAGGAGAAATACACTCTTAATTGGTACCAACTTTATTGCACCTCAGAGATTCTCACATGCAAGATGCAGGCTATATAAATATACATATATATAGTTATGTAAATAGGTCAAATGCATGTGCCCCATGTAGGGACTAAGTGCATGCACTGCACCATTTCCTGATGGTCTACTTCGAAATTTATTGAGTGTGACAGCTGGGTATTTTTGTAAATACAGATGGTATGGAGTAAATACGGCCCTGACCTGGACTAGCTTTATATCCTGAGAGCATATATCATCCCCTCACGACAGGTGGCATTCCGGAACACTCAGGGGGAAGAGAAACCACGCCACATATGCACCTACTCAATATAGCAAACAGGCGTCCAAACAAGCATCAGCAGATCTGAACCATACCCATTCATGTCTGGAGATCTGGACCTTGACAAGTCCCATCTGGATCTATGATACTTTTGAAAATGACTATGGAATGAACTGATCAGAGATTAAAATTATAAAAATTTCATGATAAGATGTTGTTTGGGTTAGGACAAATATTTTCCCTCAAAAGTATCCAAAATAATAATAGTAATAATAGTAATTATAATAGTAATAATAATAATAATAATAATAATAATAATAATAATAATAATGATAATTATAATAATAACAATAATAATTATAATAATGATAATGATAATGATAACAATAATAATAATAATAATAATAATAATAATAATAATAATAATAATAATAATAATAATAATAATAATAATAATAATGATATAAAGATATCATTTAAATAGTCAAAATATTTTGGGGACTATGAGAATGAATAGGTTAATATTTCGGATCCTCTTTTGCACTGGTTGGAGTGTTGTAATGCATTACTTATTATAGATTCCGTCAGCAATATTGATTTTCAAGGGCAAATGATCTATGGGGTCTCTTAAATAATGAAGTCTCTTCCATCCATAGGATTTCTGACAGACTATATATACGCAATGACGATTCTGGTTTTCTTTTGTGTCAACTCTTATAATTATATCTCAAAACTTGTGAATAGGAAATAGACTTTCATAATAATCATCCAATTCAACATGGTCATCAAATGAAGCAATCAGCTAATAGTAACATCAACTGTTAATTATACCCATTTACATACACGGTCTGATAACTGATGAACACAACTCATCAAACATATTTATTATATAAAGAATATTTGAAGAGGGATCATAAAATCTACCAGGATTCAAAAATATTGCTTTAGATGATCAAACCATATGCATAACACTATGTGCATTTCAGATGTGAATGGGTCCAGATAGGCATGTTAATGCACTGATCTACTTACTTCCCTAGATTCCACTAAAAGCTTTCCAAGAACTACTAAAACATAGTCATAAAAAAGTTCATAGTAGCCACCAGAGACTGATTGAAAATAACATAGTCCATATCACTTAAGTATCATTATGTATGTATTTATCCGTTATAAAGAGATTAAAGAGTACTTTATAGTACAATTTAACAGAGAAATTAATTCATTGACATACATGTAAGGTTCAATTAGGCACTGCTAATTTCAAAATATGTCCATCCCATACAAATAATGATGCCATTATCCCTCCCTTTGAAATTACAGCTTCACCAGGACACCTGAAGGTTCTGAAACTCATCCAGAAATGAGAAACACTGTACTTATTTATTCTTGGCCTAATCCCATAATGGCGATGAGAAATCTCTGATACCAATATGCTAGCTTGGTGTCTTGGTATAATGGGACATTAGTACACGTCCCCTAGGAGAGGGGACAGGTGATAAATACACAGCTCTATACTGGGAACTCATCATAAAATGGCCAGTCTTCCACCTGCCCTGCCCCTAGGGGAATCTACAGCAAACATGGTAGTGGCTTGTCTAATTGATGACAGGTTGAGGGGGCGCTGATGTTAGGTTGCAAAAAGGGTTAATGTATGCAAAACAGTTGCAGCTAATATACTTAAAAGCTTAATTGAACATCTGGAAAAGCAAATTGTGACTGAAACTTAACATGAACAGGGTTTTACCTTAGTATCTTGTTTCGTGATTTTGGGCAATGTCTGTACTGTACTATACTGCAACATATAAATGCCTGTTTGCCTCAATCATTGCTGATCCATTAGTTAATAAACATTCTATGCATATGGTACTCATTGAATTAATATAGGCAGTGGAGCATAATGATAGTGATGCTGATGCTGATAATAATGACAATGAAGATGAAAATGATGACTGTCAATACAACAACACAGGTGATGATGATGATGATGATGGTTTTGATGACGATGATGATCATTTATTTTGGAAGTAGATGGAGTGGGTCAATACACCAACTGTTACAACAACTACAAGTAGTTGCCTTGTTGATTGACAATAACACCCACTTCAGGATACACATATAGTAATGTGAGTCTCTTCATATGACACAGCATGATGACAATTATAAACACTATCCAACAGACACAGTAGAGTACCTGTTACAATTGTGGTTATCCTTCATATGCTTATCATCCCCCCTTGTCTATGTTTACAACAGACTTAAATATGTACTAATTTTAAATTCCCAACCATTTGTGAACTTTAAGTGCTTTACTATAAGCTTGCTCAATATTTATTTTTAATAAAAGCCTTCGTTGTGAGTAAGTGTTTATTTCAGTTGTTAAAATATAATACCTCATCTGCTAATAATAAGCCCCTTTAAGCTGTCTGCCTTGATCAAGACACTGTATTTCCCCACCACTTGCGGACAAGAGGCTTAAGCTTAAATATCAATATCCTCAGTGCTTGTTACAATTGTAGGTATCACTCATCTGCTAATTACCCCCTTGCATGCAGCGTGAGACTGAGATGAGTGTGTGCTTGTAGTGGTTGTGTGAAAGGCCGTTTTAATCTGCTGAGACGTTCTGACTGGGAGTGGGAGTAGGCGGCAGCGTGATGTGCATGCTGAGGGGTATCCATTGCCAGGCCCGCTGCTGACACGCCGACAGGCATCTCACATTCATCCCACACTCCGCCACTCAATTAAAAAGTGCAACTATTTGATTAGGCGCTCCCCGCAAGATATTTGCTATTATTTCCAGTTTCATTCGCTATTCATCTCAGCACCAACATTAAGGCGAGCAACGCTAGGGTCTTAGAATAACTGCAAAGAGTAACTAGCAGCTAACTAATCTGATATGATCAAAGCAATCAGATTCCGGCTGTGATGGATCTTGCTTGATGGTTTTGAAGGACTATTTTCGGTATCCAGCGTCGACCTCTAGGTAATGCTGAGCTGTCTGGGGCTTGACCTAATGAATTTTCCCCTATATTACAGGCATTCGCTATCCCAGTAGAATTCACCGACTCTAGGTGATCTATGGGAAATGGCCCCAGAGCGTCCACCAGGACAATGACCTCCCCTACTGTTGTTTACGTAAACATAAGGGTAACACGTCATGATTACGTAAGTCTCAGTTTTATATAGGAACTTAGGATAAGTGGGATTGTAATAGTAATAGGCGGATTCTATAGATAATTTCAAAGACCTTATGTAATATCTTTTTAAATATGTGAACAGCAATTTAGCCCATTTATGCTTTATAAGCATAACTCCCTAAAACATTATAATAAGTTATAAGCTTTTGAAAATAACTTAAAATCAATAATTATATTAAACATGAGTTCACAGAATATTTGAAAGAAATTTATAAGATGTGTTGTGGTGAATTTTTATTACGTAAAAGGTGCTCTTATAGGAAAGAAATCAACAACATTGTTAGGCTTTTTGTACTGCTAGCATTTTCAACGGTTCAATCATTGCAATGGTATTTAGTATAAAGAAGAAAATATGTTAAATTCAGCACTACCAGGCTGTTAGATTGTCAAGCTCTGCATTGTGCTAGCTATGAGACCCAGTATCTATTAGATAAGCATCTCCAATCTCACTGGTTTGGATCATTCCCGGGAAGGAAAGCCATTTTCTCTGACATGCGCTTAAGAACCTGCCATTGATTTACAGGCTCCAGCTAGATTGTGGTTTATAATTGCTTTGGAGGATTCAATTGAGCACAAACTAATTGAATACAGTACTATCTTTGAATGAATGGGCACCCTTACCTTGATTACATCAAGGAAGGAGAACCTTCTTGGTACCTTATCTATCTATCTATATATATATATATATATATATATATATATATATATATATATATATATATATATATATATATATATATATATATATATATATATATATATATATATATATATATATATATATATTAGAGCTGCACTCACGGAGGGAGATCAACTCATGAGCTCACCACCGGTTTGACTCGTGAGCTCATGAGCTCCCGGACGTTCCAACTTTCCAAAGAAATACTTATTTTCCAGCCCAGCTATTAAGAAATAAATATTTATTGGCGGAGATTTATTAACATTGCTATGTTTATTTAATTCAAAAACGTGCTGACGAGGTACAAAGGTCAGTATAGCACTCAACACCGCTTGAATGTATACATTGGAGATTGTAAGGAAGACATGACAGCGATAAGCAGTTATGTATGTTAATATTGTGTGTTAGGTGCTCTATGTGACGTTTGTGTTCCCAACATAGACAAGCTCACGAGTTGAACATTTCAGCTCAAGCTCGGCGAGTTTGCCCCAGGGCTCGAGCCACTCGAGTTTGTGAGTGGTGAGTGCAGCTCTAATATATATATATATATATATATATATATATATATATATATATATATATATATATATATATATATATATATATATATGTATATATATATATATATATATATATATATATATATATATATATATATATATATATATATATATATATATATATGTGTGTGTGTTTTATAAGTTGACTATTTATGCATGTGTAATCATCATGCTACACTATGGTAACAATTGTGATTGCAACATCTTTTTTCATGCTACTAAAGACAATATATGCCTCACTCTGTGGGGTACATGTTCCTAAACCTAACAATTTTCTATCAAATCTATTTAACAAAATATCACTTTGTTATCAAGATATTCTATTAGCATGTGATGGTATTTCTTGACGTTTGTTGGCATTTGTGGCTGTTGGTCTTTTAGTGAGACCCAGTTTATGTGAAACATGTGTTACCTTCCACATGCAAATAGGTAAAAGTCAATACCAAGAGCTCAGATGTTTCATATCTCAGATGTAAGCAATTGCCATGAAGCTGAACCAGTACATGTTTGACGATGCTTCGCAGGGTCTCCCCTTGAGTGCAGTGACGTGCAGTAAGGCGGGCCTCCATTGGGAGGGGGCCAAAAGCGCCTCATAATCCGCCGTAAATGGTTGGGAGTGCGGGGGATTGAGGCGAGCACATGGACAGGAGTGTTATGCTAACTGTTCTATGAGCCATCTTGATTGATATCTACTATGTCTTAGGACAGGCAATATTCCAGCCAAAGTGAGCGAGCGCGCGCGGGAGGAGAATTGCTCGAGCAATTTCAGCGCTGAAGAGATGGCTCCCACAATAGCTCTGGTGGCCATTACTTGTCAGGGCGATGCTCGGGCCGAGATCTGTGGTCGGCCCTGAATGGCACCAAACCCTTGTCTTGCGCAGTAATGGAAGCCATACATAACAATCTACACATGTGCCCGTTACTTACAAGAAAAGGGAGGAAGTCTCCTATGGTAATCGAATCACTCTATATATAATCACAATTGCTTTTCACCAATTGAGGCAATGCAGGGATTAACTAGATAGCCTTCGTTCATCCTTGGAGACTCCCATTGCCCAATACAATGGTAAAAAAGCTATTTCTGTTGGCCACAATAATAAGGTTATTCCACTCAGCTTCCATCAATCTAGCAAGTCAACAATACTTCATATCTATATACATACAGTAATAAGTTTTACTTGAATTGAGAGGAGCATCCACTAGAATAAGGGTGCCAATGATAGAAAGGAATTTATCAATTTGGGATTTTATCTATTATCACTTTCCTGCTGAACTGGCAGGCTTATTCTTGACTAGCCAGAGGAAAATGGTGGAGGAAACCAGAGTAACCAAAGACAATCACTACTGCTTGCATGAGCCCAAGTCACTGGTAACTTTCTCACATGCCCTAAACTGGAACCAGGGCAGTGATGATGATAGCTGTCCTTGTTCTGAGGGTTCACTTTATAAGACACCCCTCAGATAACAGTTGCATATTGATGAATAGCTAGGGAAAGGCCACTTGAGGATTATGGCCCGTCAAAAGCCGTCAGAGGACTAGGAGACTGCAATGTATATCTCCATGTGAACAACTCTTAGGTCACTCCCCTTCCCCCTAGCAATAGTAATATATATATCCAGGGTGCAAGAAATGCTCCAAAACATTACTTTCCGAGCGGGGCAAGCTGCTAGGGTTTACTTGCCCTGCAAGCACTTTCACTTGCCCTGCCACTCTGTTAAACAAAGGTGAGTCACAATGCAAAGACTCTGCCCAAAACATTACAGCGGGGCTGAGCTGAGTGGGGCAAGTTAGTGTCTTGTTCTGCTTGCCTGATTGACGTGTTTTTTTTCAAATTCAGTTGCAACTTGCAAATGGTTATGTTACACGCTGATATCTCCAGCATATACAGACACACTGCTGTCACTGATGCTACCAGCGTGTTAATTCCCACCAAAGTGACCTTCCTTCAGAATGCTTTTAAAAGCACACTATTAATTGTCAATTGTATTCATGCTACCAGGTTGCTTCCCCCATAAGAGTCCTACCTCCAGAATACTGGCACACTACTATTGTCACTGACCTCATGCATTCACAATAGCTCTAGGAGAATGGAAAATGACATCACTTGAGGCTAATCCAGTCAACCCTTGGGACCCAGGTGGAGTATCTCTTTTCATTAGACATAACTAATCAAACACTATTTCCAATACATCACTGTTAACATTATAAGCAAAGGGTGCCCGATAGCTGAGTGGTATAAGCATGTTGCACCAACTGCTCACTGTCTTTCATTACTGGCAAGGTTTGTATATAGTTTTGATTAAAGTCAACTGCAAGTGGTCAGTGTTTAGGAGATAATCAATGGTTTTTTCAAGGTATTACTTTATCATTACAATTAGAAATTTTCATCTAATGAAATGAATTTCTTGTCATTCATTTTAAATGAATGGATATTAAATGAAATTAAATAAAGTTTCCCCATGTTTTCTATTGTTGAAACTCTAAGAATTGCCATTACTGTGCTGACTGAACAAAATTTGGTTTATTCTGCAAATGTGAATTTTTTAGGCTCAAAGTCATAAAGGAAATGGTATTGTATAGTACTGCTCTACAGACTTTAATTAAGGTTTCAATTAAACATCTTAATTCCAAATTGATATTATCAAAATCAATCATAACTTTTTGTACAATTTGGGCATTTTATACAATAACAGCAGAAGTGAAGTCAATCATCATGCCATAATGTTTCTGTAAGTTGAATTTATTTTAAACCTTGGCTACAATAGCCATTCTAATTCACAGATACCCAGAGGCAGAGCACAAACCCCTAATCATTCAGTGTGAATGGACCGCTGTCAATTAATTCAGCCATGCCGCATTGATTTTCAATACAAATCAGAATAATGTGTATTAATACACATTACTGGATGATCCGTTTCAGTAATCTCCCTAAGCCAGGCAAAGGATGATCATTAAGTCTATTATTTGTGTTGAAAGTGTCACATGTGGAGTTGATGTTGAAAGCGCGAAATTGATCAATATAATTAAAGTAAGAGGAACTCCTCCACTTGGCGTTAAATCCCTTTGATCTTGAAGATTTGATTTATCCAATTCTGCTCAGTGTGGGGAGATAATGCCTCCTCAAAGCATCCATCAGGGGAAGAATAACTCCATCTTAATGAAGCCCGCCGACGCATGATGTGGTATCCTTTGGTATTAGTACATCAGACCCTGCTCACCAGCTCCTGACACTACCACTACTTTGAAATAATACAGAATCAAACCCCACTATTGAGGATACCCACACAAACCTATGCTTCTTACCCATTATACACTCAGAATTTGGAAATTTTATAAAAAAAATTCTGCAGTAGCATCTATAGATCATACTTTAAAGGGCAACTCAGAATGTAAAAATACCAATGGTAGAAGGACATTACCGATCAAGTCAGCCCTAATTTTTTGGTAGCAGCATGCATGGCATATAATGGGTTAACATGGCCCCAAGGCGTCTGAGTACATTTTGAAATGCTGAGAGGAGCAGACAGGAATGGTATGTGATTAGCATGATATAACTGTATGTATGAGAACCCACATGGATGCATATGGGTGAATGATAAGAACCATTGATAGATACCATCAGTGAGTCAGTGGAGCAGTGCAGCAATAATAGAGAAGGATATCTCATCTAACTTGGGAACCATAAAAACAGGCCTTGAATAATGCAAGTCTATTCACAATCAGCAATATTATTGTAAAAACGAGTGCTCTTACTCAAGAATATGTCATCAGGTAGTCAGTGTACCAGCAAGATAGTGCTGACATACTATCTTCTAGAATTTATGGTCAAGACTACCACAAGTATGATCTTTATGACAATCATGCAACAGTCTTATCAGCTATCTAAGTATGGCTATCTGTAGTTTAGCAAATGTATGCTATTACTTAAATGTACAATATCATGCATGCAGGGATACTTCAATGTACAGTATCATTGAATCTTTC
>OZ012684.1:86332634-86344634 GCA_963942565.1 Maea johnstoni | reverse complement strand
TTCAATGTAGAGTATCATTGAATCTTTCAGTTAATCAGCATATTAGTGGAGACAGATAAAGGTATCATATGGCTTCCAGCATCTTCATTATCAAATACTAGTATGGAAATGTTCAAGATGATGAGTTATATGTCTATTAATTCTCACTCATTGTTACGAGTCAGCTTGGCTGGTACCTACATTATCAGAATGCTCTTTATGTGTATCTGTGGCTATAGGAATGGAGGGATACTCCAGAGTACCATCAATCAGTCTATTTCCCAGCATGGGTGGGAGCAGCAGAAGCAGTGGGTCAGAAGAATGAGTTCACATTTGGAGAGCATCTCACAAGTGGGAATCTTCAAGACCTTGATGGGTCTTATTATCAACCAGGTATTGACAGAGAAGCTGGCATTCACGCACTACAGTATATATTAGAATCTCAATGGATGAATGATGTAGGCCTTGGGGTACTATCAATCAGCAGCAGCATCACCATGAGCAGGCAGCAATGGGAGACAATGTCTTATATAGTGCACGC
This sequence comes from Maea johnstoni, assembly GCA_963942565.1. Lineage (NCBI taxonomy): Eukaryota > Metazoa > Annelida > Polychaeta > Spionida > Magelonidae > Maea > Maea johnstoni. Next base: position 86,344,114 of record OZ012684.1, on the reverse strand, counting down.
AACCTATTGTTACACCAGTGGGTGACAATTGGAGGACAAAATCCATGATGAGCAAGTCAGTATGAGAGAGTCAGAGAGAGAGAGAGAGAGAGAGAGAGTCAGAGTGAGAGAGAGAGAGAGAGAGAGAGAGAGAGAGAGAGAGAGAGAGAGAGAGAGAGAGAGAGAGAGAGAGAGAGAGAGAGAGAGAGAGAGAGAGAGAGAGAGAGAGAGAGAGAGAGAGAGAGAGAGAGAGAGGGGGGGGGGGGTGGGCTGCTGGAACATCTTAGTAGCATAATAATGTATCAATGTCTTTAGGGAGGAGTGATAAGAATAACCTATCAGTACCATCAATCAGTCACAGTGGTGACACATGCTGGAAGTTTAAGTTCAAGGTCTCAGACCAAGTAGAAAAGCTTCACAACTTTCCATAGTAATGAGGAGTCCAAATATTTTATCTAGATTCCCGAACCATGCAACAACAGATCTTGGCCAACAACCAAATTTTTCAAATAGAGTCATATTATTATCTTTATTTCCTCAGCTATACAAAATCACAAAATTCTTATCATTTGCCTCTATAAGAGCAACTGAAAGCAACTAATTTCCCCTATGATATGGCTTTGTATTATGATATAGCCTGCCCTCTAGGCCAGATTCAGATGTCATATATTCCTTTGGACATATAGCACTATAGGGTATGCCATAAGGGCAGGTGAGATTTTCTGCATGTATAACTTCTCATATGGCTACTGTATGAACTAAACAGCCAACAGTAGGCCACATGCTTGTATGTAGAAGTAAGAATTGCTTTATAAATAACATGGTGAAAGGGTAAAGCCTAGTAGCTAGGCTAGGTGGCTCACACTGCAGTACTCTATCTTGTCCCATGTGGGAATCTTGGAGACCTTGAGGAGCATGCAAGGCATGTTGACAGTCACACACTGTGGCAAATGACAGGGAACTTTACACATGCACCCATAGACTTCAGCTAATTGAGGGGAAGCACCAGTCTAAGCAAATATGTGCACAGACATTCTCCAGACAATGCTGATGTGCAATTTCCGTGTGCCATCTTCAACTGACGAGACTCCTTCAACCATGCCAGTAACAGAGAGATGACACAATTCACATATGTATAGGAGACTAAAAGGAGGGCATGTTAACTCAAATATGTGCCACCTTCAACTGAAGACAGTCCTTTTAACCATCCCATCCAAAGAGAGATAACATTATTCAAATATGTATGAGAGACTCACAGGCCCAATTTCACTAAGCGGGTCTATGTAGACCGGGGTTAAGTGCTGAGGACTGGTCTTGAAGTTACCACACTTAGACTCGTCCTTCGTAGACCAGTGGTCTTTCAGAATCCGGTTTCGCTAAGAAGTAACGGGTATGGTTTTAGGAGTACGGGCCTAAGTGCAGTTAGACCAGTCCAACTTCTGCGGTTCACCGCACTTGGCTATTTTTGTAACAGGCAGCCTTTGTCTGGCTTTGAAACAAAAGACTAAAGCAAGCACACCTGAACTTTGCTTCATCCAACCTAGAAATTATATGATTCTAAATTATAGAATTTCTATTAGGTAAACTTATATATTGGCAATTATTACTGATGAAAGCAAGCATACTTGAAAATTGATTTTTTCTTTCTGTTTTGATAAAGTTAAAGGGAAAACCCAAGTTGTGTATAATTTGATGCTTCTTAATATGAGAAGTTAGATACCAAATGGAAGAAAATCTTAAAGATAATTCATCAGGATATATTATAGGATATTTCATATTTCAATCTCATAAACTAGAAACTATTAGATGACATTATATATTATAGAAAACATTTTCCAGATAGTAAAATATCAAGAGTAATCTGAGAAGTATGAAATATTATTAACTTCTCATTTTAATTATTTGAACAGATAAATGTCAAAATACTGCTTTGTATTGGATGGTTTTTAATCAAAATATATTCATTTATATACTCATTTACATTTATGTATTTGGGGTAGTTAACAGGCAAGTGATTCCCTCAATCTACCTTTTTACAACCTTTCAGCCTTACATAGTCTTTATTCCATGCATCTTGAAAATGCTGCGATTTGCCATAGAGCTAATAGAATAATGGATAAAGACTGCAAAATACTTGTCGCAAAATATAACATAATCACATAAACTGATAATATTTTCATATATGTAAAAAGACAACCTATTACCAGTCTCCTACCAAAATACATAATTCTTTTGAAATAACGATTAATAGTGAATTGAAAAATTTTATATCTAGTAGTTCTGCCATTTTACCCACATTTACTTGATATCTATTCATTAATAAAATAGCATCAATCTTTACTTAAAATGAATTAAACCCTTCCTGGTCTAAGTGTGGCCAAAAAGACATGAACCACTAGCTGCTATATACAGAATTGTCAGAAATATTCAGTTATCTATTTTTCACCAACAGCCATTCAAACAGCTCGAAATCATTTAGAACATATATCCTCTCTGTAACATAACCTTTTTCTGACTTAAAAACCATTCCCTTACTAAATATATCCTTTTTAAGAGAAAAAATGCTTAACTAAACCACCCCCTACCCTAGTCTAGTTGTGACCACACTTGTTACTACACTTAGACTCGTCCTCCAACTTAAACCACCTTAGCGAAATCGGAAAAGTTAGTACCCTACTTAGTACCGTACTAGTCACAAGACTTAGACCAGTGGTTTAAACCTCCTTAGCGAAACCGGACTAAAGTTAGTACCCTACTTAGTACCCTACTTGAACTCGGGTCTCCGTAGTACCAGGTTTAAACCTGCTTAGTGAAATTGGGCCTTAGAGTCAGTGCTACAATTTTATCATCCATGCCAGAAACAGGGATATAACTTAATTAACATAAACATATATATAGGAGTCTACAAAAGGTTCAGTCAGCCTTATATCTTTAAAACATTACTTTATTCACAATTCTACTCATAGTATCATAGATATGGTACATAGTATGCATTTATTTTGGGCAATGAACAAAAGGAAAATGGCATAGTCAAGAATATTTGGAGATAAAGAATGATAAAGTAAGGCAAGTATGAACACACCATAACCCATCCACATCTAGCTAGGGCTTATGGATGGTCTGAACAAAGCAAAATTCTATGTTGCCATTCCTGTTGGGTAACCATCGCTCATCAATTATCATTCAAATATCAGTCTAATAAAAGAGTAAATATGTTAAATGTAATTAGACCAGGTGCAGACTTCAAATAAAAGAGAGTTTAAAATAAACCATTTCCCGTTCAGTTCTAGGGTTTTCTATACCAAAGTTGCACTTTCACCCTATCCTGTGCCAAAGTTGTCTATTAGAGTGAAATGCAGCATATCATTCAGTTGGACATGGATTTACCGGCAACCCAAACTTCAAAACCTTTCACTAAAAGCTGGCACTTGACCATAATGATGAGAATCTGCACAACTTCAATCCATGGGAGAGATGAGATGGAATGAAATATGATAATTGTATTTCAGGAGCACGGACCCCTAGGTCCCGTCACTGTCAACGTTGACACACGGTTGTGACACTGACATTTCTCCGAGAAGGTCTTAGTTACAACGGAGACAGGGGGGAATGTCAATGAAGGAAGGTCAAAGAAACCTGTGCCATGAAAGCAACCTTCAATTCACTATTTTCTATGACATACGCGGTCACATTCACTTGTTTATAAGGGCAGGGGAATTACATGTAAATGTGAAGGGGTACCGATGATTGCCTATTTGGACTGTAATGCTGCAAAGATGCTAATTTGTTTTGTAGGTTTTTACTACAGCAACCTTCAATTCACAAGTTTCTTTGACAAACATGGTCATATTTTAAGTCATATAAAATGATCGGGGAAATACATGTGCATATAAATGGGAACTGATGATCGCCTTTTTGGGATAGAATGCCATTGTGAGGAAAGGAATGTGTGGTGTAGGTTTTTTTTTACAAAATCACAAGTTTTACTAAAGCTAGCGTCAATTCACTAGTTTCTACATAGACATACATGACATCTAAGGTAACTTAAGTGCAGAAACCCCCACAATAGTCACTAGTTTCAATACATGCACATGTCTAGATTTATAATTCATTTACGGGAGGGTGGTGAATTTCATGAATGAAAATGGGAAAAGGGGATAAATACTTGCTAGGATCACGCTGCTGCTCAAATATAAACATCTTAAGGCGTCTCATTTCAAACATTACATGTTGCATTGACTTTCACATCATAAAGTCAGTGAACTTATATAACAGTCAGCAATAATGATGTGTCAATTCCGAAAGATCAGCTAACATGATAATGGACTGTTTTTGACACAAATAATCAGGTAGAAATTGAGATGAACAAGACAGCGACTACCATTACAGCCATCTTAAGCTGAGTCACTGTTGCATGTAGTCTACGCACCCCAGTGTGACATGTATGATGATGATCAAATCCTGCTAGATTGGAACCTGATAATGTGCCCCCTAGTGGCCACATTCCACATTACTGTCTCATCTCCCAACTCTTAATGCGCTGCCATTTCTGCCAAGATGGCTGTCCCAGGTGGACCGACACGTGGTTCAGAGAATTGACGTTGCCAACCAGGCCAATGTGACTAGAATTCCATGTGGGGGGTCCTATAGGTACAGAACCAATACCAGCATACCAGTGAGTCCCCACCCCACAGGTGATCAGACTCATTCCTGCATGTAACCACCACCACAAGTCTGAGACTTGCCAAAGGAGATTACCGGCAGCCAAGTCATCATGGCTGATCATTTTATATGATACATTATTTATCAGCTGCTGATTGAGTTTGTGTTGCTTCAGACAGCAAGGCCATAGTCACAGCCACCTTAGAAATGTACTGCAATGTAGGATACAAGATAGGTAAGGGGTTGTCGACGCAATAAAGGGTTACTCACTCAGCGTTGTGATTAATGCCATTTGGATATGGCAACATTGTAAAGGTATTTAGATATATTGTAATCTGACTATTATGACTTTGTTTCCACCTTAGTGATGGGTTGTAAAGGGACCTAGACAGTAAATGTGACTAATTACTGCAATCTAGGTGAGATACTGTGAAGGTATGTATATGCAGTAAAAAGGTCACTCCCATGACTTAATGCTATCTAGAAGATGAATATGAAGGTAAGTGGTACAACAGGACGATTATGCCTTAATTCCCATCTGAATGAAGCATGCCAAGTTATTTAGATATCAGGACAATGAGACTATGAATTTATAGCAATATTGATCTAGATATCCTGATATCAATACAAAGGAACTTTCATAATTCCACTGCTGTCTTAACATTTAAGACCAGTTTTAATAAAATTTCCTTAAACATGCCGTTGATGTTTCTCAGCAGTTAAGTACAATGAATGCACCAGATTACACCTAAATTCAATTTGTAGGTGTTTAATGAAGTGAAGTTATAAAAGTATCTCCTTCTGCTAGCCTAAAGAAGTGACCAAACAGATCATGAGAACCTCACTATTAATTTTCCTTTTGGCCTCGCGGCTTTGTTTACCAATAATGCAGTTTTCCTGTAACAGCTCGCTGGCAAATTGCATTATAGCCAATGCACTGGAGGGAGAAAGAGTTTGTCAATTTGTCTGCACTCCCTGAGAGCACAGTCGGCAAAACTGATTATTTTCATATAGGAAACGACTGTAGATGTAATATATGCCACTGTGCTAGCAGCACTTCTGCAAACGCTACAGCGAAGCCAACAAAGTATTATATTAGACAACTGGTTCCCAAGCACAGTTCCTCCTCTGGTGCTTCAAGCTCAATTAAAGACTGCAGTTGTTGAGTATACACAGCGAGATTGGTCTAATTAAGAGGCATTTCATAGATAGATGCACAGCAGAGAATCAATGGAGTTATCTTGGTGCAGGCAAGAGTTCCTGGGAAAAGGGAAACCTTGAACATGTGCAACACAAAGGTACCTTATCCTGTTGAGAAATCACTTCTAGAAGGCAAAAGATAAAACCTTATTGTATTACCAAAATTCTCAACATACAGATATCATTAAGTACAGGCAAGAGTTCCCAGGAAAAGGGAAACCTTGAACATGTTGTGAAAATCCTCAACACAAAGGTACCTTACCATGCTGAGAAAACACTTCTAGGGAAAAGATAAAACCTTATTGTATTACCAAAATTCTCAACATACAGATATCATTAAGTACAGGCAAGAGTTCCCAGGAAAAGGAAAACCTTGAACATGTTGCGAAAATCCTCAACACATATCATATCTTGCCGGTACTTGATGGAATATAATTTTTTTGCTACTTTTTTCTTGCCATATTGACTGGCCATTGAGAAATCAGTTCCCGGGAAAAGATAAAAACTTATTGTATTGGCAAAGTTCTCAACATACAGATATCAGTAAGTACTGAAAAGAGTTTCTTTGTAATAGGAAACTCTAATATTTTGGAAAAATCTTCAAAATGCAGGTATCAATAAATCATGAAAGAGTTCCAAAATGCATAATAGTTTGCAAAAACATAAACACACAGTTATTCTAGGACTTGCATGAGATCATGGGAATCCCGGTCTGGGCATGTGAGAAAGTTGCCAGTGACTTGGGGCTAGGCGGTGGTTTTCGCCGGGTACTCCGGTTTCATCCACTATTTACAACTGGCTAGTCACGAATTAGCCACAATTGGCATAAATGTGACGAAAAACAAAATTCAAATTCAAAATTCAAAAGATCATGGGAAAATAAAAATAAACCCAAATTATTGCCAATTATCCTATATTATAAATCTAATATGTATAAATTGTGTGACTGAGTTGAAAATTGATTGCAATCTTATCATAATAATCTAAAGATAAGCCAAAAAAACACTGCCTCAAACAAATAAACCCCAGGTTTTGATGTTAATTTCCATCATCATTGCCTTTGATTAGCAATATTGCAGACAATACCAACAAATCAATAATGTACATTTTATATGTACTACCGTAGCAAATGCACTTGTTTGCAGGAGCATTAAGTTAGCTATGATGTGAATGAAAATCACATTGTGATACAAACCTTTACAGAAGAATGCACATTTATCTAATGGTGTCTGCAGCGTGACTTAAAATGAAAAAGGGCATTTACTCAAAAAACAAATCTCAAGATTGCTGAACAGCAATCGCAAATTGAATTGCAAATTATTACACAGTTCTTTGAAAAATTTCAATGTTATTGCTCATCTCAATCTGGTTTTAGTCTCAAATGAAGAATTCTCATCTAATGTACTGATGTCTGCTGTTTGAGCAAATGTAGAGAAAAGACATTTGCTCAGACCCCATCTCCAGATTGCTGTGCAATACTTCTATATTTTTTCCATTACAATCTTTCACACATGGGGGTGCCAATATAGAATATGGAGTCTATGGAATCACTGAGAACAGATTAACTTCCCAGGGTCTGACAATAACCAAAATGGCATCGTGACCTGCTGGGGTTTAGCTCAAAATCCCATAAGCCTGATTTAAATCTCTGCTTGCCACATCTTAAAGCTGACCCGCCAATTGAATATAATAAGAAAGGATGAAATGGTTACTATGAATAGTATTGTGCCAGTTTAATTCTGAATGAAAAAAAAATAAAACCCATTTAAAGATATTTTCGCAGCACAACATACTTTTTTTTGCTATTGTACCAGTCAGGCTAAAACTGTGTGGTAGATGTAAATGTGATCTGGATGCAAGCTACTTTTGAGAGAACAATAAAACAGAAATTCACCCATAACCTGAAAGGTAAGTGTTGTGACTGGATCAATATTGCTTCTTTAAATATTCTCTGAAATATGCTTAAGTGTAACAAGATATCTTTTCAGTATATAGGCATAAATAGGTTAACATGAAAAAAATATGGTACTATTCTTTCTGTGCCTCAAATATATGACATTCATACAACATGGCTAGTGATAGTATAATTATGTGGAGAAATGTATAAATCATTAGATCCCTATTCATACACAGTTAGGATCCTACATACGGGTGGTATATACTCACAATGTGTTAGCTCAACAATTGATGTATTGAACTGTCAAGTTAACATAGATTTTATCACAATACATGCTCACTCTACCATGCAATAATACATAACTACATCAATGAGGAGTAGTCCCCAGTATGCGATCTATAAGTACATCACTCTCATCTCCATCATCAAAATCATACGTATGTAACAGTGATTTGTCTTCACAGCTGTTATTATGTTTCATTATAACTCCACATTAATGATGAATTGTAAGAGTGTAGTGTACTGGACCAGTGCAATATGGCATAATGGGTAGATGGGTAGATGGTGAGTTGAGATAACCTGGGATGAGGGTCAATTAGTAGCCGTCCAATCAGAACCACTCAATTAGCTTAATTAACTGCCACTCATTGATCACTCATTGAGGGCATACTAATATTGTACAGGCCAGGGGGGTCTTCTGGTGTGAAGGAGCCCTCCTCCTGTAATAATAACCCGGCCACTCATCAGTCAGTGCTATGATTATCATTCATCACATGCCCAGAGCCCGACTCATCCCGGATGGAACAACAGCATTTAATGCTGCTGCTCTGGTCATTAGGGCCGGGGCAAGGAGGATAAAACACAATCTACTCTCAAAGGGGAGTGGAAGGGGTGTGGGAAGTCTTGAGTGGCAATAATCACATACTTCTAATTCAATAAAGCTCTCCTACACTGCACATATAATCCACACCTAAAGCGAATGGTGCCTGTCGACAGTATGCACTTATCGAGAAAACTTTTAGTTTATAATGATTGCCAACAAAAAGGTATTGCTAAATTCAATTAGAGAGGAAGGAGACAGAGAGATAATGGTCTAGGTAAGCCACTTGATCTAACACAGATTCTTTTGTAAGGAGGCACAGCAAAATATGCACATTCCTGGGCCACATTCCATTCCTCTAACAAGTAGATGTAGGTACCTGTTTGATTTTAAGTGCAAAATACTATTGTTTCAAAAAATCAAATTTATTTAAAACATCGGTTGGGTGGAAATTCTTTTTAATTACAATATCATAACTTTTGGGACCCAGCATTTCCTGTCAAAATATTTGAATCATTATGCCATGAGACTGACTACATCATTTGAATATCATGGTTCGAATTTATACTGACTTCTGAAAATAACTATAAACAGTAAGAATATGTGAATAAAAAATATTCATAGAATATTAGAATAAGTTGCTAGTAACAATATGATTAACATTAAATCAATATCAGAGAAATACATCCCCTTGAACCGCAACGCCATAGGCACAGCATGCTAGCACCTAGGGTATGTGCGCCTCGGGTTACGCGGTGTAGCCTTGGTCACGTGATCTGATCTGTGCAATTAGCATGCAGCATCCTTTCTAGGTCAGATAGTTGCCAAGGAGATGGGAGGCAGCGACATTTGATGATGCATGGACAGTGCCCGATCCCGGTCTACTCATCTCAGATCAATATGTACTAAATTAAAATGATGCTATGTTAGAAAAATAACACAAAATAGTTTTTAGGGCATTATAAGAGTTATGCACAGTTGATTACACTTACCACCTATGAGGTTGGTAGGCATTCACAGGTGGTGAGCATTATCAGTGTAAGTAGGCTGGTCACTGAACTTCTATCTGTAATAGGCAATCATAAACATTGATGCCTTACACAAGGGATACATGTATTACCTGAGAAACACCTGAACCAGGTGCGGGGGTCCAGGGAGCAGTCTATTGCACCTGGGGACCCACACCTGTGAACACTGAGGGGTTATACTTAGCCTCGCTATCATAACATAAATACTATTTATCGCCAAAAATGCCACTATGGGGAAAAAGGCAGTGGCCTGGCGGTTAAGATGATTGTCCTCCTGAACAGGTATTTCTAGGTTTGAGACCCACTTCGATTCCTTATCACCAGGTCTGACTGGTTGTCTTTGCACCTTAAATACCTACTTTAAATTGTTAATATAGAGAAGGGAATTTCTTTACAATTTGGGGTTTCTAACTTTTCACAATATCACCTGAGCTGTTGAAAGGAATAAAGGAAATTGTACAGACCAACAAAAAATACATATTTTCATCCATTGCTTTTATGATAGGTAAAAGTGAAACCCCTTCCTAGTAAACACAATGCCTATTCTAAAATATCTTGTTTATATATGTGAAGACCATTGGTACAGTACAGACATTTAATTCCTGCACCAGGTAACCAGACTTCTGCCTGGTATTAGTGCCTCACCCATGGATGATATGTCAAAAAAATAAGCCAAGCACACCAATGACCCACGTAGCTTGCAGAGCAAAGCTACATTCAGTTGTGAGGTCATCCATGCATCCATGCCCAGAAAACTGTGTGTTGTTGTGTATTGACTTACACAAATTCAGTGCAGGAATTGAATATTGGCACTGTGTGTAGAATATCCTGGAAATGAATGATATTTCTTTTCTTCATCTCCTATAGGCATATTTGATAATGAGATGATGCACTGCTTGAGGGGTTGGACATAGGAAGGAAGAACCTATTTAAATAGTCCATGAAAATGATTTAGATCTAAGCTGTATGGCAGTGGATAACTAGATTGGTGTATTCTCAGAAGGACTGTAATCTGATCAGACAGCTCTAACTTCAATAGGCAATTCAGAAGAACAGGGACATATGATTTCTTTTGATGCATCATAATTAAACGTTTTAACTGAAAGGCCCTGTCAGATTATTCTGAGTCATCGTTTTTGAAAGAACATCAACTTGCACACAATAGTAGAGCACTGATCAGCAATCTAGACAAACACACCTTAGGATAAACTCAGCCAGGTGTAAAGAATCTTTTTGTGCGGTTCTGTAATATAGCAGAAAACACTAAAATCATTGTGTATCTTTGGAATAAATGCACCCATGAACCCATTTCTTATTTAAATGATAACTCATTTTGCATCTGGACATGTGTAATACATTTACCTGACTGCCAATCTTAAGCTTAATGGTTGTTAAACATATCAATCAGAGAGTCTGTGTTCTCATGCTTAAAATAAATAGTGGAACTCCTAAGATAATATCTACGTTTTTGCTATCATAAAGCATGTTTGCAGCAACAGCAGTCAATAATTCATGTATCAAATGGATGCACTTGATCTGTATAAGAATTATCATTTTCTTAGACCTCATACCTTCCTATAATTACTTTATATCAAATGCTATTGCACATCTCATTTTAACCAAAATCACATATAATCAATTGTAGTCCTATTAGAAAAACGGAAAAATCCCTGCAGCAATATGCATAGCTTAGCCTGTTAACCTTCAAAGCTAATCCCATGTGGTGGTTTCCCATGGCATCCACATCCATAGTCTGTAGCCCTCCCAAAACCCACCACAGTGTTTATACGATATAATAGGATATGTATAGATCCATACATATATATGCATGTACACTACACACATATATGCCATGTGGGATGCGAACATAAGGCGAGTTAATATCACCACCCAG
>OZ012684.1:86272634-86330134 GCA_963942565.1 Maea johnstoni | reverse complement strand
TAGAGGAGAGAGTTTACCTGCCCTTGATTAGTTGCTAAACAAAAGAGGATATTCACCTTTTAGGCCCAGTGCATTTTGGGGTCATTCCTCTAGAACAATGATGAAAGGCATTCATGAAAAAACCATATGTTTACAAAGGGTCACATAAAGATTGATATTTAATTTTTGCTGGCCATGTAACATCTATTATAAAGTTTAACTCACTTAAGTCAAGCCCAAAAGCTGTTTCAATCCAAATTACGCCTGTTATATTGAGGTACATATAAAAAGCAAGATTACTTTGGTGAATTTTCTTTGACAAAAGCATCTGAAGGCAAATTGCTAATCAGACTAGAACTCAGACGTGAACACATACTTCTTCTTCAAATATTTTGTGAATAAATGGTGCATCCTGAGGTTAAATCCTTTTTTGAATATTTTAAGTCTAGAAAAACACTTTTCTTTTTCAGGTGTTCTCTTCAGGGAAGGTAATATAATGTTCATTTATTTTTCCTCTATTGTGCTTTTATTAAACAATTCACAATATACAGAGTACATATTGTCTAAATGTCTTCTGAGGAATAAATTGAGCTCAGCAGTGATGGTCTAAACATTTACAATTGATCTTATTAGGGGGAAAGGGTGTAGGCTTTAACAAATGGCAAAATCACAAAATAACCCTATATCAACAAATTACCCCTAAATGTATCAAGGCATACATTTAGCTCTGCAGTATTGGCTGAGACATTCACTATTGATCTGATTATGAGGAAAAATGTGTAGGCTATTTAACAAAAGATAAAATCACATAATGACCCTAAATTAACAAATTAACCCCTAATTGTATTAAGAAATACATTTAGCTCTGCAGTGATGGCGTAGAAATTCGCAATTGATCTTATTATGAGAAAAAGGGTGTAGGCTTTAACAAATGATAAAACCACAAATGACCCTACATTAACTAATTATACCCTAAATGTACAGAAATATACATTAAGCTCTGCATTGATGGCCAGACAATCACAATTGATCTGATTACGAGGAGTTTTAATGAATGTTAAAATCCCAAAATGACCCTATATTCACAAATTAAACCCAAAAGCCACCCTAGGAACAAATGAGTGTCCGCATTTGTGAAAGTATACATACAAATAAACATTCTGAAACTTGACAATACTTTGTAGGTATAGAGTAAATCTATTCTGAGCAGAACGCCTAAGATGATTTACGTCTCTCTCACCCTTTACAATGCGTTTTAGTGCTAGCACTAACTAGCTTCTCCCACTCCTCACTCTGGTCCTGCCCACATCTGTCTACGTCTCATTATGAGAACATGATTTATCAACTCAACTTATTACACGGCCAATAACAGTTAATTATGCCCGCTAAGTGGCACAATGCTCCTCGCTTATCAAACACTACACATCCCACTTGACACGCCAAGGGCTCCCCAGCAATAACAACAATACACCCTAATGAAAATACATGACGGGAGCAGTGTAAACAGTCAGAAAGCACAGCAGGGGGGGGGGATCACTCTTTATTATGGTTTCCTAGATCATATATATAAAAGGCAGTAACAACAATACACCATTATGAAAATACATGACAGTAGCAGTTTAAACAGTCAGAAATCACAGTGGGGAAAATCACTCTTTATTGCGGTCTCCTAGATCATATAATTATATAATAGATCATATATATATATATATATATATATATATATATATATATATATATATATATATATATATATATATATATATATATATATATTTATATATATATATATATATATATATATTTATATATATATATATATATATATATATATATATATATATATATATATATATATATTTATATATATATATATATATATATTTATATATATATATATATATATATATATATATATATATATATATATATATATATATATATATATATATATATATATATAGTAACAACAATGCACCCTAATGAAAATATTCGACAGCAGCAGTGTAAACAATCAGAAATCACCTAAAGTCCTAATATTACGGTCTCCTAGATCATATATATATAACAGGCAGTAACATAAATATAGTTATTGGTCCATTTGGATGTGCGGTGACTACTGGGCAGGTGCATGAGAAAATATTTGATTCTATACAAATGAAGTTGCATTCTATTGTTCTTAATTGTTTACAACGATCACTTCATCGGCAAAAAACAATGGTTTTCCTAAAAAAAACTTCTAACAATATATTGCAGGTAAAAGTGGTGCAGAATAATTGATATCAGATTGGAAAGTCTGATTATCACTAATATGTGAGACTTTCTAGCTAATATCTGAGACTGAATATCATAGATATTACAGTATACGAACAGGAAAGTGTGAGTTTTGCTGGTGTGAGACCAATTTTCCAGGTAGCAGGGGAGGGTGTGAGTTCAAAGAGATCATCAGCCATTGCCTTGAAGGCACAGAGAGCAGTTCTGAATAGTTAAGCTGCTAAGGTATGATGCATTGCCAATCCTGTTAAAAGGTGTGAGCTGCAGGTTCCTTCTGATTATTACTTCTAGCTAATATCCAAAGTTCCTGAAAGTGTTATTTTTTATATTTATCTCATCATGTCATATTATAGAATGGATCCTAGCTTGCGTATGCTGGTATACAATAATACTATCAATTAAACAAATCAAAGCCCCACATTTGAAGCAAATTCATTGAATCTGTTTTATTTCATAGAGTGTATCAATATCCTTTGAGGAAAAAAGCCAGGATGATTGATTGTGCTTTAATCCTATTGATTTCCATTACACAAACCTAGCATCAGAGGTATTCAAGGCAGAAGGCTCTATTTCTTTTACATAAACTAATAAACTCTACCAACATGGCAATATCCTTGTATAAGTCACTAGAGTGCAAATTTCATCTACCAAAAGCTTTAATTTTCTGCAGTATGCTTATAAATTCATCTTACATGAATTCTTAATTGTTTTCATCAATCTCATAAATTTTCTTGACGGCAATAAATCATTATTACCCATTTGCCGGTAGTGAGGTATTCCGCCCTACTACTATTTGTCACTCATGAGTGTGTAATAAAACACTGTCAGTACGTAAAGGGTTCAACAACCAGCCTGCGATAGAAGATGATCGATATATATTCTACATTATCAAGGTCTGCATCAAAGCCAGCCTGTTCCTTTATCTTGTAGAGAGGGAAGAATTAAAGGAGTGTCGGGATGGTGATGATATTAGAAGAGAGAGTGATTGTGATTTTTTAAGAAAAAAGGTAATTCAGGATGACTATAATGAAGATAAATGATATAAATCCTTTAATATAATTGTTGATCCTGAAAGAAAATAGATTTAATGGATATATATGTAGCAAGGGATAACAAAACAGTTATGCAAAGCTAAGACTTGCTCATAACATACACAAAAGCCCCCCTTTTTCCGCTTTCATCAATTACAGTATTTTTTATATAATTGTTGATGCTGAACAAAAATAGATTAATAGAATTATATGTTTTAGCAAAGGATAATACAACAGTTTTGTGAAGCTTGAGACTTGCTCACAACATACACAAAATTCCCCATTTTTCGGCTTTCATCAATTACAGTATTTTTGCTTTCTAGTGTTCTTCAAACAAGCCTGCTTTTCCCTGATATTGTTGCAAAGAGTAGAAAGCCTGGAGATACTCCCACAACAAACAGAGTGGATGGCAAGCCTGAGAAAGCTCGCTGTGTAGCACAATGGGGCGTGTGTACACATATTTCACGCCTGGGTGGGGGCCACAGTTGCCTGGAGGTCTGGTGCAGGAGCTACTCATTCGCAGGTATGTTGACACTATTGATGCTTTCTGTGCGACAATGCCCAGCAATCATTTATTTCCCCCAACACATCTGGACCTATACTACATATCTGGCTGGCACTGTGATAGCGAGTGCAGAGGAACACAGGAAAAATAGCGTTAATAATACTGTTAGATATGAATTCAAAACCTAAAAATACCACTGAATCTTTATCATTTGATCATAGAGATTGTGATTGTGCAAAGGTCAAACATAAGTATCACTACAATTTGAGTTGGAAAAAGTGGATGTTTTGGGGTGTTTTTCATGATGATGATGAGAGAGTGTGTGAGTGTGTGTGTGTGTGTGTGTGAGAGAGAGAGAGAGAGAGAGAGAGAGAGAGAGAGAGAGAGAGAGAGAGAGAGAGAGAGAGAGAGAGAGAGAATCAGATTGAAAGAAATGCTTCTTTAGATTTATATAGGTCCATTCACAACGACTGAGAAAGAGTTCTCAAGATCTATAGCCGCTGATGTTCCAGTCAAAACAAAGCACAATACACACTTTCGTTGAATGGCCAGATGTAATATCATCGCATGACAGCAGATGAGTGTGTGGTGATTCCAATAGGCGTATGCGCTCATTATAATCATGGTCTATTGGTCTGAGAGCCTCTAGCAGGCAAATGATAGCACCTAGTTGTGGGATATAGCTGAAGCGTGAGAAGTGAGTAGCAGGGGCCTTTGTCTGAAGAAGAGCAATCATTGGAGCTATGACAGTGGGCTTAACACCAGCCTGCGCTGCCTCAATGATACCAGGGGAGCACGGTCAGTCTGCATTACGGAAACGTATCAATCCACTGACATGCAATGAATACAAAGCCAGGACCCTCGCAGTACAAATGCCTGGCTTAGGTTGCTGTCACACCACACCACTGAATCAAAGGATCGAGATGCGTTCAAGTGAACACGACGGCCAGAATCTGACAATGGAAGAAAGGGGTTCACATCTTAAATGAGGCAAAGAGAGACACATATTGCATGACCTCTTTCATCTCGTCAATGTCGGGAATTGATTCGGGGAAATAGGAGATGCTTTCTCAGCCCCACAAATTACTGGTGAAGAGATTCATTCTGACAAACTTATAGGTTATTAATTACAGAATCATCAAGCATTAAAATGGTTTAAGAGGTGGGCTTTCAAAATGAGTAATGATTCATACAGGATGATGGGATTTTTATATAGTGTCAACAGAGCCATGTTTGTCTACTTGATCAAAGGAAATTATTCAAAACTGCTATTTGTAATTCTTTACCAACTTTACATATTCCCAAAAAAAAATCATAATCTATGATGGCTGAAACTAATATTCACTGACATCTTAATTGTTGCCTGTGATATCATATCAACTATAATAGCATTGACAAATGAATGAAATCAAATTATATCAGCTATTTCATTATAAACTACAATTTGTTCTGCCTACTTTCATATTTCATAACACATTAAGAATCATCAACTACAATATCTCACTGAAAATATCATCAATAACAATATTCTATAGTTTTAATCATACATGCACACCAGTATATGCTCATACATACACCCATTCATCCATCCATACATCCATCTATACATACCTTTATACATCCATCCATCCATCCATCCATCCATCCATCCATACATACATACAACCATACATACACACATACATACATGCATTCATACATACATATATACATACATACATTACATACATACATATACACATGCATGTATGAATGCATGCATGTAGAGACATTTACGAGTTACTTGGTGTTTGATATAGTAACATGATGGAACTAAGGATATATATATATATATATATATATATATATATATATATATATATATATATATATATATTTATATTTATATATATATTATATATATATATATATATATATATATATATATATATATATATTATATATATATATATATATATATATATATATATATATATATATATATATATATATATATATATATATATATATATATATATATAAAAATTATATATATATATCAAGTACTGTTCTCAGCAATTGATGAAGGGGGATTAGGTGAGTGAGGATGACCAGTAGGAGCAATATGGATCATGCTGGTTGCTGCTGCCGCTGTACCCCAATGAGAACCCCTATGGCTGACCACATACATACAAACAGACGCCGGGCAATCATCTAAAGATACCTCATCATCCACGGACGGACGGACGAGGCTGCAGCGTGCTGAGGACTCAGGTCAGGTATTTCAGCAGTTATATTGACATGGACCAGATAATAAGTAGCAGCACTTTTCATTAATCCTGCCACTCACTCCAGCGCAAGGCGAGGTGCTGATCCCACGCATACGGGAATTGCTACCTCCATGACTGAAGGGGTGTCGACCTAACTCCAGTAAAACACAATTTTTTTTATGAAATGAATGACCTGTGAGATATTGAACTTTTTTCCGGGAGAATGTGGAGGGGTCAGCAGCAGGGATCAAGGTTAAGTTATTGCTCCCATTTCTCATACAGGTAGTCAAAAGGTCAAAATCAGTATATTGTCTCTTATAGCAATTACCTGAAAGACAATCGCTCACTTTTATTACAGTGCATGATGAGAATTCTAGCCTATGGGATATTTTTTCAGGCTTTAAAGCTGTTGTAGTGTTGAAGAGGTCACAACCATGAACTTTTGGCTTAGTTATAGGAAATGGTCATAATCAGGTTGACAATATATAATGCACTTTAATACCCTCATAGGTAATTGGTGCCCCAAAATTCAGATTGCCCAGCATGCAACTAGTTAATTAATTAAAGCAAACCCACGCAGGGGTGTCTTAACTGTTGCGCTGCCACACCAACATGCGACCGAGGTCTCAAAACGTGCAACAAAACCTTTATATGGCGGTATCTATTAACCATGATACCATATCTCTTCTCCATACCTACTGGTGAAATAAGCTATAGGGGTTGAAATTGAATGAGTTCATCAAACAAATATTTGCAGATACTTTGCTCTCATGTGTAGAGTTACTATCTATAGCCTAGCTATCATTTATGTCGGTCATAGTGAATCTATAGTTTTATGATCAACAAAAGCTCCTATTTTACTTCAGTGCAGCTTAGCTTAATCTGTATACACCAAAGTGTAATGGTATTTTAAAAATAAATGACATTTACCACAAATTACTTGTTTTATGACACACAAATTGATGATAATGAGTCAACACTGAATGCCCTCTAAATTGATCTCGCTATAACAAATGGCTGTATTGGGTTTTGTCAGCAGCCAAACAGGCACAGCTAAATTATACAGGCTCGCTAGAATCCATCAACAAGCCAATCCCAATGCCAAAAAGCACCGCAGCCGGTATTTAGTGAGCTCTGCCAGTCGTAAAGCAAAGATGATTAGGGTGAAATCAAGATGAGGAGGTATGTGAAGACGGCAATAATGATAACCTATGAGATCACTTGGTGCCTGGGGGGCTGGGAAAGGTCAGCTCAGGTGCAGTGGGATGCCTGGGGGGGGGGGGGGGGCCGTCGACCTGCAGGTACCTGCCAGACAGGTGAAGAGAGGTGGGGTTATATGTATTAAAGGGGTTAGATATATGGGGAAGCTAGAAAGCTATGTGAAGAGAGGAACTCAGTTGAAGGAGATATGAAGATCAGAAACCAACTAAAGATCTCCTAAAAATAAATTTTGAGTAATTGCTTAATAACAAAATTATTGTCAAACGTCTCACAAATCTGAGCACACCTGTCAAGAGGAATAAATCCCAGCATGAATGGGTTACTACCAATATGCCACCATACAGCTGACTGCAGGGTCAGGTTGTCCTAGCCTTGATGTAGTATTACTGTAGGACTATGAGCAGTGCACTGCTTGCCTAGTGCTTCCTCATGACTTCCCCCAGTGACTGGGCTGATCTGGTTACAGAGCCCAGTGGTCAATATTTATGCAGAGCAGCACGCGTGTCGCCCAGTGTTCTTGAGAAGGACGCTGGCATCACGGGGAAGTGTTTATTTATTTCCACTTGGTCGGTGGTCACAGGCGGATTATATTATCTTGAAGACCCAGTGCTGCTGCTGGTTTAATGATGATTATACAGCATTAATCAACTTCATCTTCATCGTAAATAAAAACTTCCTAGCACATGGTGGGATGATTTAACCCTTTCCTCCGTGATGCCACAGAAAACACCATTTAGGTCATAGACAGTCAGGCATTTATGATACACTCTTTATTACTCCAACTTACATGAAAAGTCCACAACGCACCTTCAGAGCAGTACACCCATACACAATGACTGATCAGGTAAGAGACAACCCACACAACGCACTATCATCGCCAGGTACAAAAAGGTTTAAAAAAATATAATACTGATTGCAACTAATGTCCCAACTTAAATTTAATGAGAGAATCATTAAAAAAGTGTTATAAGAAGAGATGTTAACCTGAGCCTATTGTTTTCTCATTATGATCATTTCTTGCCTCAGCCAGAGCATCTGCCATTAGACTGCTAGTGTCACTTCAGTCATCTGGCATCCTGCAGTGGTGTCCCTGAAGTTTTGGAAAGGTTAGTTCAAGCCCCCAAGTTGTAGAGATCCTAATTCCATATAGAAATGAGTACCATGTGTGCTGCCCTAATTCCTTCCTTGGCCCTGAGGGACATCACCATGCACTATCAAATAAAGTGGAAGATCATCTTCTGACAGTTGCATGTCCTACTTCCATAGGATGATCAGGTTTTATTTTAGCGAATGCTGCATTTTCCCATAAAATAGCTGATCTGGATGTCTTATCCATTTAATGTTATTGCATTCAAATGACTATAAGCATCAGAAGCACCAAGTTTCAAGTAAGGGTTTTGATCGTAACCATTACCCCATCCCCAATGGAATATTTTAAACATATTTGCTGGAGATGCATTTCTCAATGCTATCCACATTCAAATCCCAGTCTGGGCATGTGAGAAAGTTGCCAGTGACTTGGGGTTGAATAGTGCTTGTTTTTGCCAGTGAAGATAATTTCCAGAATCGAGACCTAGCAAGAATCTTTCAAGAAATGTACTGTTTTCCAAAAATAACTTAGGTTGCAAAAGCACAATCAGACAATTCAGTTTGCAACCTCTCTCTCTCTCTGTCTCTGTCTCTCTGTCTCTGAGTCTCTCTCTGTCTCTCTCCCTCTCTCTCTCTGTCTCTCTCTCTCTCTCTCTCTCTCTCTCTCTCTCTCTCTCTCTCTCTCTCTCTCTCTCTCCCCCCCTCTCTCTCTCTCTCTCTCTCTCTCTCTCTCTCTCTCTCTCTCTCTCTCTCTCTCTCTCTCTCTCTCTCTCTCCCCTCTCTCTCTCTCTCTCTCTCTCTCTCTCTCTCTCTCTCTCTCTCTCTCTCTCTCTCTCTGTCTCTCTCTCTCTCTCTCTCTCTCTCTCTCTCTCTCTCTCTCTCTCTCTCTCTCTCTCTCTCTCTCTCTCTCTCTCTTTCTCTACCAAATGCCTAGATTAATGATGCACATGTTGAGCATCATGTTGGCAGTGAAGCAGTAGAGAGATTCAAGTGGTTAGGTGCTGGCCTGTAGATAGTGACTCTCAGGAGATGACATGGAGTGGGAGGGGGGATGCCTGTACTAGAGCTGGCCCACTAGGTGAGTGCTGGAAGATGACAGGGGAGGGATGAGGGGTACTGCTGACTGCTACACAGTGGATTCAGTGTGGTTGGGGGTAGGAGTTATGGCTATAGATAAAGTGTGTTGGGTGTCGTGTGGGGCTGACAACCGTAATTGCTGTAAGGAGATATGAGGGCGAGGTTCGGGGTAGGAGGGGCACACTACGTGACCAGCGGGGAGCTCTTCCTCCAGTTGCTGCTGCTGCTCCATCACTCCTAATCAAAGTGAGCAGTCTTAGTCTACAGGAGAACAGCTAAAAATGTTCAAAATGACCTTTTACTAGACCGGCCTCTTTAAATGATAATATTTGGTCAATCTCTCAAAGAAGCGTTCATTTAAAAAAGATAGCCAAGTGGTTGTAAACTTTTTTGAAAAGAAATGTGAAGGGACTCCATCATGCTGCAATGAATCTATTAACACCATTATCTGCAATCCCTCTATTAGTCTATAAGAGATATACTCATCTTATATATATCATAAAGACCCATTACTGAGGTTCAAATACCTTTCAGTTTAAAAAGACCCCCACAGAGATCCATTAGATGCCTATATTTAATTACGCCAGTGGTCTCTACACCTTTTATAAGGAGTTAACTGACTGAGTGACAGATAATAATATCTACCATGACAATAATGGGCTATCAACATCCCTATAGAGGTCTAATTGAGTGACAGCCACTATCCTCCTTCAAACCTGATATGGGTGTACTGCATAAAAGGATAACAAAGAAGTGCCTTAATACAGTGTGAAAGGTCCACACACCACAAGCCATCACTGGCTAATTGCACATCAAATGGCAATTAAAGCATCCATTGTATGGGATGGAACATTACACCCTTTAAACATGTAAATGGAAAAACAGCACGCACTTAAAGCCTGGAATCAAACTGCGTTTATCTCTTTATTTACTCTATAGGCTCAATGAAGCCAGGTGATTGGATTTCCCCAGGACTAATATCTGTGACAAGAAGAAATGACACTGCGACTATTGGATTTCCTCCCTCATTACTTCCAGTGGAGGGGAACGTGATTAATGTCCGGCTAACGGCAGCCTTCATCTCCTATCATCCTGCAGCCTGGCGTGAATTAGTATTAGAGCCCAATTCTTAATCATTAACGTACGTAGAACTGGTACAAACAGGGGTGTTAAATATTTGATAAATATCTCCTTTCATACATATTTTCAATTCTTTAGAGTCTAATTCTGTCCATGGATATCTTGCTTAGAAACAAATACCCCCTTTAACATGAAACACCAATTCGGAATTCCGTTTTGCATCACTTTTTCTGCTGCACTGCAACTAAATTGTGACTAGCCAGTTATAACTGGTGGAAGAAACCTGAGTACCCGGCGAAAACCCCAGCCTCACCCCAAGTCACTGGCAACTTCTCACATCCTTTCTCCCCTGTGGGTTTAACACAGGCAGTGGCGAGACCACACGGCAACCTGATGGCAGGCCCAAAGCATGAACTTATTCCTAATGATGTTCAACCAACCTCTTTAATTCATCTTGGATTTTAGAATTAACAGTTTGACAGTGCAGAAAACAGTATCACAGGTCTTTCGCGCCCAACTGGGCGCGAAATTTTTTTGTCTTACCTGCCCAACTGGAAGCTTACCTGCCCAACCTTGGGAGTGAAAAATTGGAAATTTACCAGCCCAACAGATGACTTGTATGCCCATTTACTTTTCAGGTACATTTCACTTGCCCAACTACTCTAATCAGATTATTGAATCATTTATGATATCACTTTAAATTTTTAAATCATCTAATAAAATATATAATCATTGTGCAAAGGCCAATTAAATATGTTACTAACCACTAAACTCTATGAAGTTGAAATGGGAGTTGAGGAGATACTTATTATTTCACATCAAATTAACTAACTGCATGCGGTAGTTAAGGTTATTAATGGAGATGCCAGTTTATCTTTCCAGGCCAGACTCTTTATTAGATGAACATCATCTTGCTGGTTCTTCAACAATCAGAAGAAGATGGCTTAAAAGGTTGCTGGTTCCTCAACAATCTGAATCAGACAAAAGGATGGCGTAAAAGCTTGCTGGTTCTTCAACAATCAGAAGAAGATGGCTTAAAAGCTTGCTGGCTCTTCAACAATCTGAATCAGACAAAAAGATGGCGTAAAAGCTTGCTGGTTCTTCGACAATCAGTAAAAGATGTCTTCAGGTCCAAGTCCAAACAAAATTGATTGAACTGTGCCTACTTGGAACTTGAATTCTTCATCAAAAATATATGCATTCAATCAAATGAATCAATAAATAAAATCGAAGTATCAAAGAAACATTCATACTTGAAAAGGCTACATGAGAGGAGAAGGACAAGCATTTAGCCTTGTGTTTAGTGGCATATTGTGTGTAGAGGACATTGAGACATAGCTCATTATCATATACCCTGTTTCCACCGCTTGTCAGTGCAAGACCCTTACCACTTTTTGTAATAATAAATTCAAATTTCTCTCGAATGGTCCAATATTAATCCTCACTAGAAAAAGGTATTTGGGCCAAAAAGTGAAAAAAGAGTGTTTGTTCCAGAATCATCCAAATAAGCATCTGTTTTGTACCCCTTTAATCAAATATCACGTTCATCCAGCCACTTAACCCAAATTTATTTAAATATATAATACATGAGAGTATAAGTTAGAATGAAAATGATTAAATAAAACACCTGAACTTCACAGATATGTGTAAATGAAGAGAATAAATTCATACATCACACATTGAAATCATTTTAAAATGCTATGTATAGAAAGTAAGAACAATACGTCATCCAAGAAAAACAGAATGCGATGAAAAGATAAACAAATTCATTAAAACAGATTGCAGAAGAGGGAGAGAAGAAAGATAGAACATCATTGAAATCATTGAAGTATTCATTTTTTTTTTACTAATATATCTTATTATTTTTTTCTTGTAAACATGAGCTTGTATTCTTAACATATAGGATTCATCAAAATTACCAAATAAATTTATTTTGGATGGCGGATGGGGCTAAATTGTGAACATAGGGCAAATTGTGATTTTTGAATGTGTTGTAGCCTTTCGTGCTGGAGGAATTTAAGAGAGAGAGAGAGAGAGAGAGAGAGAGAGAGAGAGAGAGAGAGAGAGAGAGAGAGAGAGAGAGAGAGAATTTAAAAGAAAGAAAAATACAGGACATACATAAAGAAATACAATAATAAAAGAAATATACACAAAATCAGAGAGAGAGATAGAGAATTTGAAAGAAAGAAAAGAGCAGGATGAACAAAGAAATACAATAAAAGAAATTATACAAAAAGGAGATGTAGGGAGAGAACTTTTAAGTATGGTGCACAAGTTAACAAAAGCAAGAAATTTACAGGATACAAATGTATGCAATACAAAATCTGGAAGGAAGAATGAAAAAAAGCTTATACAAGCCTGAAGGACAGAAAAAATCTAACCCTTTCAAGTCTGTCGCACCCCAAAATGCCTTGTGTAACTTAACCGTTAGATATATAACTGTATGCTTTAAAACTGTAACCCTTGTCACTTTTAATAAGATATGGACCTGGTGGGATAACTGGGAACTAACCCGACTATTGACGGCCCTTTTACTGATTTTACACTAGATTAATTCTGTAAAGCTAAAATAATAAAAATATAAATACAGGATGAGAAATCTGGCCAGCCATTGAGGCATATAATCGACCAAGTACAATAACAAATACAATTATATTACACAATTTGAATCAATAGTCGTCAAAAAATGCCATACAATATAGAATCTGTTCAGCCTTGAAGGCTTAATTTATAGTCGGTCAGATAAATAAAAGTTTCTCACTCCTAACCACACTATCTCAGAATAAATCTAAAATCCAGTTGGCCGAGTTTATGTAAAATGGTATAACAGGGACTAGAATGGTTTAAAAACTAAACAGCATTTAACACTTGTGACCTATCATACATCCTGGATTTCTGGTTAAACACACAACTGCAGGTCTCAATAAAAACATTTATCCAAAAATTCCCTGATGTAGATTACACGGCAGGGATAGTGGATACCCCCAAAATCCTCCTCATAAATATCCTATTTACTTTTCTTAGATTCGACCGTCAAACAGTGGACAATCAAATGAAATTAGATCTTGTCATTGTGCAAATCAACACAATAAAAGTTGATTTAAAAAAATAATTAATGCCCACATGGCTAGAAAATATGGTTCACAAAATGTGCCCCAGGAGTGGGGATAACTGACAAAAAATGTACTAAAGGGGTTGGGACTATACAACATGCAATATATTCTTGACCCCCCCCCCCCCCCCCCTTCTCCCTTGGAGGAGACTGACTAGTGCATTAACCTGGTTAATACTAAACTGGCAAACTGAAAGAGCAATTAGCTACCACTACTACCAGTATATGTTATGTATAATCTACCATTAATGTTACAATTATACTACCTTCTAGTGCTGTTCATGATTTCTTAAAAACCTGATGCTTGAATGTTTATACTTGTATACCAAGTTCTCTAGGTCATCTTCAACTTGAAAGTGAAGAAATAACTTCAGTTGTCAAGCTCAGAAGCTGTACCGTGAGAGCCACAGGCATGACTAGCAACAGTATAACAATGATTGCTTGTCAGCGGCTCCTAGCGGCGGGGAGTATGGTTACGCTCTTCAATTAGAAGAGGTTTGACTTCCGGCCTGCCCGCCGTGGATGCGGTGGCCCGGGAAGCATAACCACAGGGAGCAATACTATCTCTCCTGGCCACTATCGGCTCCCTGTGGATATCAGACCGCTGACCGTCAAGTACAAAGGCTAAATGGACCATCTTCCACTTCCTATGTCTCTTACATGCCCAATTGGGCTGGTGAGATTTGAATATTACACGCCCACCCAAAAATTTACACGCATTTGGCGTGTGGGCGCGTATCTGTTTTCTGCACTGGTTTGATAAATTCTTAATCAGGAAAGTGTTAATTTAACTGTGTTGAGCCCTTCATTTGTGCCTTTTCCTACCATTCCAGAACACATTGTCAGGCCATCAAGGCTATATTCTTGAGACTTTCATGGATATATATTTAATACCTACAGGGTAATATTGATATTGAATAAATGCTTATGTTTAAATTGATGATATATTTAATTCATGTGCTGGTCCATATATACACTGTCAAGCCTGGGTAGAGATCATGATTTAAGTAGGACTGTGGAAGTCTCTTTCAGAAATTCCCTGTCCAGCATCCCATGTTTATGGGTGAGTGAATCTATTATTGGAGCTCTTAGTGGAATAGCGAGGTGTAATCTATATCACTGGCCAAGCTGCCAGGTAAACTGACCAAGATGGCAGCACAGTTTGCGAGCTCCAGCTTTGAAGTTGGATTATCAAGGATAAAAGGCATTTTTGATATCAGCATGGAAGATCTGATATGCGGATCGGAAGATGTAGGGAACGAAGATTTCGTTAAGAAAATTACAGCAGGATTCACCAAGAATGCCTTACTAGAAACACGCCGTAAACTTTACGATGTAGCAATGTCGGTTCATGATGGGAGGAGGACAAAAGGATCGGTCGCTAAGGACGCGCTCAGAAGTGGTTCGGTTGACTGCCTTTCTAAAGGTTCGCATTGCGATACTGGGCGTGGATTGGTCAATCGTAGAGTTAAGCCTGCCGTGGCTAGCGACATATCTGACCTGTCAGTGTACATCCGTGATACAGACTCTGATTTTCCAGTACATATGGTCAAGCGCGCCCCTGTCGACCGTAAGATCTCCAATAAGCCTAAAGAATCTGTCGTGGACGACGACAACATAAGTCTCATTGAGAACGTGAACGAATCCGACGTATCCCTTGATTCAGCCAGCGAGATACGTAGCGAAGGTGGTGAAATAGACTCCCCACAAACTCTGCGCGAGCGTTATATAATCACGGAAGAAGTCGCTAAATCTGATAGTGACAATCCATCCGTGTCTATAGTTGCCCTAAAAGAGTCCGGGACTTCCACTAGCGATCTGTGCAGCTACAGGAGTATCTCAACGCAAACGGACGAGGAGATACCGCAGACCGGAGGAGTCGAAATTGCTCCTACTATACGTGCGGAGATTAAGTACCCACGACATCCGAGCCCTGACACAAACCCACCGAGTGAACTACAAGTTCCACTCGCCCAAGTAAGTCAGGAGAATCGTCCCCCCGAGAACACTGTCGATAGTAACGCGAGTATGATGGACCCTAATGATCCTATGTTTGAGCTCAGTCAGAAACTCAACAGGCTTGATAAAAAGATGAACTTGATCGAGAGAGAACACATGTTCGAAATCATGTCTCTGAAATCAGAGCAGGCTACGTTACGTGCTGAGTTCTCTGACGCGCTCGGCAAACGGCAATCGCACAACAACCAACAATCGAACGCAAATAGAGCAGGCAATCCGCCATGCTCACGCGAGAGGATGTCTGTGAAGGAAGACATCGCGGCGATCTCTTCGAGTAATGCAACCGATCACGCCGAAGAAGGCGACTGGGGTGACTACAGAAACACGAACTTTGTATTCACCCAAGACTCTCAAGGGGTCACTGTTGTCACAAGAGAGACCCCAGCACATCAAATTTTACGGAAGTATAGACCAGACGCGGTCAATGCTTCAGATGTGGTAATCGATCCGATCCCTCCGAATGGTCCGTGTAATCCGCCGCAGAAAGTCGTAACTTACGTTAAAGCTGACCCCACTCCTGCTCCACAGCAGGCACGGCGTGCAGAACAATTCGACAACGGAACGAAAAAGCCGCAACAGATTAAAAAACTGCCTAGTAGTGACACTGGGCCGGCCCGTGGTCAAGTGTCTGTAACGACCCGTCATGTCGCTCAGAAAGGAAAAAACTCTGACAGCTCAGGTCCGAATACCGGAGCTACCCGTCGGAGAGCTACCGCGCAAGACATGTTCAACGATGAACGTCAACTGAGTGCTGACAATGTCGGTGCTCTAGCAAAAAGACAGAGACTTGAAGGTGGTGTTGATTTGTATGATGTAGATAACGGTAGTGCAGTTGATACTAAGGGTAACAGCAAATGTTCAACCTCAGTTAGCGATAGTGACGATTGTATGGATGATCAGTCTGAAAAGTCTCCCAGTAAGGGCACTTTCGCCGAAATGGCAGCCAAAAACAGTTGGAAAGTCGTATCGTACAGTAAAAGCCCTGAACAGAAAAAGGGTACACTACCAACTATTTCAGGCTCAGACGACTCAGATACCAAAGAGTTGTATGTACAGGGGTTGAGTGTAAGAAATTACAGGAAACACAAAGAGCTGGAAGACGCTGTTAAAGAGTATTGTGGCCTACGTAGTGTTAAGACACAATTCCAAAGGGTCGTAGTGTACAAAAACAACCGCAAAACGGTAGGGTGTAGAATTGTTGTATGTCTGGAGGACGTCGATAAGGTATATGCGAGGGGTTTCTGGCCTCGAGGTGTGCACATTCGTGAATGGTATAATGACAAACCAGACGAAAAAGACAAGTATTTTGTAAGTTGTAGCGAGTCTGACGAAAATCAATAAACCCGTCCATGATAAGGCAAACCCGATCGATAAACACTATCCGTCCCCTCGCAGATACCTTATTGAGTAACTTGATAGTAGTGTCACACATAAATATGTCTGTATTGACCATACTCGATATATTGTCTGTCAAAACCACGCACATACCCCGACAGTCAGACCTAGGGAAGCTCATGCCAGTGTCGTTATTCGCAATTGTCATAGTCTTGTCAATGTATACTAGTGGTGTTGATGTGTATGCTCTCACTAATAGAGCCGGATGTATGTGTAGAAAGTATTACAGCACACAATTACAGTATGATAAAGTCCTTTGTGCATATATATACGCAATACATATTACTTATTGTGTATATCTTATGCAAGCCCTGCTTACAGCCCCAACCCTGATAGGGTTCAGCATTTGCAGTGTTGATACCCGCGAACACACCGTACAGGCAGCGCACCTATCCCAAAGTGTTGTACCACCGTGTGCCTGCAGAAACTCAAAAATCTACATGTATAGGTCTCAGGTCGCTGTTATGAGACAACCTAAGTTTAGCAACCCTAAACTCATGCTATGGTACGCTCCCAATTGTGTGTCTCAGGGCACTCCCGCAAAACAGGCCAGCTCCTCACGTCAGTTTATTTTTAGTATGGTTGTTCACCGCCAGGGCGTGATTGTGGTTCTCATGCAGGCCATGATACTGTTCTGTTTGGAGTACCGCACCCCCGCCATCTCAACTCAAGGTAATACCCGGTGCAATTATACAGTCTCTACTAGGTGTGCCCATATACGCTTACTCTGTACATATGTCGATGATCAAGTCGCAACCTCGCCGGTCTCTGTAATCAACAGGCACCACTACCTAGGTAATGTTGTAACACTTGTATGTCTCATTATGATAACAACCATGTTCCTCTCAGGTCAATGTAGAAGCAACTGGTACTGTAGTGTATGCTCTGTTGCAGAGTACCCTGTGTTCGTTTGTTTTTCGTGTGTGTTACGGTACCTCAAGACTCACTAGATGTACGGTACAACACAGTGCACTTATCCCGCTAACAGGAGACTGTTCAGCACTATTATACTTGTATTATTGTTCACCGTTATGGGCACCCAGTGTACACAGACCCATGGGTTGTCGATCGCCACATGGAATACACGTGGCATGGTTGCGGCCGTCCCGTATTTGAAGAAGTTGATGGAAACTAATGATATTATAGCGATAAATGAGCATTGGCTCCACTCCAACCGTTTAGATTTGTTAAATGAGCTATCGGAAGATTTCAACACTATTTCACGCGCCAGTAGGCACTCGCCGGCGAGTGAGTACGGTGTATCAAGAGGACAGGGTGGTGTAGGTTTGCTCTGGCGTAAATCCCTTAAGGGAGTCACTCCCATTACAGAGCTCACACATGACCGCATATGCGGGGTTAGTGTTTACACCACTGATAATCGATGCATCAACATTTATTCAATCTATATGCCAGCTAGTTGCGCACGTGAAGATTATGATGAGGTTTTGGACGAAATCGCCGAGATAGTGAATGGTAATGACGATGGCACGCTTACAGTCCTATGCGGCGATTTCAATGCCGACCTGGGTCACTTGGGCGGGCTCAAATCCAACAGAGTGCCGACTAAAGCTGGTCGCAAAGTCGCAAGGTTCTTCAACGAATTTGATTTTGTTGCGGTAAATATGCAGCCTTACTCTACCGGTCCTCTCAATACTTTTTGTGGGGGTATGGGCTCCTCAACAATAGATTATGTAGCCGTACCCAGCTGCCTATCTAATCAAGTTATCAGGTGCGAGGTTTTATGTGATCAGATTCTCAACACATCAGACCACTACGTGGTTCGCGTATCTCTAGACCTAGAATGTGACGTATATCCTAGTACAAAAACCACCCACAGCCCAAGGGTTAAATGGAGTAAGGTCAAAAGCGACATCTTGCTTAATAGATACACTCGTCCTGTAGAGGAGTATGTCAGTCGTACCCTCGACAGCATTACATGGGACAACGTTACAGAAGACATGATAGATGCTGTTATTGATGATGTCAACATTAAAATGTCAAAATCCGCGGATAATCTGCCCAAAAGCAAGTTTAGAAAGCATATTCGGCCCTTTTGGAATAGCAACCTAACTGAGCTGAAGAAAATTAAGGTGGCGCGCTACCATGAATGGAAACTTAACGGTAAACCGAAAGAGGGCGATATTTGGACAAAGCACAAGAATGCTAAGAAAAGATTCAGGTCTGAAATTAAATTTGTCCAACAAGAATATGAAAG
This sequence comes from Maea johnstoni, assembly GCA_963942565.1. Taxonomy (NCBI): domain Eukaryota; kingdom Metazoa; phylum Annelida; class Polychaeta; order Spionida; family Magelonidae; genus Maea; species Maea johnstoni. Next base: position 86,310,888 of record OZ012684.1, on the reverse strand, counting down.
AAAAGAAATTGAAGAAACAGTGAGATGCGCCGAGGTAGACAGAAATAAATTCTGGCGCAGAATAAAGAAATCACGTAAACCAAAGGCTGGTGGTACTTCCTCAATACGCAATGCAGAAGGGAAAGTTGTTCATGAAACAAAAGACGTAATTAGAGTATGGCATGAACATTTTAGCAATTTGTGCAAAGAAAATGTCGATGAGGGATATGATGACGATCACTATCACAATATCACTACTCAGGTACGCCAGTGGGCAACTGAGAAGGATGCAGGACCCTTCCTTAATGAGTACATTACCAGTATAGAAGTGACGAAGGCAATTAACAAGCTGAATAAAGGTAAAGCACCTGGTCACGATAATATATCAGCGGAACACCTTCAGAACGCCGGCAAAATGATCTACGACTTGTTGGCAGGGTTATTCAATAGGATTATCCATTTAGAATACATCCCACAGAACTTTCGTATTGGTACCCAGATCCCCTTATACAAGGGAAAAAACTCATGTGCACTAGACCCCAATAATTATAGGGGAATAACCCTGCTAACAAGTCTGAACAAAGTTTTTGAGATCATTATGTGGCGGAGATTGGAAGTCTGGTGGGAAGAGGAGGGGGTCATCTCTCCGCTTCAGGGCGCATGTAAGGCCGGTGTGTCTTGCATTCACTCTGCCCTAGTATTACAAGAGACTATCGCCGTCAATCCCCTCACCATGCCTTAGTGGTAAAAGTGGTCAGTAAGCCTGCCCACTGCATAAAAAAGCTGTGAAATGGGGTATTTAAGTGGTACCACTGTCAGAGTCAGCCCCACTGTCTAACGTAGTGGTAAGACCACTGTTTCCTGCAGTGGAGCCACTGTTTCTTACAGTTGGGCCACTGTTTCTTACAGTGGGGCCACTGTTTCTTACAGTGGGACCACTACATAAACCCATATGTGACTTGAAAAAAATCCACATATATCAGAAACCACTATAATGGGGCTTCCAAAACTAAGTTTATCTTAGGACCACTTTTTCTTGCAGTGGGGCCACTGCTGATAACAGTGGGGCCACTAAATAAACCCTATGTGACTGTTATGGATATGAGCACAGGAGATGCAGGCTTCTCCTTATCTGTTAGGCTGCATAACAATGGGGTCAGCTAGTACAGATCTTGACCTCATAATTTGAAATAGTGGCAGTTGACCGGATGACAGTGTATGAGAAGGAGGTGAGTAGAAATCATTGACAGAAATGTGCTCTGTAAATGGTATGAGGTGAATTTTGAAAAACTTACTAGGACAAATTGTGTGTAAGAGGATAAGGATAAAGTCAAGGCTATTTCAGTCAAAAGGGCAGATGAATATATCTCTGCTGTTGAATACAGAAAATGCAAGGTGAGATGAAATACTCAGGTTAGACAGGAAAGGCATGCTGACATATGATTTAGAAGTGACTAGGATGTTGAAATAAGGTGAGTATGATATAGAGTTTCTCTTTATTTACATCAGCTGTGTCAGAATGTTAGGGTATTCCATGATTCAGGAGAAGGGAACCTTGCAAACTATGAGTTGTGACTAATGTTAGGTCTACAGTCCATCAAGATTGGAGAGACAATTAGCAGACAGGAGACAGGAACATCTTAGAATAATTGTCCAGAATATGTTGCCATGCATTATAATCCTATGTAAATGTTCTTAACAGGTTAAACCTCTTTCTAATAAACTTTTTAGAAAATTATTTTAACTATTGAGTGTCTATCTATTAACGTATCTATTTATTCATTCATTCATTCATCTATCCTGAATGATGTGCTAAATTAATGCATTTTTCAGTGGGGTACATGACCACCACTGTCAGAGAAAGTGGGTCAACCACTTCCTTTGACAGTGGTAAAACCACAACATCTTGCAGTAAAGCATGACTTTACCACTGTCTGAAACAGTGGGACCACTACATTGAACAGTGGTAAATCTACTGCAACTAGCATTATAGGATGATCATACCACTGTCAGGTATAGTGGGACCACTCTCTTGATCAGTGGTATGACCACTGCATCTGTTAGTGGTAGAGAACTGCTGATGCAATGGCATGCAGGCCCACCTACCACTGTCCAAAACAGTGGGACCACTATGAAGCTACCACTTTTTGCAAAAGTGGCCATGAAGCCCCAATAAAGTGTCTCCGCTTTTGCAAAAGCGGGACACTTCAGACAGGCTTAAAGGGCACTTTTTTTTTCAGTGGTACAAAAAAGTGGTAATAAACCCACTACAACAAGGCTCTTGGGCCACATTCCAGGAAAGTGGGGGATGGTGCTACAGCTCTTGAGAGACCCATGTACTATCCACTATATTTTTCAGTGGTACCACTGTATTTCGCAGTGGCACCACCGTAGGCAACCACTCATAACCCACTGAAACACCCCATGTAAACCACTGCACTATGGTAAGGGTCTGGACACTAGCACTAAGGTCTTTGTGGCGTATTTTGACGTAGCAAAGGCCTTTGATAGTGTCTGGATTGACGGTCTCTTCTATCACCTGCGAGCTAAGGGAATTACTGGAAAATGTTGGCGCCTCCTATACCGCTCATATCAAAACTTCTTATGTCGTGTTCGGATAGAGGGACAGTTCTCGGATTGGTACACTATGTCGTGCGGTATACATCAGGGGGGATTCCTCTCTCTCTTGAAGTATACCGCCTTCATAGACCCGCTAATCAGGGAACTGGAACATAGTGATGTAGGTTGCACTATCGTCGGAGTACCAACTACACCAGTTGGCTATGCCGACGATATGGCAACATGCAGCACATCCAAGCCCAAAATGGATAAAGCTCTGTCCATAGTTAGCGAACATGCCAAAAGGTGGCGCTACAGATATAACAACAAGAAAAGCGCGGTTATGGTATATGGAGAAAATCGCTCAGAGTATAAAAAAGGGTCAAGGTATAGATCCTTCAAGCTCAGCCAGAAAAAGGTTAACGAATGCACTGAATATGATCATGTAGGGGTAAAGAATTGTCTATTCAAAAACTACATGCCTAGAACAGAAGATAGAATCATGAGAGGGAGACGTGCTTTTAACGCCATAACAAATGTTGGCATAAAGAAAAAGGGACTCCCTATGAAAGTGTGTGCAAATCTATTTTGGTCAATCATAATACCCATAGTAACGTATGGTTCCGAAGTTTGGACTCTGAGAGGGGATGAAATTGAGGCTTTACGAAAGTTTCAACGGTATGTTGGACGGAGATGTCAGAGGTTCAACTCGAGGTCTCCTAACTACAGTGCGTACGTCCCCTTAGGATGGCTTAGCATTAACAGATACGTACAAGTCAAAAAACTCCTCTTTTTGAGAACTATTACGATTATGAAAGATGAATGTTTGTACAAGAAAATCCTGCAAGCAGGAGCTGCTCGCTACAATTTGGATAGGAACAAGGGTATGAGAAATGAAAACGACAGTCCCATTTTCGATCTGTTGAATGTGTGTAGGGAAGTAGGTATCTTCGATACATGCATGAACACGATTGAAAATGGCCACTATTTTAGTAAAGAAATGTGGAGAAGTCTGGTATGGAGCGCTGTATGGTCCAGGGAGGATAATGACGTACATATCTCTTACACTCAGCTTGCTGTAAGACCACGTATGTTTGATGTAATCGACAAGCCATATTATCTTAGCTGGTGGATTATGTCAGACAATTTCCATAAAATGACCGGAATATGTGAGAAAATGGCAGCACTGGTCTGCGGTTGTAGTATGCTGAAGTCACATGACCTCAAACTTAAACGCAAATCACACTGGTCCAGATGCTGTAGTAGATGCAACCTAAGTGCAATTGAGGACCCCTGGCACATTATAATGCAGTGTCCTTTTTACTGCGAATATAGAAATGACATGTATAGCGAAGTTGAACACCTGAATGATGATGTGATAAATGAAATCCTAAACGATCCTAGTGATGTGTTTAATGTACTCATGGGAAAACACCCCCCGAATGCCTGTATGGAAGACATGATAAAGATATGGTCTATCTCCGGTAAACATATATGCAGAATGTATGATTCTGCTGCAATCCAGGAAATAGTATGAGTACCCTTAAGTAAAGACGCAAGCCAAGCCTTAAGTTATTGTCGAAATATCCCTCAGAGATATTTAGACCCTGTTTTGTATATAATTTTTATTTATTTATAATAATGTAACTGTTTCCTTAACAAGCAGTACCGTGGACATAGTATCGCTCGGATACAGATACCTCTACGTATAAAGTTCTTGTATTTAGTTCTTTCAGTTTATTATACGTTGTTATTTTACGTTGTCTTTAAACCTTATCTCGTACAGCCTATGTCTCCCCGAGATAGCAGTGTAGTCTCTGGAGACGCTCGTGATGATAAGTTTAAATTTTGCTGCGAAGAGCCTATATCTCGCCTACCTTATAATGTTCCTATGTTATGTTCAATTTGTTTGTATAATTTTGGGTTCTTACTTCTGTGTTTTTGTTACTTTCGCTTTATACGCGCAAATTATGTTATTTGTAACACGTATGATTTTGTGTCTTCGTACATAGCCAATAAACATACAATACAATACAATACTTGTATGATGGATTGACCCACGACTCCTGCCTGCCTCTTTCCTCAGACGCCTGCCTCTGCCAACAACCAGCACTGCATGCTACCTCCTACTGTGGGGACCAGGTCAGCTGCTGCCGCTATTTCCTCCACTTTACTAACAATTTCTACCCAATCCAACCCCCTGCAAGTCCAATGAAAACTGGGAAAGCACTTAATTTGCATGATAATACATAGGTGTCCATCTAATTGTTGTGATTCTGAAAACCGCACAACTCTAAGGAATGACATATAATATAATTCAATATCTAATCCCTAGGACCCAAAGTCATTTCCTTAAGTCAAATACAGAGGTGCGTTCTGCGCATGTGCGTGAGAAACTTTCTCTATAATGTACATAAATACAACAGCCCTCATCCGTCTGTCTTCTAGTGACATATCACACTGAGGCGAGATTAGGTGTGTCCGCGGCTTTACAATGGGCCCTATGGTATTTGGCCGGTGGCGACCAATCCATGTTCTCTTCATCCAAGGTCAGTCCATCAGCAGGACTCAATCCTTGATTGTCTTACAAATGTTCACACCCAAGAGGAGCAATCCATGCCTTTTTTAAAATTAAATTCAGTAAGGATGATCCTTACTGGACTCTCCAGTAACTGACTATCTGCTGTATGATTCATAAATTATTCATTGCAAGGATCCCCCTAAATTATCACTTCAGTAATTAACCACAAGGAAGACAATATCAAACCAAATTGCTGAATCATTGTAAGGATGATAATTTCGTCCAATAATTGCCTACCTAATTGGTGAATCAGTGTAAGGACCCCCCACCAACCCTTAAGTAGGGTCCACTAATTGACAAGCACCAGCATGAGGAGCCCCCATGTATAATTAGTGCACAGTCTGACTCAATTAAGCATAGATAGCACTTTCCCCTTTACACACTGTGTATTATGACATACTGCAATCAACCATAATCACATCAGTGGACCTCTTTATGATAACACTAGTTAAATAGAGGAAGTCAGTGTTAGGCTACAACCTCAGGCAATGTACTGAAAATTCACATAACCTTATTCAGTGGCCAAATTGCTAATGGCTTCCACAGTGACCACACATACAAAAGCTGATTATTTTGAATACAAGATGGAAATTGACCACTAGCTAGAAAGTGCAGACTTGAATTAAGACTTGAGTCTCGAAATTAATGGTCCATTATAGACTGACAGCACTGAGCAGTAAACAAAGGTTACTTATATGTGGCCTCAGCTTCATCTGTCTCAAAAATGTAAATACCCTAGATACACAAAACTACAATTATGTTTATAGCCATTACATAACAATAACCTAAGGGCATTCACAATAAAAACAGTGCTTGTATCATAATGTGCTAAGCAGCCAAAAGCCCTGGAAGTAAACTACACAATAAATCAATTATGCTTCATGCTCAGCATGTCCAAGTGGCAGGCAATTTTGAGGTAATTTATTTGCACTGCTGGTACTTACCGATCCTTGGGATAAATACTATTTTCATAAGGTAGTTTATGAGCTCTCTCTATTGACCTCACTATACAAATGTTTATATAGACATAGCACTGCATCAAGCAGTGCACTTCTACTCTACTTAAGATGATTGACAATTGACATATACATTGACATCTACTGCTGCTGTGGCAGAAATCTAGGCCTGAAGATGATTTGTCAGATTCTGTGATTTTTTAAAACAAAAATGGGGCAGATAGGTATGCTTAATTATGCTTATTGCTTGATTATCATCATCACCCTTGGCCCACTAATATAAATGTCTCCCCTGCCAATATAGTGAAAAGCAACATTTTATCAAATTTGTCCATGAACAATTCTCATGATATCGAATTGAGGTAAAACCCAGTTTATTGATTATATGATTTGAATTTCTTTCAAAGACCTTGAAAACAAACTCTTGGGCCCAATTTCACTAAGTAGGCTTAAAACTTACTTTCAATGATCTCAATGTCATAAGAAAGCAAAACTTTTGAAGAGATGCAGCTTCTAAAGGGTTCTGGGTTACCTAGCAGAAGCAGACTTGGTTAAAACACCCAGGGCTCGAAATTAGGGGGTACCAGGAGCCGAGGGTTCCCTTGAATTCTCCTGCGGCTCCCTCAGATTTCAGCAGGGAGCCCAAAGATGTACTGACTTCTATACACAACACCTTCAGTAACCTTTGAAGATGCAATTGGGCTCCCTGGAAAAAAATGATTTTGAGCCATGACACTCCAAAATGACCTAAATATTTTCACTGATTATGTGACAGGTGAGTCCATGGAAATGTCAGAACATATTTTTGAAAATTTGAAAAGCTTTTCTCTGTGGTTCTTTAGATGTCTTTGCTGTACTTTATCTTTAAAAGAAAAAATCCTGTAATGACTATATGACAATTTCAATTTTCTTTTCATTCAGCATTTGGTAATTAATCACATGAGAGCTCTGGACCTATGACAGCAGATCTCAGCACCTACGGAAGTGTCCCCATAAACAAGTTAAATAGAAGGAAATGGTATATCATGATCACAGCTGCTGGTAACTATTTTACAACAGCAATTCAATTATGGTGAAACATTTTATCCAAATTGAAGTTAAGCTGTAGATGTAGATGAACCATGTGTCCCAAGTGTAGGAACCCTTAAAAATGGAATTGCAATAAGCCATACTTTGGCAGTATTTCAAAGGTTCCCACAATGTTATATGGCTATCTTTGAGATAAACTAAATGGGAGCAGATATCTATGCACAGCAACTTGGAAAAAGGTGTCCTTAAAATATCAATATTTTTTTGTAAAATATTGTTATCTGAACAACCAGACCACTAGCCATGTAAATGTTTGTGAATGAGTTAAGCTGTTAAGAACAATACCCAAATAGAATAATTCAATCTGAAGCTCTAGTGCATGGGGTACTGAGGGGGCTGGCACCAGCTGCAACCCCTTTTATAACATCAGCAACACTGACTCTTGTGGAACATTAAAGCCGAATGAAGCTAATCTGAATATGGACCAGAGTGGCCTGAGTGGATGAACCCTCTTATATGATCGGTCGGTTTTAATCCATTAAAACTCTCCGAAGCCAATGTTTTCAGTTTAATCCATTATGTTGAGGTCAACAGCTGATGACCAACTGGTGAGTGTGCGCTTTCAGCAGGGTAAGGGCGGGTAGTGCATGTCAGGCCACTACATGAAAGGGCCAAGGCATTCGCAATGAGCGTAATATCTCAGGAAAAGTGTGCCTAGAACTCATTAGGCAAGTGGTGTGGACATTTAATGGCCACATGAGCTAAAAGCAGAATCATCTTTGACATTGCCCTAGTCTCAGGCCTGACAGCTGTCCAGCTTACTGCCATTAAATGTGGATTTATAGGAAGCACACACATACATCCTCAAGTCATCTATAACAATGCATTAACTGCTCCTTTAACCCCTCTGTCCCCACCATCATCTCTGCTTCTCTCTCTCTCTCTCTCTCTCTCTCTCTCTCTCTCTCTCTCTCTCTCTCTCTCTCTCTCTCTCTCTCTCTCTCACTCTCTCTCTCTCTCTCTCTCTCTCTCTCTCTCTCTCTCTCTCTCTCTCTCTCTCTCTCTCTCTCTCTCTCTCTCTCAGACACCCTTTATTCTTGCCTATTCTCTGTCCTAGGCCAAGAAATCAGTTTATCTCTATAGTCTATACATTTCACATGAAAGCTTGGTGCCATCCATCACCATTCACAGGAACTATCACCTACAGTACACATATAACAAATGATAGGGACCAGAGAGAGAGAACAGAGAAAAGCATGAATTAATGAAATATAGACTAGGAGCTAGTCTACGTCTCTCCCCACTGGTCTGCTTCTGCCTGCCTCTCTCTGCAATCTCTCTCCTACTATTGTACACACACTCTGTCTCTCTCACTCACTTTAAAAGACAGCAGAAAAGAATTACATTAGAATAAAGTGGCAATAAATCTTTGTTCATCGACCATGTCCACACACAATTTCTTTCATTTTTTTTCTTCCACTCGGGCAGTTTTCATTTATTGCTTGATGGAAATAGCATTTAAACTTCTTCACAAGTTAAGGTCACAACTGTGGATGCCATTTCCCCCTAGGTTCACTGAATTTGAAAGTAAGCTGGCTGGGAAAACAGCAGATAAACCATACAAGAGAATCTCATACTGTCGGTTTTTCTAGTGGCTGGGTAATTCAGCGCTCAGGCATTAAATTTCAATGTTTTGTTAAAGCACTTAGATAGTGTGGAAGTGCACACTCTGCATGCTCTCTAAGGCCTAAAAAAAAAAATTGTTTGTTTCCTGTAACGGTGCCAAAAAAAATAGGGTAGGTAGGTAGGTAAATCTTTTTTTTTTTTTTTTTTTTTTTTTTGTATTTAGCAGTAGGTTTCCTGGAAAAATGCTGAAAAAACACATTTCATTCACCTATTACATTGTGTATTTGTAATTAACATTGTCACATGCTTCTTGTCAGTTATGTTACCTGTCACTTATGTTTCCTGTCACTTGTTTCTTATGTTTCTTTTCTTCTTCTGTAGGGGATGACACACAACCTAGCCCTAGACATGCCTGTTTTGGTGTGCTGCATGTGCTTTGTGCAACTGTAAACCTGCCCTGCTTTCCTTTCCGTGTAGTTTAGATCATAGTTTAAAAAAAAAAAAAAAACAAACAGGAAACAGGAAACAAACAATTTTTTTTTTTAGGCCTAAGCACCGGGTATAAATACATCTTTATTATATCCACACCTAATCCATGACATGCAGAGTTATATTAATCATAATGCTTTATTACCACTGAGCCTTCAATGTTTTGTTAAGTCCCACTTAGATTGTAGAAGTACAGTACAGAGTTTAGCATTATGTATTTCATATATCAACATGAATACACTGAACAAAGCTGTACCTGATATAAAGCCAATCGGGTCTGTCAAGTCAAAAACAAAAGAAAATACTCCAGGGAAATTTCAGTATCCTAAAAATAGTGCTAATTTATAGCTTCAATTAATCATGTTTTCTTTATTTGAGCATGAACATTTTCTTTACTACATGATCTTGAAAAAAAATTCCTAAGTGACCAAATATCATTTTTCTTTTGGTCGATTAACATTAAGCATTGTAAAGTATGATAAATGTGAGTTCAATTCCCAAGTCGACAGCCAGCATCAACCCTGTTCCAGACCACAACAGATACCTTCCAGGCAAGAGCACATGTTCATGTACTGTGAAAATCCCATGTGCTGTTTAGTTTCACAGACGATGCAGGTAAAACATGCATGAACACACCCAGGCTTTTAAAGACTGGAAATGGCCCAAGGAAACTATCTGTGTGCCCCCCTCAGCTTGACCTAGGAGTGTCTGCCCAGAATGGAGTTGATTATGTAGCACTTGGTCTACCTTTGGCATTGTATAGCGCTAATAGATTGATGGACAGCAGCCAGCTGCAGTGCTGCATTTCTGTACTAAGTACCTTCAGCAAGTTATTTTTTAAATGTTACTAGACAAAACAATGTGCTGCGTTCTGCATTAACAAACACAGTCATGCATAAGTGTCTTTAACTCCTCCCTTCAGGCTCCAAATGAAAGGAATATTTCTGGTACTATCTTAACGTGGATGCATATCATTTGGAAATGACTGAAGGAGAATTGTTCATAGGGAACTTAACCTGCAACTCAACTCTCTTTTTTGTGAAGGAATGTTTTGTTCTTTAAAAACATAGTAACAAGCTATACTCTTACAGGCAACCCTGAGAATAAATGATAGTTTAAATATGAATGGATATGATAATTGGATATTCGATATATACAAAAAACAGGCAGAACATGCACATCTGAAAATACCAAAACATTATTTCCACCCATGTTTCTTGCAGGACCATGTATCGCTAAATCACAGTTATACAAATTTCTCCAGCTGATTGTATAAGATCATATATCTATCTGCTGTCAATTGTTAACAGTAGGAATCATTCATGTATAGTATATCAGTCGCCTAAAGCTGTCCTTATTCTGGTCCTGTATAGGGCATGGGAGAAAGCTGCCAGTGATTTGGGATTAGGCAGTGGTTTTAGCCAAGTACTCCGGTTTCCTCCACCAGTTACAACTGGCCAGTCAACTTAGCTGCTATATGGCAGAAAGAGTGATGAAAATCAAAATTCCAAATTCTGGTCCAGTAGTGTGAACTGGAGATGTGGTCCAGTACTGCAGGCTAGTAGAGATGACCTATTATTGGAATTGAACACTGCGGCATGTCAGCACAGCTCCAAGCTCTGAGGATCTGTGATATATGGGGGTCAACCAGCTGTGAACCTAAACAGATAGGTACATGCAGTACTTTATATAGGCCTTAGTGCTAACTCCATATATACAGACCACCCAAGGGAAGACCAAAATATGGTTGGTCTTTTAATAGTGTCATTTAAACTATAATGTTAGACCAGGGGAAATGATAAAATGTGGTCTCTTAATAGAGGTGGTCTCTCAATAGAGGTGGTCTCTTGGGCAGGTTTGACTGTATTTCCTTCGTACAATACTGAGGATACAACATATAATACACTAGATGTGGGAGATAAAATGATAGGGAAAATCAAACTAATAAAAGTCTCAATATTGCAGAAAAAGTAATAATTATGATTATTCCAAATCATTCCTCATTGCAATGCCTAGTCATTGCATTGCAGACCTACCTTGTTTAGTAAGTTCCTAGATTGTTTTACATTCATTCAACAGTGGTGAAATGTATCCAAGTGATTGTGCCTGCAATCTAATCACTGAATCTTGGACTTCCGTTTTTGAATTGATAAGCACAAAGTTTTGAAAACAAACTAAAGCTCTCCTGAGGGAGCTCACTTTAAATAGAAATGTAGCCTAAGACATGAATAAGTTTTAAAAATTACTCATCATTATCTTTTAACAACAATATATAAGCTTAATGGAACAGCTCTAGATGGTCCAAAAAAAAATCTTAAATGTATTTCTGAAAAGGACAGGTATTAACTGTTCAAGCAAATATAACTGTTTAGCATAATGAGGAGCTGGAGAGCACAGAGTTTTACCCACGTGCCACCCAGTTTCCAACTAGGCGGTCCCTGGGGTGCTCATTTGTCAGAAAGTGTTTTCATCACAGTATACATGTGTGCCCCACTAACCTCAATGGGGCCAGACCAAGGGCACCGCCCTTCCATTTGCCATCTATAAATTGTCTGAATTAATTTCTCTTCCCACATTTACTGAGAGCTAACCCAGTTATGTTGCTCTAATCATTGTTTCCCTAAGTGTAGCTGACAATGCTGACATAAAGGTACACCTTCACACATGCCTCAGCAGGGACCTGAGGCATCACCTCTACATATCTCCCTCCCTACACTGTCTACACTAATCTATCTTCCTTATTATATATACCAGCACTCCAGGAGGCTGTGGCAAAGAATAAGTCATCTTTCACATCTCCACCATATGTAATAATCAGCCTTTAACCCTTCCAATGCTAAGGCTACGTTTGTCCAAAGCATAAGGATGTAACAATTTTTGAAAACCATCTAAACATATCTTGTTGGTATTTATTGGATCAGCCCTCACTGAGTTATCTCAGATGAATCTGCAAGTGCCAAGGGTTTAATTTTTTTTGCATCAATTTGTACTGGCAAAATTAGCCACCAGCAGCATAAAGGTTAAGTCTTGATCCATTAATATTTAAAGAATGAACACCATCTGATACATATAGAAATACATTGATAACAAAACACCACTTTGAGAAATATTTCATTAATAGTTTTCTTTACTTAGTGGTTTTGAAATTCTTCATCAATTACTTTTTTTTTAAATTATTGCTCTGTATGATGAGTTATGTTCAATTTTGTTAGACCATGTGTACACACAAGTTGCATATGGGTAAAAAGTAATACTCTCCCTTCGTTGTCCCTGCTGCCAGTGCACTATAAATCCCTCTATGCCTCCTGAATTACCCTGCCATCCCCTTCCACAACACACAATATAACATCTGATAAATCATACGCGAGATTGATGGCACAATTTCCTCTCCTCCATCCAGACAGCAAGAAACGAGAGAATTCAAAAGCGATTACACTTCCCCTGGTCGGCTTGGTGGGGGCAGATACTGGCCTGAATACAGGCTGAAAAATGTCTTTCAGGCTTAGTCCATACCTCTAGCATAGATAGGTAGGGATATGTATGCTCAGGGATACATCTAGTTCTAGCAGGGATGGATACTTAAGCCTAGCTTATCTAATTAGGGACTCATGTGTTTTTCTACCTTAGTATGAATATATAGATACAAGCCTAGCTTACTTAATTAGGGACGCACGTGTAATACTACCTTTGTGATACAAGCCTAGCCTTAGGGACTCACATGTACCTTGGTAGGGATTTATCCAAGCTTAGCTTATTCAGCTCAGCTTGTATCGATCCCTTATAACCAAGGCACATGTAGAAATACATGCAGTTTTTATCATTTTGCTCTCTACTTGTGACATGGTTGGGTTAGATACACAGCTGCATGGACATCAATCAGGGAGTTGTAAACATATCTTCCAGCATGGTAGGGATGGACACAGACCTCATTCATGGAATCATGAAACTCTCTGCAACTGGCCGTAACTTCTAGTATGGCAGGGATAGATACAACCAGCCCTGACTCAGGGAGTCACAAACTTCTCTGCAATTTGCCATAACCTCCAGCATGGATGGGATAGATACTGGCCAGGCAAGCATGACCACAATAAATGCCGGTCATCCTTAACTCTTATGCTGCTGTTTGCTAATTTGGCCAATACAAAATTATGCAAATATTTGAAAAATGGCTGAATCTCTGGCACATTGCTACCCATCTGAGAGTACTCAGCAAGAGCTACCTAATGAATACCAACATGACAGGGTATAGAGGATTTTCAAAAATCTTTTTGTCATTGTGCTTTGGACAGAAGTAGCCTCAGCATTGGGAGGGTTAACCTCTAGCCAGATTTTAGTGCTGATTCCACGGAGAAGATACCCCACTCACTGTCTTTATGGAGGAAGAGGAAGAGAAGGATGAGGAGGGTGGTGGAAGACCAGATACAGGACCAAGCATGACCGCAATGACCGCAATAAATGCAATGCTACCTAAGTGCATTTCCTTCTTGCACAGATTCCAGGCCTGCTGGGTTCAAGATACTCCACAAACTGACTACTACATGCATGTTAAAAGACTGAGTAAAACAAATTTGAGGCCTGCTGGGTGCAAGATTAACTCCATTGACTGTTACATGGTGAAAACGAGGAGGAGGATGAAGATGAGGAAGAGGATGGGAGCGGCTGGTGACCTAGAATCCTGGAATAGCCAGCCTTCCCGCAGTATTCCACTAGGGCATCGAGTAGGAAGAGGAGTATTGACAAACAGAGGCTGTGCAGAAGAAAGGAAGTTCAGCAGTGTGGGTGTGACATGCAGCCAGCTGTTCTTAATATAGGGATACATACATCTCTGGACTCTCCAGAGGATTGGATTGGAATGTCTTAATCTGAACTTAATTGCTTTCAGCAAGGAACAGGAGTCCATAATGCGATTTGGGGAGGGGTGAAAAGGGATGGACATACTTTCTAAAAATGGATTTTAAAATCTATTGAATGTTGGTAATCAACAGGGATAAAGAACTCTACATTGTCTCTAGATTTCTGAAATTTCTGATTCAATGTGTTCCTGCTAACCTGAATACATCTGGATGAAAGGTAATTTCAATCCCTTTAAATGTGTGAATGCATGCTTCACACCATTCATGCAAATTCATCCTCAATGTATGCCTGGAATAACCATAAAAGAAAATTAAACCCAATTCACGATTTACATTCATACGTGCATGTCTGATAAATATATTCTTAGTGCTTTCAGCTGAACAATATTCTACTCACACAGTGCCTATAGTATGCAGACTGATAACCATTTGAGAACATCTTGAAAATGAAGACATTATTTCCCTGAATTTTAAAGGAAATTTGTAGTAAAGATAGTGAATGCAACATATATTTGAATATGTATAAAGAAGGTAATGAAAACTAATGGTACTATCAAAATGTCATTGTTTGTGTCACTGACTACTTGGGCAATCTTGAGTTAAAAAGGTTTATTTGTAGCGGCCAGGCCTTCTCTGCGGTAATTCCTATGAGGAAAGCATATTTGGGAATATATTTGGAGAAATGTCCATCAAAACTAAACCAAAAGCTCTGCTTCAAATATATTTTTTAGAAATCAGCTGATTCTGAGGTTATTTCAAAGTTGATATTGATCCAGACAACAACTGTCTGAGAGGATTTTTATGAGTGACAAGGGGTTAAAAAGCCTCCTAAACCTGTTCTGCCATTCAACATTTCTGCCTCCTGACTTGTCTATATTTGTGGACGCCTAACACATTACATTTCCTGAATAAACCGACAGCTATGGATTACCATACCTCCCCAGCACGAGATATTGATGTCTTCTCACTATCAAGTGATATTATGTGACGGCTGTTGACACAGGAGAAAACACATTCCATTCACGACTGCTCCGCCATGTGCCAGGCATACTGATCAGCCTTCTACTGCACAATAGAACTCTTTCTCCCCTACTCAAATAGCCTAGCCTACCTAGAGTCTAGGCTGGCACAGGTATATGGATTGGCACCTTTAAAATTTTCTTGACACAATTCAATATCTATATTTCCTTAACTTTACGATATCTTAATGATACTTACCTCCCTCTCAGAGACTTCATTTTGTTATATTTTGCGCTGTCAATTTCAAATATTTTGCTAAAAAATAGCAAACTGCCTTCACTTTTCTATCATTAAGCAGTATCGATATAACAATCTAGCAATTAACAATATAATGATGAGGTAATTTTTCTATTCAATATTGATATGTGTCTCGTATTGAAAACACTATACATCCTAACTCTTTCTCCCCTAATCAAAAACATCTAGCCTAGATTCTAGGCCCTCATAGGTATCTATTTTGTATATATCTGTTTCTTCCATAGCCATGCAGCTAGTACCTCAAGTGTTAATTTTCATTCATGCCCTTCTCACTTGGCAGTACCCTATAGTATCACATTTAATGGGTATCACCACAATTCGGACTTAGATCTATTTCTGGCAGAATCAGCGGATGAACGCAGTATCCTTTCTTTCATATATAAAAGGAATCTGTTACCACATCTGAAAACAAGTATCTATAATACACAGTTATTAATAAGAAAAGTACTTACCACTTGCAAGTATTAAGTAGGGTTTAAGGCACAAAGGCACCAGTATTGCCAAGACATACTTGTACATGGCATGGCACATTTTCTGCAAAAGAAAGAAATGTAAGGTTACTATGAGCAGATTAGGCGAGAAGAGGTTACCATGCAATAAACTCCCAACTTGTAATAACCCATACCTTAATACCAGATAAATCAAGTTCAAATAGTTCTTTAGTTCAATTGTTGTTTTTCATTAATTTTGGTTAAAAATCAACCCTATTCCTGACCTCATTTAAAATGCCTCTAGCAGCCAGAAAGGTGTCTTTTTTATCAGAAACAAACTCAAACTTAAATAAACTCTCCTTTAGCTATTTTGTGGATTTATGTTTAATATTGAATTCATTTTCAAAGGTGTCATTGCTCCAAATGACAATATCAGGAATTTAAGGGCTCTTAAGCATCAAAAAATGGATCAAATAATAAATGATCTAATTTAAACTCTAAATCACGTTTCTATTAAGAATATGCTATTTTGTTACCAAAACAAGTTGATACATTTCTATACAAAGACTGTATATCTGTGAGTTTGTTACCAAAACAAATTGACACATTTCTATACAAAGACTGCATATATAATTACTTTGCAAACAAAATAAGTTTCTATACAAAGACTGTTTATATGTTACTTTGTCAACAAAACAGGTTGACACATTCCTATACAAAGACAACATCCCACTCTACTCTATGTATATGACATACACGTCGAGACAAGTAAAAACTGCTCAGCAGCAGGAGTCTAGCTAAGTTTTCCCGAGTATGTGTCCACATAGGATGTTCACAGATTAACAGATAGCATGTGGCAGCATTTGAACTTTCATCACATCACAGTTCCAGTTTATCACATTAGGGTATTCGAGTTACTGCAGGTCCCATTATAACCCAGCCCTGCACTATCTGGCCCGCAAGTGAATTGCCAGCACTGCTCTGCAGGAGCGAGACATCGCAGGACGGGTCAGAGGAAACGCTACTCCTAACTCTGCCAAAATAATATTTAGGGTGCTCCACCTCCCTGTGACCCCTGCTCCCAAAATATTTGATAAGATCTATGGTTCATTTCGGCATTATCCGTAAACTTGTTTTTCTTTAATCTGATCTCTGGATGACAAAATTCAGTGAACTATATGTCAGGGTCTGACACTTAGTTTTCAGGCTAGGGGCCCGAAAAGGTCTTATAATTAAAAACAAGTGTTCAAAACAGGATTTCTGGTTATCATATATACTATTTTGGGCCCCTAACCTGAAAAATTTAGGGAAAGTCGAACCCTGTATGTTATTCCTAGAAGACAGATGTATGCCTAGAGGACTGATGAAATGTGCACTTATTAGATACAAACATATGCAGTATTGATATTTTTATCATGGCAAGCCAGAGTTTATTGATGATTGATAATATTTTCTGCATTTGATGGAAGCACTTATTTAAAAAGGATGCCATTCCACATAACAATTTTCTTAAGGTCTAATGATGCAGGAAGGCAATTATGAATGATAAGCATTCCTATTCATACAGCCCAAATTAGTTTAACTCAATTGATAGTAAAAGTATCAAACAAGTCTAAAATCGCAGCACATGATTCATTAGTAGTAATTCTCGTCCCCCAACCCTAACCTTAATAACCCAATACTCGACAACTGTCATTGTATTAATACCAAAAGTTGGGTCTCACTTACAGGATTAACAAAAGTTTTTCATTTTTTGTTTTTTTTTGTCAGAAGACATACTTTTGTATATTTTTCCTATTGAGCCATTCATAAATCCTAGATTTCATAAAATTGGATTTAACTGTGAGAAATGTTTTAAAATTATCAGGCCAGCACATTTTCCTATTAAAGTAAGGTAGCCAGAAACATATGGCTTCCTTATCAAAAATATTATACCACAAAAACTGCATACACATTATACAAATGATGCATAGTACATCAAAGGAGACCAAGAATGATCTGTATGGAATACATAACACATTCTGTTCCCTAGTCAGTTCATCATAAGCCACATGTGGTTATCATATACCTGGCACATGGACTGTTTCTATCTGTAAACCTGCATCATCTCCATAGGACTTCTATGATATGAGAAATGGAATTTCTGGAGATTCACAAGTCACTTATATTTTCCAATATATAGACAGATTAAGATAGCAGGATACATTAAGTTGATCCAGTCCTCAGTGCATTCTGGTATTATAATGAAACAACTACATACATGTAGTTATATAGCGCTTTAACCAATGCTATTAGCCCACAAGAAACTGGTGATAACTATATACACACAAAATGAGTGGCTCTGAATACAAATCTTGATATAAGTTCAGATTAAGTGAATTATCTAGCCATGACTGTAACTTGACAGCCTATTATAATGGTAGGAGTATGGCTTGTACTGTATGTATAGGCAATTACTGTATGGCTGGCTGTCAGTGACTGGAGAGAGGTACATAGATCTACTATAACCTCAGCTACCCCATGCTAGCCTGAAGGACAACTGGCTAAGTTTGCAGACCACTTAAGTTACATGAAAAATCCAATAGGTAAATACAGAAGCAGGGGGAAAAGCCGGCATGCCAGTTTAGTACTTACATATGTCGTTGGAGCGATTCTCGCATGTATCAAGCGTCTAAGTACACTTAGGTATTAGCAGATAAGAGTAAGTGTTGCCATAACTCGTAAACTCCAGGAGTCTGAGCAATTCCATACTGACTGAGGAGGAGCTCCAAGTGTTGTCTATATTTAAACCAGAAAAAAGCCACCCGTGCCGGTAATCCTATCCTAGGGCAGCAGCCGCAGTAGCAAAGGAGCCCATGTGTAAAACAATAGCAAGGAGAGAGAGGTTGGTACTACCAGCAGTAGCTGCAGCCAACTGTTCCATCTCAAGCTCCTATGACATAACCAATCGCGATGTAACCAATGCTGTGTGTGGTGGGAGACGGGCAGGACCAACTGTACTATTCGCCCCACACAACCACCACAAGCACCACCACTTATACCAATGCTGACGATACACCTCACTGCATCATCACACTTCTATCCTTAGTGCAACAATCACACCCCAATGAAGCTCCTCCCGGCCCAGCCCGGCTAGGTTCCCATCCTCCAACAACCACTCTGCTGTTACTTAGTCGGAGCAATCAGTGTCAACAATGAAAAACTATTGGAGCATTGTTGTTTACACAAGAAATGCATTGCTCATCTAATTACCGATTCTCCAGCCGATGGCTTGTTTACACATCCTCTTGTAGAGATGGGGAAAATGCGTAAAGCGTTTGGATTGCCATTGGAGCAGAAACACCCAAATCCCCACGTGTATCAAATGCCTGAGGTAAAATCCCCACGTGTATCAAACTCCGGAGGTAGGTATGTGTGTGTGTAGCACAGCATGGACGACCTCACCCACTAGAATATACACTCAGCCCTTCACTGCGGCAAGCAGTCTCCTACATGTACATTGCATATGGTTAGTTACTCCAAACATGTTAAGTTGCTCTTGTGAGCTGTCTCCTACTTCTACTATTGACCATTGTTTTCTTGATTTACGTTTTGAAGCAGTCATTGAAATCATTTAACCTGCAGCCAATGAGCTTAGAAATATGTATTTAACTCTTTAATCATTAAAAAAACGTGTTGATCATGCATAATTTCATACCTGAATGATACTTTTATTACTAATATGATGATTCTTCAGATCTAAAACACAGCCATCGTCAAAATTGATAACTGACATGCCTCCCGATGAACTGTAATTCATTCTTTCTAATTGAAACGTCATATTTGTTCGTTTGTCCTATGGGCTTTTGTCTAGCGCAATGAAAAAGAATTCAATGAAGCCGCATCCCCGTGCAATGCAACACTCAACTTATCCATTAAAACCTACAAACCCGACGCAAACTGATCAATGGGGAAATTAATAGCGCCTGTCACTTCTTCAGCAATAAGCCAATTTATCGAGCAGAGTTTACGCAAGTGAAGGCCATGATTAAACGAAGATGCAGTTCCGAAACCCGCAGTTTAAATAACAGGATGTCTCTACCGGACATGGAAGATTTAAGCCCCACTTCGCAAGAAGACAGTGCCAGTCCTATTTTCCCAACCCGCTTCCGAGTCCACCCACGCCGCTTGCAAACTACACTACTACGAGTAGTCGTGGAACTAGTAACAGGCGCTCGCTAGCTATTTGCCGCTTTATAATTGGAGTAGTCTGTAGTGCGGTACCAGGCCGCAGCCAAACAACCCAAAAACACAAACACCAACAGCGTAAACATCATATTGATATCAAACTTCACCAACTCACCTCATTCCGACTTTTTCACATGTTCCAAAAACACAATAATTCCATGCGGTCACGATTAAAATCCCATGTTATTCCTAAGCGCGTATATCACTGTACATGTCCAAGACACTTCTAAAATTACTTTAAATTTCTCCGCCATGTTCCAGGACGTGACGTCAATGTTGGGGAAACTGCGCCTCGGTCTCGCGCATGACCCCAAATATGGCGCCGAAATCGACCACCAGGTCCAATGGGGAAATTGCAAATCACTGCGACCTCCCGTCAGCTATGGAAGTACTGGTGCGAGGCATGCTTCCATGTTTTACACACGATCTCCTTTAAATTAAACGTGTTCGTACTCAGATGGTACGACGGAGAATCTCTGGTTCAGGCTTTTCCAGGCATCCATCCCGTTGGTGTCCAGTTGTGTGCAGATGCCTGTTGGTAACAATAAATGGCATCAATGCTTCCTCCCCGACGATTTGCAGGCCACGGATCTATCGATTTATTGTTCTGCGCCGGGAGTGGACTGGGGCAGATGCCTTTCCGGGAATACTAATAACTTGTACAATTGTGTCAGTTATTGATGTAGACTACATACATTAATAAGCTTATATATTCTATCGTGTGATTTTATACAAACAATATAATTTGGATAAATCCAGTGCTATGAAAAAGAATAGAGGGCTGACGTAGACACTTATACATCAAAAAATTATCCTTATTGCATTTTGAAATTTTAGTCGATCTATGAGTATTTCCGTGTAGTTCATTATTCTTTTTTGCACATTTTTCATTTTAACAGGATTTTTAAAATGCAATACGTAAACGTTGCAGGTCTACATTTCTGAAAATAATTTTATTGTGGAGTTAAACAGTTCACTACTCTAAGCTAAGCAAACTAAAGACCAAAGCGAAACTTTTTCCACACTTAATAATAAATTAATTCGTGAGCAAATGGAGAAAAATACCTAACTACAATGCGGTGGTTAATTTGTAAAGAAAACAATGGCGTCTGTTTTTTTGCAAAACACGCATTGCTTTAGAAGTGATGTTTACTTCCGAGAACTAATAGAAATGTACAAAAGCGCCACGCGTCCTTTCAATTCCTTTTATTTATCCTTCATAAAAAGTAGACAATTGGCATAGTGTCTGTATTGTATACTTCAGTGCTGTTAAAAGGATGTAAGGACATAGAAGGATGTATGCATATGTAGTTCCCTGTTTAAAAGTCGAAACCCTAAAAGTAATCGACAAGTAACTTCTACACACGCTTTATACTTAATTTAAGTTCAGTAATCGATCTAGCCTGCTTGATTTCCATTGACCAATCTTTTTCTCTTTCTGCCTAAACGTTGCTAATCAAAATCGTGTCATTCCACGAAAACTGGTAATGATTTTAACGCATCTGAAGAGTACGACACAATACTATTATCTTTATAAGGTGTAATATAATGAATACTACATGGACTGTTTGGCATGGGTATTCGACCCCGGGTATTCGACTGATCTGAGCCCTTACACTTTTAGGATATCTTTCGCGTCTCCGCTACTGCCCAGTGTAAAGCACTCCTCTCCCAGGGGTAGGAATTCGGAATCTTTGCTATACTACTGCCCGACGATAAACATAATCATAATAGACAAAGTAGGGTATTCGATAAGGTGACTGTTACATATAAAACTTAGTCCATTCAAAAATACCCCATAATTAGAAAGTCATGATTATGCAGCGTGTAATGACATTCTAATTGTGGGGTATTTCTAAATGGGCTTTAAGTTTTAGATGTTACTGTCATCTTGCCTTTAAAGGCTCTGTTAAATACTCCCAATGTCCTAGCAAACACTCATTAAGGCTTTTGTGTGGACAGCAGTCGTTCTATCTTTAATATTTATAAAACTTGAAATCAATACGATTTAGTCATCATCGTATTTTTCACGAGTTTCGCAGAGCATCAAGCACTCTCCGAACTATAAAAACAGACTAATCAGTCTGAAAACAACGGTAAATTGTTATCTACAAGCAAAACCGGAAAGTGGAAAACTATCCTGCGAATACAAACAAGGACACTATTAAAATGTATATTAACAATGGCACTGCTTTAAACAATCACATATAGAAAGCAGGAATATTCCACGCCAAACGCCTGGTCAGCGAACCCTCTCTCTCCCCCCCCCCCCCCCCCCCAAGGCCATTCCTCAAGCCTCTCATTATTGAAAACTATTCTGTCCGTTCAGTTTTTGGCTAGATATTTGCCTATGTACTCTCAAGGAGAATTAAAATATGTGCCATGTTTTGGATTTTCAGTGACGATAAAGTAAAAGATTAGAAAGTGAACACATAGCAGCTAAAAAGTCAAACTGTCTTACTAATAGTGATACTAGGTTTTTTATAATGAAACATCCCCGTGTTTCCTTTTCTAAAAAACTTTGAAAATCTTTAATATGAGTAAACAAGTTATTTGGGAAGTGTTTACTGTTACCTATATAGAGCAGCTCAGTTTCAAGAGAATAGTGTAAAATTTGATTTAACATATACTTTCGGCGTCCGTAGTTAGATCGTCTAAAGTAATTTTATAAATGATTCACTAGAGTTTAGAGGCTGATATCGGAGTGCCATTTACAGTTTCAAGAGAATAGTATGAGATCCAACTTCAGATAATATCGAATATATATCGAAGTGCCATCTTTTGACAACAAACCTTGTGCGCCATCTATATTCCACTTAGATCATTAAAATAAGAAAAGAATCATGCACTTGTACGTTTTTGTTGTACCGACACGCCATCTATTGGATGTCAGCGTGTTTAAAAAAGCGACACGCTCACTCGATACGTGGGAGTCATGCCCCATTCACCAGAGTCCGACTATCGCACGATTCAAAAACCAGCACGTCGGACCCGATAATTTTACTTATTTTGTGATAGACGGATCCTATTTCAACCCCAAAAACGGAATCGAAACTTTCTAAAAAAGTCATCTTGACTTGTGATTATCGTACGATACTCGTAAAACATTTGTACGCATGTCAGACCTAAATATTGGACACAAGTCAACTATTTAGACTTGCTGTACGAATGTCTTCCGATTATCGTTAGACAATCGCAAGACACAACTTATTGACTTGCGATTATCGAGCAGTATAATCGCCTCGAGCATCGACCGATGAGTCGAGCGGGTGTGACTGCAAATGTGTCTATTTTCAAAATCGGAACATCTAGTTCCAATTTCAAGATTAGCACAATCGGAGCCGATTTTGGTGCGATGGTCGGACAGCAACTTCGTTAACATTTCACTCAATGCCAAACGTGTTCGTGCGATGGTACAGGTGTGAACAGCAGAAAATAAATCATTATTGTTTGGAAAAACGGTGGAGATAAAAACATATTTTTTTTTTCTGCTGGTTTTGGAAAAACGGTGTATTATTTTCTGCCGTTCAGTCACCTGCACCATCGTACATGTATGTTCGCGGCACCATCAGGTTGAAAAATGAAAAGGAGCAGGAGATGTTTTATAAATGGCTTCCCTCAGTACATCGGCTTCCTCAACCGACTACGACTAGCTAATAACGACTCAGCTGGCGTGAATGAACTTCCTACCTGTTACTAGTCTAGTGTTCATATATGTTAAAGCATTGTTGTTGAGGAAACACACATTTTGGGGGGCACTCATTTGCACATTAAGATGAAAATATAGCAACATAAACAACAGCTTGGCCGAGGTGTAGAAACAAATACATGTACGAGTGGCTAGTTAAAGATGTCCATGTGAACAGGAGTCAAGAAAGAATTCCAGAGTTATCTTTAGATTGATGATATACTTATGTAGGGTCTTCAAAATAGTATAACCATACTTTGAAGGATATAAATAACACTGGTGCTAATTTTAGAACAAAAATACACATTTTTAAAATCAGAGATATTTTTTAACCATTTAACTATCACCATGTTACACTAAAATTAAATGGAAAATTGACATGTCAAAAATAATCGAATGAAAATGTTTTGTTTGTCAATGACACTTCTAAAAGAATATGCACTATGAATTTGATGCTTAAAGCCATACAAAACCTCTTGACGACCTGAAAAAGACCAAAAATCGGCGTCAATCGTTGGACCGACGTGCGAGTGTCAAACGTTGGTCTTCAAGGTTTTTGAGGTTTTATGGAGGTTGTGCAATCAAAGATCAGAGGGCGCGGGTCGTGGAGAGATTTGCGATACGCTTGGCAATTCTCTCCGTGGCGACCTATTGACGACCGCGACTAACTCACGGGGGTTTTGCTGGTTGTGCGTCACTCTTACGTCATTCGTGAGAGTGACGCACAACCAACTTGAGACTATTATTCATTTGAATATGTGCTGCTGTTCACAAGAGTGACGCACAACCAACTTGAGACATTCTCAAGGCATTCTCAAGTCAGTTGTGCGAGTAACACCTGTTTTTGGTACTGAACTTGGGACTTACTTATGTCGGTTGTGCGAATATCCCACGACCTATGCACAACCACCGATACAAACTGGTCGTGTCAGACCACTCGGAATGTGATGGCAACACACAAGACCTGTCATCAGACGCAACCGACTTGGTGGAGCTTTATGATCGGCCACGATCAGTTGGTCGCACGGACGTCTTCATGGAATGTGACCGGGCCCTAACGCTCTCTATATAATTACATGAACCTATATGGCCATAAAAGCGCAATGCAATACAAAAAATATCGATGTTACACGATTATTCGTGTACGTTGTCCTTTTTTTCTATTTTTGTGTGTAGACATTGCCTATTTTTGTGAATAGCTATTGCTCATAGGTCAATGACACTCAGCTGTGGGTCCAATATGTGTAGGCGGTCCTTCTAAACCAATTCACTCTACTCGACTACTGTCTCTATCGATGTATCTCGCCAGCTGTAGAGACTTCTTTGCAGTCACCGTCAAAAATTGCTGTATGTATCTTGCCTTCTGCTTGATTGGTCAAAATTGAGAGGGATGGAAAGGGGTGGGTACAAAGATAGACGAGTATGTTGGATGAAGGGGAAGTTGGCTATTTTAACGTCAAATGAGGAAAAGGTATTACTCACCTATACGCTTATGCTCTAGTTTAGAGTACCATGATATGACCGGAATTAAGTTCATTTTCAATATTTCTCATGGTACACACACTTTCTATGTCTATTGATGATTCTCTAAAAATCTTTTCCCACATATGTCACATAACGTAATGTGTGTCCCCTCAATGACACGTACTACTTGTTGTATCGCTCAGATTAGGAGTTATGCGCAAGTTGTGCACTCCAGATGCAAATGGGCTAACATACAACAAACTTATTGAATGAACTTATTGATTGAAAGATCTACTATTTCAATATTATCCATAATCATACTGTGCATCACTTATGATCATGTAAAAAAGTATTGTTGTGTCTCAATGCATCTCTAAATATGTTTTACAAAGCAAACTGTCAAACTATCCTAGTAAGTATCATACGATGGTCAATCATAGTTGACTCCGAGGAAAATAAACAAAAAAATTCCAAAAAAACACAAACTTTTTGAATGACGTCTTTTGAGATGTGGACAGATGTTACATGTGTAGGAGGGATTCTAGTAATTCCAATCTGTGAAATGTGATTGGAATTTTCTAAAAGCCTACTTGGGCATCATATTGGGAACTTCCCTGAGACGAGGACGTAGGAATATTAAGTCACCCGCAGAATGTAATATCCGAGGGGGCTGCCCCCATAACCGAACGGTCTACTGCATTGCGTACTGAGTGTTGACACTGTCTCACCATTGACAAAGGTCCTGGATATCAATCCAAATTGAGGCATTTGATATAAATGACAGTGATTATGGTTTAGCTTACTTATTTCCCCGGACATATTTCAGTTTCCTCCACTAGACACGATTTAGTGGTAAAAATCCAAAGCAATCCAATGTAGCCCAGATATTGGTTTCGTTATTCTATACTTCGCTTTGGAACACCGTGGCATGGGAAGGTATGGCTTTTACTTGTATGAATGGTCGGAAGATGGAAGAGTTCGGATATGATTACAGTATTAGTCACTGAGTGGTCCACTGGTTACCGTATGACAGAGTACCATAGAATTGACATGACAATGCTCGATAGACTGAAATGAAAATGTGGGCAGGTGCCGTAAAACACAGTTTCTGTTATTCATCAATGGAAAAGATACATATGGTTAGAAAGCGAGGGCACTACGAACTGCTTTTATACCATTAGCAATTTCAGGAGATATAGTTGGTCAGATTTTGCGTGTTTCAACTTCAAAAGCTACAAGTACCTATTAAATTTTGGATTTTGAGCGAAAACGCATTTAAGTTTGGAACATTATCTGCAACGTATTCATAATGTATAGCAGACATTTTGCAGAAAAATACGTATATGTTCTCGCTTTTGCACCTACACATGTACGTACATGTGTAGGTGCAAAGCGAGAACATATACGTATTTTTGCAAATGTCTGCTCTACATTATGATACCAGTTGACAGATAATTGATTTCAACTTAAACTGCGTTTTTACGTCTCCAAAATCCAATTCTACTAGGTACTTGTAGCTTTTGAAGTTGAACACGCAATACTGACAACTATATCTCCTGAAATTGCTAATGGTATAAAAGCAAGTTCAATACTCTATATGTTACATATGATGTACATATGAGTTATGATGATTTTAAAGAAGAGATGTTTGACAAAATCAGCCTGGTCACGGTATATGGCTGATATTATGAATGATGCACAACAAGTCTTTTGTACACTGATTTAGGAACATCCACAAATTACTCCCTTTGAGGTGATACTCCCGATCTGGCAAATAAGAGGGAAGTTTACTGCAAGGATCTACCGGTCACTGAGTCCAGCCCACGGTAAGTGTTTATGTAGAGCAATTGAAGTTCCGATGTTCTTTGTAATTTATAGTTCCATGTATTATTTTGAAAATGCTGTACTATGTATGATTTTTTGCCTAATAGCCGCAGTCAATAAACATACAATATGATACAATACAATACAACTCTATTGTCTAAAACTACATTTCGCATATTACGTTCTCATTAGTATAGATACGGCGCTTCATATTTGTATAGAAAAGCTCACTCTATCTGATCAACATGTTTGATCAGAATTTTTACACCAGGGCCGCTTGACCATCTTCGAATTAACTAAATCAAATGGAAAGTACTGCAATATGATATACAAAAGTTGTATGTTTGTACATTGTTAGCGTCCCGCTTTGTTCTGTATGTGCGATCATCAGGCTAAGACGACAACATTTTCTTTATCTGACTTGCCATAATCATCACTGGACAAGACTTTTTACTATAATTCCAATTTTTGTACTAATTTCTAATTCTTAGTTTGCCAAGCTACGACCAATATAACAATAGATGATTTACTCGAGCTGAGTGTTTTTAAACAACTTGATAGCAAAACCTAACTAGAAAATGCAAGTTTGTCCAGCAGAATATATACTCACAATCCCGTTGTAGATCAATCGAATGATTTCAATTCTGTAAAACAACTTCCATCTTAGAGATGTGTGCACTTAAAGCTTGTCTTAAAGTGCCGCATTCACTTTCAAATAGTTGTTTATGGGTTGATAGATATCATAGTATTCTCCCATTTTCGCAATCCTAGATGGCTATATGGCGAAAAACAAAGAAAAGATCGAAAATAAAAAAAGTGAATTGCAAGTAATAGGAATTCTCGCGGGATTGTCCGGTGTTGACAAATGCAACTTAATTCTAACTTTTTTGCGAGAAATGTAGACTCAGTATTCCCATTGGGGAGGATTTAATTGGTTTCATGTTTGGTCAAACAAAGACAATTTACTACTAGCCGGTTCACTGCATCTTTAAACCTCAATAGCATGGTAATCAATTGTTCGTCATGCGTAATCATGAACTGCCCTCGAGTAAAGGGCAATTAACATTCTTTACGCAATGGCAAACAGATTGCTAGTGATAGCAAACGGTCGGTCTTCCTTTTATTGCAACATGTAGATACATTTAAACATACTTTGGCCACAAGTGCTTGCTGTATTCCATTTTGTATTTAACATTTTATAAAGAATTTCTTTAATTCACTGTAAACAGCTGCTTTTATTGTCAATCCGTTGTAACATTTAGGATAATGTAATTAATATTGCGTTGTATAAGCAACAAAGAGAAATATATAAATTACTATGAAATGTCAGCAGTTTAGAGAGAGTACGTCATCTTTATGACAGTAGGTCACAGAATATACATTGGTACTAATACATCGTAGGTACATGTAGTTGTAATTAATTTTTTCTTTCTTTTTACCATCTCATTCATCAAAGCAATTGAAGGCAAAAAGATGAACAAATTACCTTGCAAACTATCACATCCTTTAATGTACATACATTCCATTAATCATAAGTATTGTATTATTTCAAAATCATTTATTTCATCATTATATAAATGTATTAGTTGTCCGTTTAATTTCTCTCCTTATTTATCTGAAACTGGTTGTATAACCATTTCATATCGGGAATGTAAAATGCCAGTTTCTCTACAAAATTGTATAGTCAGGCGGTTTTGTTAAAAATCGTGCACTGTATTAAAAGCGTGAAATTTGGTATGGTGGTACATATAACTATGCTGAAAGTTTTCAGATATGGATGCGTCGCACCAGTGCCCCCTGGTGGCAGGTGGTGCCACCTACACTTTGGCTCACCTTTCAATCATTTATGGACTATAAAATCAGAGTTTAGGGTGGCAAAATAGTTTGGAATTATAATGTTAAGGTCTTTAATCAATCAGATTAACTTCAATAAGAATATATGACAGGATATAAGGCAGCAGTATCCTGAATTGGCAAAGAATACGTGCCACAAGTATTAAAAAAAATGGCTAAAAGCGTTAATTTATGTAAAGAATATTTAGATGTGTACCACCATACCAAATTTCACGCTTTTAATACAAAGTGCACAATTTGACCAAAATACGTCTCAAATCCGCTTGGCTAGTAGGAGTATGGATTGAGAGACAAAAGATCTTAACTACTATACCCTATATTTCGTCAAGATCTGATACGATTTTTATATATTACCCTAAACTGTGAATTAGATTTGACCATTTTTGTTCAAATATTGGAAGTTTCCCCTTAATTTTTGCATAATTCTGTAGTTCATGTAATCCATGTAGTTCAATTGTAATTTTGAAACAACTTCTAATTGATATAAGTATTTCTAAATAGGTTTTATACGCAATCATCTATTTTGCTTTTTGTGAATAAAAATATTCAACTTAAATTTCAAACTTTCATATTTCTATTCTGTTTACTCATTCTACTGTATTTTAAAAGTTAACAAGTGGCTTAAAGTCTTTTTCTTTAGCAAAAAAGATCTACCATGATAATACTCTAATCAAACCATTACACAGCTAGCTGTAGTATCGATGCAATCTATACACTGGCCGTCCTGAATGTTATAAGACCAAAATCGCCTCTGAGTTTCTCACTAATAGCCATGCCTGCCCCAATAGCCGAGTCGTCTAAGATATTGCGACGGCCTGCTCCCTGCCTCTCACAACTGACCGGGCTCGAATCTAATTCGAGGCATGAGAGGGTTGCCAGTGATCGAGGGTGAGTCGGTGGTTCGCCCGGGTACTCACCCTCCTCTAATATTCACGAATTAGCTGTAATATGGGGGAAATGACAAAAAAAGAAATCTCCTATTGCAATGACGTATCCTGATAGAGTGGGTAAACTATGCACGAAACTGAAATGCTTTGCAAATTTTAGTTTGAATATTTTTATGAGGTCGCAGTTGTTTGAACTTAATAATCACATGCATAGAGAGAGATGGCAATTAGCAATGATACGTAATTTTGATCAATACAATTATATTGTTACTAGTATTTGCTCGACAAATAAAGTACATATCTGCCAGATCTGCGAATTTTATCATTTTTTGTTTATCGTCACATTTATGCAATTTTGTATCTAATTCGTGACTAGCCAGTTGTAAGTAGAAGAGGAAGGAAACCGGAGTACCCGGCGAAAACCACCGCCTAACCCCAAATCACTGGCAACTTTTTCACATTCCCATGCTATATCTGAGATGATGCATATGAAATCAATGTTCACAGCCAGCGTTATCATCTTCTCATCATTATACCATAATAAAAAGTTCTTTTTGACAAGTCTGAAGAGCTAACTATCTGCAAGAGGGGAAAATGATGTAGGACAGTTGGCGGCCTTTTGTCATCTTAAGAATTCTCATTTGTCAAGGGAAGTCAGACACCACATTTCACACTTTTTGCAAGAGTGTGTCAACTTAAATGCTGGTTCTCGAAAAAACCTCTACGAGACCTATAAAAAGAGGGCATAATATATAACACCATAAAATTACAGTCAATAAGTATACGTACACACACATTTATATATATATATATATATATATATATATATATATATATATATATATATATATATATATATATATATATATATATATATATATATACATATATGCACACACACGCACATAATATATATATATATATATATATATATATATATATATATATATATATATATATATATATATATATATATACATATTTATATGTATATATATATATATATATATATATATATATATATATATATATATATATATATATATATATATATATATATATATATATATATATACATATATATATTATGTGCGTGTGTGTGCATATATATTATATATATTATGTGCATATATATATATATATATATTATATATATATATATATATATATATATATATATATATATATATATATATATATATATATATATATATATATATATATATATATATATATGTTGTGCTTAAACAGTGCATTTTCAGAGGGAACTCGCCTAGGTCATGTGGAACACAACGACATATACCATGCTGACTCATACTCCATAAATGAGATGAATAAAAACCTATTTCTCTTGTTGGCAAATCAAGGCCTGAATTATGCCAGAGCATTTCATGGCAACGAGGAGGCCTAATAAGAACTGATATGAACATGCAAAGCCTAATGGCCCCCGATGGAAGAAAAAGTATCCAACTAATAACTGGGCTCCGGCTCGGTTGATCCTAACTAGTGCGTGCATAGCATTGGAGTAGATTGTTACATAGTTCTCTCTTTGTAGGTGGCCAGACCCCTTAATCAGTGTGCAGAGTCAGAAGCAATCATAAGTGCCACCGCCATTGTAAGCTTCATTATACTTACAGTCCACCTACTAACTTGGGTCTGATTGCCAGCCTACAACATGTAGCTTAACCGTGGCCGGGGGTCGTCTCAAGGAACACTACAGACTGCCAATCAGGGCCTTATTCACTACCATTGTCAAGTGGTGTTAAACATGAAAATAAACTACAGTACCGGCATTTAATTCCTGCACTAAATGAGTGGGCAGTCCGGGCATAATTCTCGACCGCACGTCCGATTGCCAGCCGGTCTCCTGGGCATGGATGCATGGATGACCTCACAACTGATCGAATTTTGGAAACGTAGCTTTCATTCACAAGCTACATGGGTGTTTGACATGTTATCCATGGAAATTTGTACAACCAGGCACTGGCAGACGTTCGGTCGACTGGTGCAGGAATGAAATGTATGTAATGTATAGTGGGCTCCACTGAGCCTTAGTATCTTTTTGACCATATCTTAGACGCGAGAGATAGATGTGAGAACACATATACGACTAAAAAAACGTTTACAGCACGATATTATGTGATTTGAGAGTAAATGGAGGTGAGTGTTAATGTCGTGATTATTAAAACGTTACATTTTATGTCCAAGACCATGAAATGTCATTTTTCACGTCAGTACTTTTCAGTCATTTCTCATTTTATAATCCAGGCTTCATTTGACAATGCGAGATTTGTGTATATCCGATTGATCGGGGCAGATCAGTTTTTTTTCTTTTTCTATAACTATGATTAATGGGCTTTTACCCTTATGCTGCTGAAGGTTAATTTGGCAAATACAAAATGATGCAAAAAAACTTAAAAATCACTGAAACCCTGGCACATGGGTACTCCCCAGAGACTTCTCAGCGAGATACATGTATATTCAATGAATACCAACGTGACAGGATTTAGATCATGATGGTTTTCAAAATATTTACTTCATTGTTCTGTGGACGAAAGTATTTTTAGCATTGGAAGGGTTAAGCAAGCTAAAGTTATTTTTGATACCATTTGTTAACAATTGAAACAAATCAGTACTCCGAACATGTCATTAGCACGGTAGTCGTGGGTGCCTCTCAATGGAAGCAATCAGGTGGCAAGCAGCCAGAAACAGGGATCTGTAGCCTCATCTCGCGTAGATTAAGAAGGCTTACCAACGTGAGTGCTAGGTGCTTTTATCGGCTCACTAATCCAACCCATTTAAGTAGTCGGTGACCTCTACTCAGAATTTCAGTGACCTCGACCCTGAAAATGCGAGGTCAATCCAACAAATCAAACCCATAAAATAGCGCAGGAAACATCAAACATAAAGGGTGAACACTAGAAAATATTTTGCTTGATTTTCGCTTATGTCATCAATGAGCGGATGCATTTTAATAAATACCAGGTGGCAAATAGAAAGGAAAATGTTTCAATCTCCGTTCTCTAAATGCCTCAAAGTATCATTTACTACATTCTATCTATCTGCAAATTGATGCATGGTCATATTGAGATTTGCTTTGTACTCATCAGCCTAAGGTTGTTGATAAACATGGTAGTGAATATGCTTTTCCTTACCAGTTTGACTATTCTTGTGTATCACTTTGTTTCAGTCATTTTTCATTTTTTGGTTGTGTACCATTCCCATTTTAATTTCCTTCAGCATTACGGGATCTCCCATTCTGTGTCTAATCTTATATTCGGTTTTTGTGTCTTAATTTGTATTTAATTTCTTCCAATTTCTGCCAATCTCTTCTGAAATCTTAAGCTTGTTTAAGGTTTTCTGTATTTGTATATTTTGTATTACAGTCAATAAATCTTACTATGCTATATCATATTGTTCACTTTCCCACAATTTTCGCGACTGGTTCGAAACCGGGCCGCAGGACTATTGTAATGTTAACTCCGCGTGATGATATACTTTTTCAGGAAAGACACACGCTTTTTTTTCATTGCATTAGTATGCCTGTATACATGTCGTTGAAAAGAGCAATTAATCCTGTTGCTAGGAAACCGCTCTTTGGAACCGCCGATTCGATCTTATTCTTTGAGAGATCCAACCAGACTTTCAATCTAAAATAGACCTCTAATAAAAAGTGTTACAT
Organism: Maea johnstoni; assembly: GCA_963942565.1. Classification (NCBI taxonomy): domain Eukaryota; kingdom Metazoa; phylum Annelida; class Polychaeta; order Spionida; family Magelonidae; genus Maea; species Maea johnstoni. The sequence goes on along the minus strand of OZ012684.1, from coordinate 86,277,481 downwards.
GATACATCCAATTTAAGATAGCAAATGCTATTGGTGTTCTGAAGCAACACAAAAGGAAGGATCATAGATTTTGTCTGACTATTTGCATCGATCTGAACGTGGACGTGATATTGATGGACCACCACGTATCATCACCCACGTGTGTAGCGTGAGCATTACATTTAGGGAATTTCTACCAATTTCTGCCGATATTATCTGTTATCTTAAATTTGTGTACACGTTTGCTTCATTTTTATATTGTTTATCTTGTATTACAGTCAATAAACTTTACTATACTATATTATACTGTTTACTTTCATACATTTCTCGCGACTGATTCGGAATGTATGTATTGATCTGAACGCGGACCGTGATATTGACAGACGACCACGTTTATTCGCTCACGTGTATGGTGTAAGCAATACATTAGGGAAAGCAATGTGTGCGGAATGACTCGGGCAGGATTTTAGCGAGGAAAACAGAGACAACAATGCAGCATGATTGTGCCCCCTGTGCTTTTGCTGTATACACGTACTAGGAAACATTGGCAAGTCCACGCGCAGCATAATAACAACATATGGCATCTCATTCCGTGTGTCAACTCAACTTGCTGCGCGATGTGGCGAAGGCATATCTGTTTGCTCCTGAGATTGAATTTTCTCTTTCCTCCCCCAGGAGGGAAGATTCATACAAACAGATATTGACATTCAGATGCACAGAGCTGAAGAACCTAAGGGCAGCCGTAGTGGAGAAATCTGAGAGACTAGCAGGCGTAGCCATTGCAGCTAGGCCATGCAAACATAACGACGGTGACCTCCCCTCCTATACAATTGCGGCTACGCGATACGAGCAATCATACTTCGGTGGAAAATATCCTCGTGGAAAGTCTAGTTTTCCTTCGGTTTTGGCTTATAAAGTTACATACATATATCATGCCACCTTACTAATCATCTAGTTTCCCTTCGGTTTGGGCTTATAAAGTTACAGTGCCAACATTTAATTCCTACACTAAATGCGTGGGCATTCTGCGTATAATACACAGCCGCACGCCCGATTGCCGCCCAGTTTCTTGGTCATGGATGCATGGATGACATCACAACAGAGCGTAGCTTTGATTCGCAAGCAACGTGGTTGATTGATGTGCTTGGCTTATTTTTTGATATGTTATCCATGGTTTGTTGTACAACCAGACACTAGCAGACATCCGGTCGACTGGTGAGGGAATTAAATGTTTGTACTGTACATATACATTATCCCATCATCATACCTTACCAAAGTTCATTTTCCTGAGGCCACATGCACATGTGTTCTGAGAGTGTTCATTGCAAATAAATTTGGTAATATTATGAGTGGTGGCGGATTGAATTATTTAGACATAACCAAGTAATACTCTAGCTCTGTAACTTTCTTCTTCCCACCTCCTGTGTTAGTTTTAATTATTGCTTGTTTGTCATTTAAAACTGGCGTAATAATTGTCAGTGGAATTGTATTGTATATTTATTGACCGTCAAAAATGACAAAATTATACAGATACAAAAAGGTTCCGGAGAACATACATATAAAAAGCAAAAAATAACAAATAATAACATGAGAGATTATACGAAAAATATTACGATGGACTAACTGGAGTATATTGTCCGAGAGTGTACAACAAGTAAGTAGAGTCTGTAATAATACTATATATAGAGAAGGAAAAGGAGAAATTGGAGCAAACTATGTACAAAAGGAATGCCTGGGATTTGTTGTAATAAACTATTAACACTAATGTATGTTCGTCTGTAGTACATGTGGGACTTAGCATAGACTTTCCCTGATATTTGTGTCAAGCGCAAATGTCAGCAATACCAGGGTAAAATCGACTCCATATCTAAGGTCAACCCACTCCTGTCTTATCCCCTACTATATGCCAGTACATTTTACTAATATATTCACAGGACAACTTCCAGAAATTAAACATGTCGGTACTCTCTATTCCTGGACAGAATCTTCCCATCATACTAGCAAGGATGTCATCTGATCTTTCCAGAATTAACCTCCCAATATTATCTGGCATTTCGATTACTCGTTCAAAAAACCTAGTCCTCATAACCTGGGTGCTATCACATTGTAGTATGATGTGTTTAGCATCTTCTATTGCAAAATTGTCACACTTAGTACATACTCTCTCACTAAAATTCGCTCCCTCCAGTAAATAGTCATCTGCCTTTAGTTGGCTAGCATTACAGATGAGTTTTATCATTACCTCACTCTCCTTAACGTAGTTATGATCCACATCAGACAATTGCCACCACACACTATAATGAGGAGTGTGCATGACCCTAGTTATTATACTACTCCGTCTAAAGAAAGCGGTGGTGTGTGCCCAGCCATCCTGTTCTACCTGCCAGGCTCTTTCCCATATTAGTTTTTTCCAAGCTTCTTTACTGTATACTACTCTACCAGTAACAAACCTACATACTTCATCGTATAGATTGTACATTATAGCAATACGCAGTATATCAAAAATTGGGCTCTGGTAACAATTCCTGGATCCCTTACAAATATCATCATTAAAATGCACCATCCTTGTAATAAAAACTCTTCGGTAAATACTATTCTCCTCTAGCATTGCAATGGTGCGTATAAACAGTAACTTTTTTGCATAGATATAGTTCTCTAGACGCATCCATCCTAGACATTCATAACTTGTATTTATGGAGGATCTATTGTGCATTCTTTGAAGTTTTCTACCTGCGTACCTATGCATTTTATCTAATTTCTCTATATCTTTATCGCACAATACCCACAATTCAGCCGCATAAGTAATTATCGGCACAATAATAGTCCAGTATATAAAACAGCATATCTTTTGTGGTAGACCCCCTATTCGTATACCAATACCAGTTGAAGCGCATAGTGTTTTACGTCCCTTTGCTATTTTCTCATCAATCCTAGCTGTATTATCCATACATACACAGTTTTTAAGACCAACATGGTCGTAATTACGCTTTTCATGTACTTTCTCACGACCCAGTTTATACATCCTATCTTTTGCGTTAATTTCATTTTCCCGTTTTGTCTCTCCATAAACCAGTACTGCACACTTTTTGGCATTTAATTGATATCGCCACTTATTACTATGACTATTTACTATTGTCATTGCCCTATCCAACTTATGCTTTGAAGTGCATGCAGATGCCACATCATCTGCATACCCTAGCGGGGCCGTTTTTATACATCCTATCTGGCAACATAATCTTGATTCTTCTAAAACCACCAATAAAGAGTTAATGAATGCTGTGTACTTCATCAGGGAGAGGTAGCCTCCCTGATGAATTCCACATTTCATAACATACCATTCTGAATGTAGATTCTGAATCCTGACTTTACACTTGAACCCCACATAGGAATTGTAAAGGAGCCTCCAGGTTTTTCCCCTGATACCCATCTCTCTCAGTCTGGAAAAGTGCCCATCTATCCACACTCCATCAAATGCCTTAGCCACATCGTAATAAGCTACGAAAACTTTACTATTGCTTTCGAGCTGAGTGGCGATGGTCTCTTGGAGTATCATGGCAGTGTGGATACATGAGACTCCTTTCCGACATGCCCCTTGTAACTGTGACACTACTTGGTTTCCAACCCACCAAGGTTCGATTCTCTGCCACACCAAAACTTCAAAAAGTTTATTTAGAATGCTTAACAAAGTTATACCCCTGTAACTGTTGGTATCAAGAGGTGGGGCATCTTTTCCTTTGTAAAGTGGTATCTGAATACCGGTTCTAAGATTTTGCGGTATGTACTCTATCCTAAGAATCCACTCGTAGATAATTACTAAAAAATCAATCAGTTTATCTCCCGCTGCCATTAAATGCTCTTTAGTTACCATGTCATACCCAGGTACTTTCCTTAGATGTAATTTCGAAAGTCCCTTCCTAATCTCTTCTCTACCAAAATTTTCCTTCAAAAAATCGTCCTCATCTCTTTCACTAACCCACTCTTCAACTCTTTCAGTTACATTCCTAAAGTGTATTTCATCGTAATCTGGGAGAGTTTTTGGAGTACTAAGGTCGCTGAAATGTTTCCTCCATACTTCCAAAATCTCTCCTGGTTCACTCACTACTACTTTATCACTATTTCTTATGGTTGATATAGAAACTTTATCCCCAGAACGCTCCCGTCGGAGGAGATTCCAAAAATGATTTCTATTAACCTCTGCTGACTTGATTACTTCTTCCAGACGTTTACTCTCATATTCACGACCCAACATTTTTAACCTTTTATTAAAAGCCTTCTTAGCCTCTAAGTGGCGTACCCTTAACAAATTTGTATCATCCCTGGGCCTCCCTGCATCCTTCCATCGCCTAAAATGAATGACCTTCTCTTTCTTAAGGCGGGTGAGCTCATCGCACCAGTATGGTTTAAGGTGGACACTCACCTTCGATCTTGGAAGGTTAATTTCATTTCTTTTCAAAATTTCTACCATCCTATCAATATAAGTGTCAATGTTACCTGGTGTGGGAGTTAACATTCTTAATTCGTCCAATACCTTACTTATTTCTACCTCTACAGGTTTGGTATACTTTTCAGAAATGACCTCTTTCGAAATCTTACCCCACTTAATCATTTTAGGTACGTGGACACTTATATTCTGGACAGGTATATTCCCAACCATTAACTCAACAGACACTGGGTAGTGGTCCGAGGTATTTAGAGGGTCGTCTTCTACTACACTACATTTACTTATCATTGGCTCAAGGTCTTTTGGTAAATGTATATAATCGATGCAAGAAGAGCCATGATATTTCAGAATACACATTTTTTCTATTCATTGAGCTACAGGTGTAAAAGGTATGAAGTGGTTATTAGTTTAAGATACAATATCGACA
>OZ012684.1:86256951-86272434 GCA_963942565.1 Maea johnstoni | reverse complement strand
AATACGCTGCCTGTTCAGTCTGCTCCCATATGGGAGTGTCTAATGATCGATCACACGGCGTTTTTACTGCTGCACATTGTAAGGGCTCTATGTCATGGATACACACTGTAGTAATGCAAGGAATATCCCATTTTTTCTCAAGGTAAACTGTGATCAAATTGACCCTTTTTAAAATATAACATTTTTCATTATTAAAACCATACGTTTTTTTTAATAAAATGTCTTCGTTATGAATATATATCTTGGATACAACATTTAGATTTCCAAAGTGTGCAGGTAACTTAAGGTATCTTCCTGTCACACCTGAGTCGTATACTACATCATGGTATAAAAAATCCTTATATCGCAAACACAGATTTTCAGTATACTTTTCTGTCATCTTGGTATATAATAAAATAACATTTGCTGTTTGATAGGAGTTTGTCCCCGGGGAGTTTGTAAAACGTATCATCTAATTATACATCTCAATTCGGTTTTAGCTGCTCCGGTTCAGATATAGCCTTTGTATAGAAACAATCGGCCAAAGAGATTACATAGGAACTATTGTCGATGAAATATACTAAAGGCCCATTTCGAAACAACTGGTTTTTGAAATCGTTACGTCGTGTAAGCTTTCTTTATGTATTGTATCGTATTTAGATACTGGTATTCCCCTAGTAACACTGTTAATGTAACATTACTAGTTGTATGTATATAGTGTTAAAAGGTTTTTGATAAGAATGTTCAGTGCCAACTGAACGAATGGGTATGAAATATACTCATGCTATTTTCAGATAATCATTTAAGATATCTGCCTTTTCCTATAGCAACACTCGGTATGATTTGCTGGGGATATAGGTGATATCGCAATGCTGTTTGAGATATATCACTTTAGATGTCTACATTTTTCAATAGTAGCATTTGGAGGGATTTCGAGGAGACGACGTCTAGTATCGAGGCGCCACTGTCGTCGTTTCCTCGGTGGCCATGGAGCGCCGCGGCTAATGCAGTACTTACTCCCAATCATCGCATCAGCAGACCGCAATGTACCTATAATTCAAACACGGGTTGGGCAGGGGAACCCCGGTGGCCCTCAGCGCAAACCGCGAGAAATCCCAACACCCAATCACAGCAGAGAGTTCACGGGAGTACAGGCAAACGAAACGGGTGACTTACCTAAAGATGCGCATGCAAACAGGTCGGAATAATCCGTGTCTTTGGGATGGAAACCCAACGGTGTAAACGCCAGTCCCGCAAACAGGCGAATGCTGGTACTAGCAGCAGTAGCGGTAGCAGCAGCAAGCAGCTTAGCCGTACGATGAATCCCTACGCTGGGATAAATTATTAAAATCTGGTCCTGCTTCTGGCCGCTGCTGGTGCTGGTGCATACATTAGCGCTATTGATTCCGCTCGTCAGCCAATGAGAGATGCCGCACAGAAAGCATCGATTTTCCTGCGACAAAGCATGCAGCGACGAGAGCAGCTAGGAGACCATTCCCCACTAGCACTGCTTCCACGGAGAGAGAGGGGAGAGCGGGGAGCAACGTCAAATTGATTTTCTGAGCGCGACGTCAAATGATTGCTTGCCGCCCGCCGTTGTCAAGGAAGTGCAGGCGACCTTGTCATCCCAAATGAATTCGTGTCCTGTCATCCCAAATGAATTCTTGTTCCAACGTCGATCCAGTTAGTCCGTTGTTAGTGGGTTGGCCTGGTCGCTATAAAAACGCGCAGCGTAGTGAAGGGCTCTCTATAGATAGTGCCTTCACAACTGAAACGGACCATTTAGGAACTTTTCGAAAGGTAGGGGGACGTTCCCTTCCTGGTTTCCGTCTCGTTGTTATACAAACAAAGAGTCAGACAGACAGATAGACACACAGACATACAGGGAGATAGATAGATCGATCGATAAATGGGACGGGCTTCTAAAACAAAGATAAACAAACAAACGCGAATTCACAAAACATTCTCTTATTCAATATCCTAGAAATGAATTACAAGTGCTTTGAGAAAAGATGACACATTTCCATAGTAAATAAACCTGTTTCATAGGTTATGCCCAGTACTATCACCAATTTAACAAATAAACATAGCAGGCACGAATCTATTTAACACGTTTCACAGTTTTAGAAGATACTATTGCCTATCTATATGTCTATCTATCTATCATCCATCCATCTATCCATCTATCTATCCATATATAGTGGGCATTTATTCATTGAATACATTATACAGTTTTGTAAGTTATTCTTATTCAGGTGTATGCATGTACGTCTAAATGTACGCATGTATGCATGCATGCATGCATGTATATATTCATGCATGCATGCGTTTATATATATATATATATATATATATATATATATATATATATATATATATATATATATATATATATATATATATATATATATATATATATATATATGCGTTTATATATATATATATATATATATATATATATATATATATATATATATATATATATATATATATATATACAATTCTAGATGTTACGGTCGTATTTGTTCAAATGGCTTGAAATTTAACGTATAACCATTGATAATTTGGTTAGATTTCACAAAAACACTATCATGTAATTGTTGCCATTTTTCGTATATCGTAAGGAAAATCCGTATTTGTTGTACGCATATATTATGACGAATTTGTCTATTTTGCTTACCAAACTTTCTTAAAGAATTGGGACGTATATTGACAAATTATGAATATATTGTATTTTTTCCATTCTTTTACTAAGACATGGTTAACCATAACCTAGGTAACTGAATGCAAGTTTAAGCTTATTAGTCCTTCTGCGGACATTTTAGTTTTGTTAGTCTCATTTCTGTTTTGGGGAGATCCTCTACTAATTATTCTCCGTGTTCTCCAAACTCAACCCTATACTATATATATATATATATATATATATATATATATATATATATATATATATATATATATATATATATATATATATATATATATATATATATATATATATACTATATATATATATATATATATATATATATATATATATATATATATATATATATATATATATATATATACTATATATATATATATATATATATATATATATATATATATACATACATACATACATACATACATACATACATACATACATACGTATATATATATATATATATATATATCTTTATATATATATATATATATATATATGTAGTCATGTATAATAGGAATGCTGTGTAAATATTTTTTATTTATTTCCTATTCATTTTTCTCTTAGGGTCTGTTGGAACCCAAGGTAATAATTGTTAGTTAACTCATGGGCAGAATTTTCACTATCTGAACCCCAAAATATTATGTAATAATCTATTTTTGATACCTAAGATATTATTTGTTGTTTAACTTATGGGCAGAAGATTATCTGAACCCTTCTATATTAAGTAATAATCTATTTTTCCTATGATTTATTTTATGTATCGTACTTCTACGCGTTTGAGCGTAGTCAATATACATACATACATACATACATACATACATACATACATCGAGCTATAGGTGGGTCAGACCAAATCATGAATCTGGAAATTCGAAACGCAATAGTTTCAGGTATGTACGATTTTGGAGCCAACGGGAATTTAGTAATAATACCTGGTGCACCAAAGTAGAAGCACATGCATATAGCTCGATGGATGTAAGGGAGTGTAACGGTAACATACCAAATACAAAACTACATGAAAGGTGACAACCATATCTCTATTTGCACATGGAATCTGCGAGGATTCCCATCTTCTATTCCTTACCTGAGAAAACTGGTGACAACTCATGATATAGTACTAGTGAGTGAACACTGGCTCCATGCGAACCAAATCAATCGTATGGAGGAGATATCCACTAAAGCTTCGTACTTTGTCAGAGCCAGCAATGAAGCAGGCGCAGATAAATATGGTATAAGTCGAGGTGAAGGTGGTGTCGCTATTATATGGCGCAAAGAGATGAAGGGTGTCACCCCCTTAATGGAGATTACCCATGATCGCATATGCGGGATCCGTGTGCAAATGGAGGATAAAGTTGTATTAAATATTTTCAGTGTTTATTTACCCTCAAAGGGGTGTAAAGGTAGCCTAGAAGGCTCGAAAGGCGAACTCTCAGCAATATTAGAGGGAGTTGAACATGGTAGTATAAACATAGTAGGGGGTGATTTTAATGGTGATGTAGGTAGTAAAGGGGGCCCTCGAGGGCTGAAGAAAGCCACACCAGAAGGGGCTATGGTTTTTGATTTTGCGGAATCCTATGGCCTTACTTTTTCCAACCTACAACAATACGCTAAGGGGCCAGTAAATACACACTATGGACCTACAGGCTCTTCTTGCATCGATTATATACTTTTACCAAAAGACCTTGAGCCAATGATAAGTAAATGTAGTGTAGTAGAAGAAGACCCTCTAAACACCTCGGACTATTAACCAGTGTCTGTTGAGTTAATGGTTGGTAATATACCTGTCCAGAATATAAGTGTCAATGTACCTAAAATGATTAAGTGGAGTAAGATTCCGAAAGAGGTCATTTTTGAAAAGTATACAAAACCTGTAGAGGTAGAAATAAGTAAGGTATTGGACGAATTAAGAATGTTAACTCCCACGCCAGAAAACATTGACACTTATATTGATTGGATGGTAGAAATCTTGAAAAGAAATGAAATTAACCGTCCAAGATCGAAGGTGAGTGTCCACCTTAAACCCTACTGGTGCGATGAGTTCACCCGCCTTAAGAAAGATAAGGTCATTCATTTTAGGCGATGGAAGGACGCGGGGAGGCCTAGGGATAATACAAATTTGCTAAGGTTACGCCACTTAGAGGCTAAGAAGGCTTTTAATAAAAGGTTAAAAATGTTGGGACGTGAATATGAGAGTAAACGTTTGGAAGAAGTAATCAAGTCAGCAGAGGTTAATAGGAATCATTTTTGGAATCTCCTCTGACGGGAGCGTTCTGGAGATAAAGTTTCTATATCAACCATAAGAAATAGTGATAAAGTAGTAGTGAGTGAACCAGGAGAGATTTTGGAAGTATGGAGGAAACATTTCAGCGACCTTAGTACTCCAAAAACTCTCCCAGATTACGATGAAATACATTTTAGGAATGTAACTGAAAGAGTAAAAGAGTGAGTTAAGGAAAGAGATGAGGATGATTTTCTGAAGGAAAATTTTGGTAGAGAAGAGATTAGGAAGGGACTTTCGAAATTACATCTAAGGAAAGTACCTGGGTATGACATGGTAACTAAAGAGCATTTAATGGCAGCCGGAGATAAACTGATTGATTTTCTGGTAATCATTTACGAGTGGATTCTTAGGATAGAGTACATACCGCCAAATTTTAGAACCGGGATTCAGATACCACTTTACAAAGGGAAATATGCCCCACCCCTTGATACCAATAGTTACAGGGGTATAACTTTGTTAAGCATTCTGAATAAACTTTTTGAAGTTTTGGTGTGGCAGAGAATTGAACCATGGTGGGTTGGAAATCAAGTAGTTTCACAGTTACAAGGGGCATGTCGGAAAGGAGTCTCATGTATCCACATTGCCATGATACTCCAAGAGACCATCGCCACTCAACTCGAAAGCAATAGTAAAGTTTTCGTAGCTTATTTATGAGGCGCCGTTGTGGACAAAAGTAAAAAGCACAGCATAAATGCATGTAAAAACTTTGAAATTAACTAAATTTTCAATGAAAAATAAAGAAAAACTTTGAAATTAAATAATTTGCTCTATAAAAATAAACAAAACATTGGAAACTTTTCAAAAATTTTGAAAATAAAAAATATTTACTGGAATTTTCCAAAATATTTCTATTTTTTGTAAAAAACTTTGAAAAAACTTTGAAATAAAAATTGAATTCTCTATAAAAGTTCAGCAAAATAGTGATTTTTGTTTCACATTTTCTTTGATAATATAACATTTTTCAATGCCTTTCTTTAAAAATCCCAACGCTTTTTACTTTTTTTTTTCAGATAATCTTCTTTTTTTTGGAAGCTTTTCAATTTCTTTTTGGAAGTTTTCTTTCTAAATCTCACTGTAATTTTTATCAATTCTCACTGCGTTTTTTAGCCTCATCCGGGTCCTAGTGAATCACAAAAGCATGTGACGTCACTATATTTAAAATTTTCCGCGCTTGCACGTGCAAGCTGGCTGCATCAAGGGAGGCATTCAATAACCTGCTCACCGACGAGCAGTTGAGTCTCATACGGGACGCCTTTAATAAGCGCCCCTCCTACAGCCCCAGCTGCAGCTTCCCCCGCTTATGAGTGTGTCAACTTTCATCACGATTGATAACGAATTGGCCGAATGGCGGCTGGTCAAATAACTGGCACACGCAAAGTACCTCGTTCTCGTGAAGTTTGAAGTGAAGGTCCGAGCAGGTCTAAATATTGCTCGGACCTCCTCTTCAGTAGACCTCACGGCTGGTCTGCGGCGTGATGAATCGGCATCGAATGTCAGCCTGGGACTCGAGGATATGGGGCGCCGACGGCGCCCCATACGAGGAAGCCATCCCAATTCATCACGCCGCAGACCAGCCGTGAGGTCTACTGAAGAGGAGGTCCGAGCAATATTTAGACCTGCTCGGACCTTCACTTCAAACTTCACGAGAACGAGGTACTTTGCGTGTGCCAGTTATTTGACCAGCCGCCATTCGGCCAATTCGTTATCAATCGTGATGAAAGTTGACACACTCATAAGCGGGGGAAGCTGCAGCTGGGGCTGTAGGAGGGGCGCTTAAGGCGTCCCGTATGAGACTCAACTGCTCGTCTGTGAGCAGGTTATTGAATGCCTCCCTTGATGCAGCCAGCTTGCACGTGCAAGCGCGGAAAATTTTAAATATAGTGACGTCACATGTTTTTGTGATTCACTAGGACCCGGATGAGGCTAAAAAACGCAGTGAGAATTGATAAAAATTACAGTGAGATTTAGAAAGAAAACTTCCAAAAAGAAATTGAAAAACTTCCAAAAAAAAGAAGATTATCTGAAAAAAAAAAGTAAAAAGCGTTGGGATTTTTAAAGAAAGGCATTGAAAAATGTTATATTATCAAAGAAAATGTGAAACAAAAATCACTATTTTGCTGAACTTTTATAGAGAATTCAATTTTTATTTCAAAGTTTTTTCAAAGTTTTTTACAAAAAATAGAAATATTTTGGAAAATTCCAGTAAATATTTTTTATTTTCAAAATTTTTGAAGTTTCCAATGTTTTGTTTATTTTTATAGAGCAAATTATTTCATTTCAAAGTTTTTCTTTATTTTTCATTGAAAATTTAGTTAATTTCAAAGTTTTTACATGCATTTATGCTGTGCTTTTTACTTTTGTCCACAACGGCACCTCATACTTATTACGACGTGGCTAAGGCATTTGATGGAGTGTTGATAGATGGGCTCTTTTCCAGACTGAGAGACATGGGTATTAGGGGAAAAACCTGGAGGCTCCTTTATAATTCCTATGTGGGGTTCAAATGTAAAGTCAGGATTCAGAATCTGCATTCAGAATGGTATGTTATGAAGTGTGTAATTCATCAGGGAGGTTACCTCTCCCTGATGAAATACACAGCCTTCATTAACTCTTTACTGGTGGTTTTAGAAGAATCAAGGTTATGCTGTCAGATAGGATGTATAAAAACAGCCCCGCTAGGGTATGCAGATGATGTGGCATCTGCATGCACTTCAAAGCATAAGTTGAATAGGGCAATGACTATAGTAAATAGTCATAGTAATAAGTGGCGATATCAATTAAATGCCAAAAAGTGTGCAGTATTGGTATATGGAGAGACAAAACGGGAAAATGAAATTAACGCAAAAGATAGAATGTATAAATTGGGACGTGAAAAAGTACATGAAAAGCGTAATTACGATCATGTTGGTCTTAAAAACTGTGTATGTATGGATAATACAGCTAGGATTGATGAGAAAATAGCAAAGGGACGTAAAACACTATGCGCTTCAACTGGTATTGGTATACGAATAGGGGGACTACCACAAAAAATATGCTGTTTTATATACTGGACTATTATTGTGCCGATAATTACTTATGCAGCTGAATTGTGGGTAATGTGCGATAAAGATATAGAGAAATTAGATAAAATGCATAGGTACGCAGGTAGAAAGCTTCAAAGAATGCACAATAGATCCTCCATAAATACAAGTTATGAATGACTAGGTTGGATGCGCCTAGAGAACTATATCTATGCAAAAAAGTTACTGTTTATACGCACCATTGCAATGCTAGAGGAGAATAGTATTTACCGAAGAGTTTTTATTGCAAGGATGGTGCATTTTAATGATGATATTCGTAAGGGAACCAGGAATTGTTACCAGAGCCCAATTTTCGATATACTGCGTATTGCTATAATGTATAATCTATACGATGAAGTATGTAGGTTTGTTACTGGTAGAGTAGTATACAGTAAAGAAGCTTGGAAAAAACAAATATGGGAAAGAGCCTGGCAGGTAGAAAAGGATGGCTGGGCACACACCACCGCTTTCTTTAGACGGAGTAGTATAATAACTAGGGTCATGCGCACTCCTCATTATAGTGTGTGGTGGCAATTGTCTGATGCAGATCATAATTACGTGAAGGAGAGTGAGGTAATGATAAAACTCATCTGTAATGCTAGCCAACTAAAGGCAGACGACTATTTACTGGAGGGAGCTAATTTTAGTGAGAAAGTATGTTCTAAGTGCGACAACTTTGCAATAGAAGATGCTAAACACATCATACTACAATGTGATAGCACCCAGGTTATTAGGACTAGGCTTTTTGAACGAGTAATCGAAATGCCAGATGATATCGGGAGGTTAATCTTGGAAAGATCAGACGACATCCTTGCTACTATGATGGGAAGATTCTGTCTAGGAATAGAGACTCCTGACATGTTTAATTTCTGGAAACTGTCCTGTGAATATATTAGTAAAATGTACTGGCATATAGTAGGGGATAAGAAAGGAGTGGGTTAACCTTAGATACGGAGTCGATTTTACCCTGGTATTGCTGACATTTGCTCTTGATGCAAATATCAGGGAAAATCTATGCTAAGTCCCACACGTACTACAGACGGTCGTACATTAGTGTTAATAGTTTAGTTCAACAAATTCCAGGCACTCCTTTTGTACATATTTTATTCCAAATTCTCCTGTTCTCTTTTCTGTATATAGTAATATTACAGACTCTACATACATGTTGTACACCCATGTACAATAGATTCTTGTTAGTTTCTCGTAATACTTTCCGTATAATTTTTCATGTTATTATTTGTTATTATTTGTTATTATTTGCATGTTCTTCGGAGCATCTTGTATCTGTATAATTTTGTCATTTCTGACGGTCAATAAATATACAATACAATACACTGGCATTTATTTGCAACCTGTAATTTCTTTAGCCAAGTTTTGATTGTAATGTTTCATTTTTTTAACCTTGTTAGAAATTTCTTTATGTTTAAAATTGATCCCATGGTATTGACAGCGGCCATTAGCAGAAGGAAGTGCTTTGATATATGTCATTATATCATTAATATAATTATACTAACTGCATTGTTATTTATAATGAACGACTCTTGCTGGTTTTACGTAATGCCTTAATGAATACCAATTATAATCTAAGAGCCTGTGTTCAATGGTAATTATCATGGGTTCCATATTATCTGCATGTTGATGACAAGGCTTAGGCTAGCCTAGATTTCTAGGCTGTCATATGAATTTTTCTGCAATGTTTTTTATCTGTTACCAAGCACAAATAGTATAGGTGTCACAGTGGTCAATTTAGTTTACACTTGTCTCACAAGGGGAATAGAGGATCCAGTTTGAGTATCCTAGAGATAGGAGCAGGTGGTGTCATCTATCTACTTACCTGGTACTACATCACACTGCTTGGTCAGCACAGAGAGAATGTCAACTTTTTAGGTACTAAGAACCTAGTCTAGGCTTAGGCCTACTCAGCAAGAGTGGGTGGGAATATTACTCCCCCCCCCCCCCCCTGTTACACAGGCTTACCCTGGTAGCTGAGTGGTCGAGCCGTTACCACTGACTGCTGGGTGTCTCAATTCAAACCGTAGCCCAAGTTTAAAAGATGGCTAGAGATATGTGAGGAAATTATCAGTGACTGAATTTAGGAGGTGATGATCTTAGTTTTCTTACACCATTAAAGGCCCAGTCACACTAGGGTCCGACTATCGCACGATTTTTAAAATTGGCAGGTCGGACTCGATTTTTTCACCTATCGGCTCCGGCTAAAAAGTCGGTACTGGGATAAGATCGTATATGCCGACTTTTTAGACGGAGCCGATAGGTGAAAAAATCGAATCCGACCTGCCGATTTTAAAAATCGTGCGATAGTCGGACCCTAGTGTGACTGGGCCTTAACAAAATATCAATTATCGTTTATTATTATAATTATTATTATAATTATTATTATTATTATTAGTAGTAGTAGTAGTAGTAGTAGTAGTAGTAGTAGTAGTAGTAGTAGTAGTAGTGGTAGTAGTAGTAGTAGTATCTTTTTTGTCGTTATTATTATTATTAACAGGCGAGTCACGATTTCGCCGTAACATGTCTGAAAAGGTTTCCATAAACCAAGTTTTAAATTTCTTTCCTTCCACTACTGATTCGATGCAAACACACAACTCATGATCAAGTACAATGAACGTGTAGTAGTAAGTAATCACAATCAAAATATTCAGTAACAGCATATTAGTAACTGTAATCTGTGTTTGTAATACCAGTCTTGAAATCAGTAGTCTCTTTGACGATCGATAGATGGCGACAGGTGCATAAATCGTGTTGATCTGTGGAACATCGGAATGAATTTAGAAGATCAGCTAGTACCGGTACTTAAGCTGAAACAACTCCTAAATACCACTGTGCCAACACAGTTTGATATATACGTGTGGAATCTGCTTACAGGTGTTGTTTTCAGTATATAATTGAGCCAAAATGGTAACTATATTCGGCAGTTAAGGGCTAAAGGCCTTGAATAGAGTGATCGTCAATTGTATTTTATTGTTTATTGACAATATGAAACATATGAAATTACAAATACATCAAGAGCTTTTTGACACACACCGGGAAAGTTAAGGTGTAAATGTACAAATAATAATACAGAAAGAAAACAAACAAAAAAAGGGAACTGAGCATACTGAACATACATAGAAAACGAAAATATATACAATCATGCAAAAACTTATCCTATAACGTATTTACTCTTAAACTTTGCCACAAAGGTACATCATCTGCGTACACGTGTTGTTTACAGTATATACTTGAACCAAAATGGTACCAATTCGGCAGTCAACGCCTAACGGCCTTACATACAGTGATCGTCAATGTCCAAAATACATGTAGTTAATTGTTGACTGAAATCACTTTCTACTAAAACAATTATAAAAACTAGGAAAACAATATCGTTGACGCACTTTGGAAAAGTGGCTGTTTAAAAAGGTCTCGTGGTGTCTATAGTGACCACTTCTTTTTGCTCTCCCATGGCACAGCAGATAACTTCTACATTTCTTTAGATGAACTTGTGACGACTTTAAAAACAAGATTCCATTGGGAAATAATAGAAGTCGAAAGAAAAGAGGGGAGATATGATTGAATAATGTACAAACGTTCTCCAAAATATTGGAATTGGAATGATTAAAAGGACCGTTTACTCGTGGTAGATTTCTACAGATATTCCTAAATGTATTGGTACCAATCAATGCTTATAGCAAGGTGTTTCATGTTGAAATAATCTCAGCAAAAACATAAAGAAACAATTTTGGATATGTGCTTTAAAGTCAATAAGAGTTGTACCCCTAAGATCGATTTGACTCCTCACCATTCAAAGATATGGATGGTGAGAACATATAGAGACTTAAGGTAGCTTACGGGGCTAATTTCATTAGCTCAGGTCTTAAGCTACCCTGCGTTTATTCAACGATTTAGCCCATATAAAGTTGCCACTGACTGCTAGCTGTCTCTCACCACTGTCCGCGTTCGAATCACACTCGGGGCATGTGAGAAAGGTGCCAGTGATCTTGAATTAGACGTCGGTTTTCGCCGTGTTCTTTGGTTTCCTCCACCACTTACAACTGGGTAGTTACGAAAAAGAGACGAAAAACGAAATTCCCAATAGCAATACAAAGTATTTATTGCTTGAAAGGTCTTTCGGAGCAGAACACTATTAAGCATCACAAATGTAGCATCCTAACGGTGTAAGATTTTCGAGGCAAAAAACTAA
Organism: Maea johnstoni; assembly: GCA_963942565.1. Classification (NCBI taxonomy): domain Eukaryota; kingdom Metazoa; phylum Annelida; class Polychaeta; order Spionida; family Magelonidae; genus Maea; species Maea johnstoni. The sequence continues at coordinate 86,260,207 of OZ012684.1, read as the reverse complement.
AACATCATGCATAGTGTTTTAAACGTAGCTCACATGCACAAACATAGACTGAGGACCATCGAATTCCATAAATATGAAGGAAATGTTAATGCGGTATCACATATTTTTAAATGTTTTCTCTGTTGAAATTTATGACATTTCTTTCTGAATTGTTGGTTGTAAATGAAAAAAAAGCATAGTTTTCAACGTCTAGATTGCATAACTTCCATGATTTGAAAAATTCCGTCCATATTTCAAGCAAATCGGTTAACATTTGATACCCAAAATGCTTGTTCGAAGCAACCATGTTTTTGTGAAACTCATCATGGAAAAAAAGAGCTAAAAATGAATCGTGCCGTTGTCTAAGCCTATGTGAAGATTTAAGGTATTTCAAGTCTTACTATATTTAGTTGTGTTTTGTTCCTCGTTCAAATCTCTGTAGTGGAAAGTTACCACAACAGGTCTATATTTTTAAACGTCTGTTTTCCTGTTTATTTGTAATCTGTATGTCAATTTCATGGCGGAAGCCATAGTTAATACATATACATACATACTCGACAATATGCAAACTAACCCATAAGCCACCTCAACTGAATGTGTCGATCCTTAGAAAAGAAAATTATTTCAACATTTCAAAGGCAGCTGTAGATTATTTATGAGAGAGAGAGAGAGAGAGAGAGAGAGAGAGAGAGAGAGAGAGAGAGAGAGAGAGAGAGAGAGAGAGAGAGAGTGTGTGTGTGTGTGTGTGTGTGTGTGTATGTGTAGTTCAATGATGCCTGTTAAAATATGCAAAAAATGCAAAAGTGATACTTATTCTGATTTATTTTCTGACAGGTAATATGTACAGTTTGCGATTGTTATTTGCGTCTTAAACACTTTAGAGAGATAAGACAGGGTGCGTATGTGGATGCTGAAATGTTTCACAAGGATAAATGCACAGCGTCGTTTTAAACCTTATACTGCTGGTAGCTGATTTGGCCAATACAGAATTACGTGAAAAACCTGAAAAATACTGAAACCCGGGTGTATGGGTACTGATCTGAGAGTACTCAGTGAGAGCTATTCAATGAATACCAACATAACAGGGTTTTGGATGGTTTTCATCTCTCTTTGCGTCCTTGTGCTTTGGACGAAAGTAGCCTCAGCATTTGAAGGGTTAAGATAATTATATTTTTGTGTTAGACATACAAAGCACGGATAGCCATTATGCGAGGGGGAACGTTGTTAGAGAATCTGTAGGACATGTTTTTCGTAATATCTGAGTCTACGGTCTTCTCATTAGATTTATGGATAGAGGTGTATGTACCAAACATGCAGTTTCCGTCATTGCCATGTTTATCCTCTATACACTGGCTGATCCCTACAACATCGTTTCCATTGTATGTGTGAAGACCAATCACATCTCCCTGAAGAACTTGCCATGGGCAGTCCATATTGTAACTGTGGTTTCCAATGGCTGTGTGCGGTAGGCGGGTCTTGTGAACCAGTCTGAATAGATCACCACCAATCGGACGATATATGCCTACACATGGGTCCCCCACTGAAACATGGAAATACATAGGAAATATACACATATGTGTAAAGATGAAACATGATGCTGCACTATTATCTTCATATCATCATTTATTACTTTGCTCACATGTATATTTTGATACCGGGATTGTCAGATCTTTGATAACGGATTCCAGAATGGGCCAGAAGGGTTTCTCATCTTTCTAATTGGGATATTTAAGGCGTATTTTTTAATTGTCACGCAGGCCTGGTTGTACTATTATCTCCAGCCTGCAATATTAGTTCAAAAGGCAATGTGAATATGGGTGAAATATTATGATTTTGAACAAAACCGGTATTACCGGTTTGCATAGGTGCTGGCTGCTAGTGTAAATCAAGCATACACTCCAGACACAAACACGTATGAAACCATGTGTGTGTGTGTGTGTGCGTGTGTGTGTGTATGTATGAATGAGTGCTTAAAGGCACATCGCCCATTTAGTGTCATAAAATCTGAAGGTCCTTTGTTATTGTAGAAAACAATAACAAAGCAATAGATAAATCAAAATGTTCACTAAATCATGACCAGCTTTAGATAAAAAGTAGTAATACTAGGTTGCTTCAAAAGAAACTGTATTCTTAAATCGTGTCATAATCGTTCAAACAGACCAATCTCATGTAAATAACATAAAATGCTATCTGGAGGAACCTTTTAAAAGAGTTCCTTAAAGCTATTAACATTAAAATGTCTACTTCTCATTTCAATAAAATCAACACAATCCAATAAGATATTTGACTGTGTGTGTATGTATGTATATATGCATGCATGCCTGTGTGGTTTTAATATTACTACTATATCATCATCAACAATCATCATTATATCGCCATTCCATATTGTGCCCCTTTCTGAATCATGTATAAAGTATCAATAGTCACCTCGATGCATGTAGTAAGCCCATCCAATTATAGTGCAATCACGGGGAAATGCCATACCAATAAGCACATGCAGTTTGTACCATTGAGGTGCAATGTAAGGCAAAACTGGATTCCCAAAATATTTCGGTGGTGGGTTTCCTATAAAATACAAACATATGTAAAAAAGTTGATGAATTCAATAACATTTTTCTGGTATGTATTTGCCTCTACCAAAAGTAATGTCTTAAATGCAGAATAAGATCTTCTTAGAAGTATTCTTATCTCGAATTCGAACGTTCATTCATTAAAGCATGATTTTTCAATTTACGTACGACTTTAAAAAGAAGAGAAGATTAACTTTATTACACGTAGTGTGTTAACAAGGGTACAAAAATATTTGCAAGATGAGTTGGTCACCCCGTTGTGCAATTTCCATTATTAAAGCACTATCAAATAAACTGAACAGTATATTAAGTAAGCTTTTAAAAACCTTTTACTCGTTTCATGACAATTCTTTAGAAATAAGAGCAAAAAGGGGGGCCTTGCATATACATATAGATAATGAGAGAGATAGAAAGAGAGATCAGCTAACCTTCATATTACCCGCAACATAATTTTCCAAAACATGGATATTTGCAACAGCATCTGCATGTCTGATCCATCCATGGACAAGTAATCCAGAAAGCCAGCAGATAAAAAGTATATTGTCATTGTATGAATAATAACGATGATGATGATTATGATAATGATTATATTAAAAATGAAAGCGATAATGATGATAATAATAATAATAATGATAATAATAATAATAATAATAATAATGATAATAATATTGATAATAATAGCAGCAGTAGTAATAGCAGAAAACTTA
>OZ012684.1:86249451-86254451 GCA_963942565.1 Maea johnstoni | reverse complement strand
TACACATTTGTGTAACACGGTTTTTATTCAATTTTCTTTTTCGTGAAATGAAATGACATACATGAACATAACAAATATACGAATATTCACATAAATGTATACAAAAATAAATAACAACACATAAATTGATCTCATAAGCACCATATTATGCATTTGGATCAAATATGTATTGTTTTTTTTTCTAATTTTCATATTACACACATTTATAACTGGATTTTGTTCCTATTTTAACAAAGAAAGATATATGATAAAGTTGATAATATTAATTATTATGATAATAATAATAATGATAAAAATAATAATAACAATAATAATAATAATAATAATAATGATAACAATAATGATTATAATAACAAAACTATAATAATTATGTTGATGGTAATAGAAATAATAATAATAATGATAATAATAATAATAATGATGAAAATGATAAAAATAATAATAATAATAATAATAATAATAATAATAATCAAAATAATGATAACAATAATAATAATAATAATAATCAAAATAATGATAACAATACTAATGATATTAATAATAATGATAATATCAATAACAATAGTATTAATAATGATAATAACAATAATAGTAATATTAATAATAATAATGATAATAATAATGATAATAATAATAATGATAATTATAACAAAACTTATTATGATCGTCAACATAATAATAAAAATCTTAATAATGTTGAAGAAGAATTATACTACTACTACTACTATTACTACTACTTCTACTACTACCACTAATAATAATAATAATTATCATTATAACAACTATGATAATAATGATAATATCCATAATGATAATGGTATTAAGGGTAACAATAATGACAGTTATAACTATAGTTAGTATTATTGTGGGAACGGGATACGATGGCTTTCGGGATGGAACCCGAGTTCAGCTAGACATGAACCTGACCGCTTGCCTTCTCACTAGAGAGTGGCTGAGAAACTGTCTGCGTTCAAATGGGCACTAAAAATAGCAACGCACGTGATTTTGTTGTGCGGCGTTAGCGACATCAGGCGGGGATATAGATGACGTCATGGATCACCACACGTGTGATGTCCATATGTATATAGTGTGTATGGTGTTGACAGACTATGGTATAGCGGTTTCGACCCTTGGTGTGGGTCTCATCAGAGGATTTTAGAATATTTCTGGTAATAAGTGTGTAGCGGCGCATCACTGGTGTGGTGGTGCTGAATGTATAATATTATGGAATAAATAAAATACATCCGGGAGATTGTGGTGGATCTCTGAGTGTATGTGCCCAGGCTATGTATATGCATATGCCTTTGGAGTATAATGGAGAATTGTAGAGACTCAAATTATACACATATGATCCCTAATGGGTTGTAGGGTAGAACGAGGTTTCTCGGATAAAATGATGTTGTCTTGCTATCTCGGATCACCCAAGAAATATTGGGCGGGACATGAGATTGGTAAAAATAGACAATAAGAGTCAACGTGATAATAAATATAATTGAACAGGGTAATTGCTCATAGTGTCTAAGTCTGATAAAAGACTACCTTGTATAATGAACCATGATGTGGTACAGATTGCCCAATGGTGGTTGGGTTGGTATAAATAGATAAATATTTGTATATATATTTCCATATGTATATATAAAGCGATCCACTACTTGGTATTGGTAGTGGATGTTGTCATAGTAGATCATGAATATGAATTGCTAGATATAATTCATTGTAATAGTAGATTGCTAATAAATTTATGTTTTTAATACAGATGAAATTTCTGTTGTTGTTGTTGATTCTCTCTTGTGTTTAGATGTAGTTCTTGTTGTCCATGAGGTTAAGGCCTTTTGGGACAAACGACCTGAGTCTATGTATCCATTGGACCTCAGATCGTAGGCGAACTAGCCTGCTCTCGGGTCTGTGTGGGCTAGCCCTTATGAAACATAAAATGTGTATCTCTAGAGAGGCCAATCCTTGGTGATTCCTTGTGTTGAAATGTCTACCAACTATATGGTTGGTAGAATTGTTGTTAATGTTGCGGAAGTGTTCGCGAAGTCGTTCGACGAGTTTTCGTTTTGTCTGTCCTACGTACTGCTTTCCGCAAGTGCGGCAGGACAGGCAGTATATGATGTTGTTCGATTTGCATGTGACATTCGAACGTGTGTTGTACTGTTTGCCAGTGACATTGCTGGTTATTGTTCCTGTTCTATTTAACAGGCGGCAGTACTGGCAAGGGTGTCTTGTACACCTGTTGTTGGTGTCACGGACAGGGTTCGGGTCATTTCGTCTGGTTGCAAGACGATTGACATGATTGGTTGGTGGGGGGTGGAGCCGTGGTAGTCGGGCTCTCACCAGTAGATCCCTCAGATTCTTTGCTCTTCTATTACCCTTAATGACTCTAAGGTTCATAAGGGGTCTTGTAGAGCTAGACCTGTCTAGCAGGTCCCAGTTCCGTGTCACTATTGTGTCACACTCCCTGAAATAGGGGTGGAATGTAGTGATGAGGAAGCTCTTGTCTGTTGGCAAGTCAGTTTGTGTGACATCTGCTTTTGGAGTGAGCAGGGTCTGTCTTTCCATGGTAAATACCCGATTGAAAGCTGATGTGATAATATCTGGTGGATAATTTGCCCTGATAAAATGTCGGGACATTTCTCTACACCTGGATACGAAGGTTGTAGTGTCACTACATATCCGTCTGAGTCTGAGAAACTGGCTAAAAGGAATACCTGTTCTACAGTGTTTTGGGTGTGCAGAACGGTAGTCCAGGTAGTTGTGACTATCAGTGGGCTTGGTGTATAGGTCAGTAGTAATGCTGCCATTGGGCCCTAATTGGACTGTGACGTCCAAGAAACATACTTTATCTCTTGAAGTCTCTGTCTCGAACTTGATAGAGGGCATGCATTGATTTAAATGATCAATGAATTCATCAAGTTGTTGAGTGCTGTGTGTCCAGATGACGAAAATGTCATCTATGTATCTCTTCCAGAGTTTTGGTAGAGTGTGATACTGGTATACATGTATGTCTTCAAACCAACCCATAAAGGTGTTGGCATAGCATGGGGCTACTCTGGTGCCCATTGCTGTTCCACCTACTTGTAGAAAGTGATGTTCATTAAAGTCAAAATTGTTCATTGTCAAGACTTGTGTCAGTAGGACAATGAGACTATCATTTGTTGGATGTTTGGCTGATGGTACGACCATCAGCCAAATATCCAACAAATGATAGTCTCATTGTCCTACTGACACAAGTCTTGACAATGAACAATTTTGACTTTAATGAACATCACTTTCTACAAGTAGGTGGAACAGCAATGGGCACCAGAGTAGCCCCATGCTATGCCAACACCTTTATGGGTTGGTTTGAAGACATACATGTATACCAGTATCACACTCTACCAAAACTCTGGAAGAGATACATAGATGACATTTTCGTCATCTGGACACACAGCACTCAACAACTTGATGAATTCATTGATCATTTAAATCAATGCATGCCCTCTATCAAGTTCGAGACAGAGACTTCAAGAGATAAAGTATGTTTCTTGGACGTCACAGTCCAATTAGGGCCCAATGGCAGCATTACTACTGACCTATACACCAAGCCCACTGATAGTCACAACTACCTGGACTACCGTTCTGCACACCCAAAACACTGTAGAACAGGTATTCCTTTTAGCCAGTTTCTCAGACTCAGACGGATATGTAGTGACACTACAACCTTCGTATCCAGGTGTAGAGAAATGTCCCGACATTTTATCAGGGCAAATTATCCACCAGATATTATCACATCAGCTTTCAATCGGGTATTTACCATGGAAAGACAGACCCTGCTCACTCCAAAAGCAGATGTCACACAAACTGACTTGCCAACAGACAAGAGCTTCCTCATCACTACATTCCACCCCTATTTCAGGGAGTGTGACACAATAGTGACACGGAACTGGGACCTGCTAGACAGGTCTAGCTCTACAAGACCCCTTATGAACCTTAGAGTCATTAAGGGTAATAGAAGAGCAAAGAATCTGAGGGATCTACTGGTGAGAGCCCGACTACCACGGCTCCACCCCCCACCAACCAATCATGTCAATCGTCTTGCAACCAGACGAAATGACCCGAACCCTGTCCGTGACACCAACAACAGGTGTACAAGACACCCTTGCCAGTACTGCCGCCTGTTAAATAGAACAGGAACAATAACCAGCAATGTCACTGGCAAACAGTACAACACACGTTCGAATGTCACATGCAAATCGAACAACATCATATACTGCCTGTCCTGCCGCACTTGCGGAAAGCAGTACGTAGGACAGACAAAACGAAAACTCGTCGAACGACTTCGCGAACACTTCCGCAACATTAACAACAATTCTACCAACCATATAGTTGGTAGACATTTCAACACAAGGAATCACCAAGGATTGGCCTCTCTAGAGATACACATTTTATGTTTCATAAGGGCTAGCCCACACAGACCCGAGAGCAGGCTAGTTCGCCTACGATCTGAGGTCCAATGGATACATAGACTCAGGTCGTTTGTCCCAAAAGGCCTTAACCTCATGGACAACAAGAACTACATCTAAACACAAGAGAGAATCAACAACAACAACAGAAATTTCATCTGTATTAAAAACATAAATTTATTAGCAATCTACTATTACAATGAATTATATCTAGCAATTCATATTCATGATCTACTATGACAACATCCACTACCAATACCAAGTAGTGGATCGCTTTATATATACATATGCAAATATATATACAAATATTTATCTATTTATACCAACCCAACCACCATTGGGCAATCTGTACCACATCATGGTTCATTATACAAGGTAGTCTTTTATCAGACTTAGACACTATGAGCAATTACCCTGTTCAATTATATAGTTAGTATTATTGTTGTTATTATATCATTATTATTATTATTACTATTATTATTGTTATTATTATCATTATCATTATTATTATTATCATTATTAGCATTATCATTATTAGCATTATTATTAGCATTA
>OZ012684.1:86184369-86249251 GCA_963942565.1 Maea johnstoni | reverse complement strand
GGTATGAAGCATCTGTAGGGAAAAAGGAACAGGGACTATGAGTTTCTTGATGGCCACCTCTCTAAGGACTAGGAGTTGGGCAAAAAAACTCAATAATCATGCAAACTCAAACACTTTTTTAAAAATTACCGCACTCAAGAATATCTAGCAGCCATGCTGGGTACACAGACATAATTGCTTAGAGTACCTCTTCCAAAATTATGAAACTCATGAGCCCTGTCTCAGGCCCCAGGGAGGAGTGAACTTATGTGTACCTAGCGTATAACCTATATGGCATATTTAGGGGAAGCTAATATATGTATGTATATATATATATATATATATATATATATATATATATATATATATATATATATATACATATATATATATATATATATATATATATATATATATATATATATATATATATATTCATTAAAACTGATAATGATAATAATAACAATACAAAGAAGAAAGACTATGATAATAATAATTGAGACATGTTTATTCTTTACATTTGCTATTTATTATCACTTCTCATCGGAGTCATGACATTTAAAATTTAATTATTTTGATTCACTTGCCAAATTGTTATGTTAGTGGCAGTAATGCATTGTGGCAGTTGGTCAGAGTACCAGTCACGCAAAATCTCTGTGCATCCACAGTCTGGGATCTTATGGTGGTTGTGAGATCCTTATGACTGTGCATCCATGATGTCGGAGTTCTGAGATCGTAGACACTGGGAGATCCTGTTGTAAGAGTACTATGAGATCACTTGAAAGTGTGTGTTGAGCCTTGTGAGATCGATCTCACTATGTCATTTCTAGCGCATATAGATCTCACAGTGACTAAAACTATGATCTCATAAGCATCTGATCTCACATCTTCAGTTTACGTACCTGTGTGTGTGTGTGTGAGTTTGTGTAAATGCCTCCTTCAAATATTTCCAAAGTACGCTTCCATAAATTAGATGTCATAATAGCCAGGCCTTTTCCGGGGGAAATTTAAGGACGAAACACTTACCTGTTCATAGTATTCGTATCCCAGTACAGGTGTCAGGCTGCTGCAGTCTCCCTCTGCATGCCCCTGGTTCAACTCACAAGTGCCATCTTCCTCCCTGTAGTTGAGGGACGTACAGTTGGAGTGCTCATTGCACTGGCGAGCACAGTCGATATGCGAGTAGGCCTTGGTGGTTGCTGCTGCATGTCCAAGCAGTGCTAGACCCTCACCATTATTGCACTCTGGCTTACCTGAGTATAGTCTATTGTTCTCTTCCCCTTTGTTTTCAACCATCCAGGTAGCGAATGTGGTGATTATAAGCAGAGTGTAAATGCAACGATCCATGTCCTGATGGCAGGGTATACGCTGCTGTTATGTAAGGAAATAAACTAAGAGAAGTGCAGATGCTTTAAGCTTGATGCTCAGTACTGCAAGTGTGCACGGTTTGGTTCTGGCTAGATACACTAAAATGGCCAGTGAGTTTTGTTTGGCAAGTGTTATTCCACGACTACCACGTTTTTCTTCAACAGCAACTATAACTGGCTTTGCATGAATTAACCTTCATGTGGTAGGAGTAGTGACAATATTCCAAATTCAGCCGGATGCGTTACGATTTCTTCTAGGCTAAAGACTTTGTCTTGATATTAGGTTTTACAAGACAGGCCACTGGTCGATTGATGTGCGAATTGGTAGTTGTCTAAAGCATAGTCTCAGCTTGTATCCGCGAGGTATATTTCCTCGTGTATCTCCTGTGCAAGTCTGTGTGGTGCTAGAGGAATGTGCAGTAAGCTATTTCATATTTTCTGTTTTCAGTTTACCGGTTATTAAAATGGCATGGCTCTATGTGATAATGAAACACATGTCCTAAAACCTTGCAGACAAGGTCAGTTGCATTTGCCTTTAATCAGCAACTATTTACACTGCTGCTTGCTGTTACTGATTATCATTGCCAGTAATTAACAAAGACGGAATAGCTTCTTAGAGTATTCTTTACTTAAACCAAAATCTCCAACATTGCCAACCTACATGTAAAAAGTATATTGTTGTTTAAACTCAGACTGAGACACAGGCAGTGTGGCTACAGTTATTTTAACTAAAAATAGCTTATCTGAAGGTAGCTGCAGATGGCATGCATTGTTTGTATGAAGGATTGAGGGTAGTTATTATAAATTTACAAAAGAGTTGGATATCTTAATTTTATGAGGAGGTTAAGGGTTATTTATACGCCCCCCCCCTTGTTTCTCTAAAGGGGGGGGGGGGGGGTAATTACAATTTATTTAAGGGGGTAAGGGCTTCTGTATGTTCAGTGTAATGAAAGGTTATGGTATTGCAGGGATTAGGGGTTTTATATCATAATAATATTGAGGAGTCGAGGATTGCATATCTTTAATGTAGAGATTATTTTGGGGCTGCATATCAATATTGTATAGGTGTTGCATATGTGCAGTGCCGAGTGGGAGGGAGCATATAACCCAGAAACCCATATTCAGATAATAGTAGCAACCCTTATTTAGTGGGAACCTTGACACCAGTTTTTGAACTTAATATGAAAGTGTACAATTTCTCATCAAGATCCAGTAGGAATGACAAAGGTGACTAATCACAATGTTTTAGAGGTGTTAGGGTGTTAACCCCTAAATAAACCTCAATTGACCTGTCATCTCATTTCGTGCTCATTCTAAAGGCAATATTCCTCTGATAACAGCAGTCAAAACCACATCGTTGTACCTTTTCTGGAATTAGAGTTACAGACATAAACGTGATCGGAGATTACCCCAAAATATGGACAAGACTTATACCAATTCCTATGATACTATTATGTGGAGAGTGGTCATTTTTACTTGTGAAATGATGGGAAAAGAACAAAGACATTTAAAAATAACAAGATTTATCTAAGGCAAACTACATTTTTGGAAAGCTTATAATTTCCCGCTTCGGAAAAAATAAACTTGAGACAAAAATAAAATGGCTGCCAACATACATCAAGACCCAATCATAGTGGTTCCAAGAGGTCCAATATGATTAGTATGGTAACTAAAGTACCTCATCTAAGAACTTCAGCACTGAATTTGGTCAAAATAAAGGATTTTAACGCTTTTTCATGATACAAGCATCCAAAATGGCCGCCAATTGCTCAAATTTGTTATTGAAATTTGACCGTATTAAAACCTTATCTTAAGATACAAAGTATAAGTCGGATTTCTTTATGTCTACAGTAAGGGGGAGTGGTATACAATAGTGAATACTGTCTTTCAAGGGTCAGCTTTTGGTGTTTTAATTCCAAATATTTCTGCAGAAAATCATTCAATGATTCCATTTTCGATGCACTTGTGGTATACTCTTTTTCCAACAAGCTCAGTTAGGTCACTCAAGAAATGTTCAATTTTGGATTTTGCTTGCTTAATTTTCAAGTTTCTTTCCGACTATCTCAGCTTAAACAAAATGTCTTGCCTTTTTCCTCTTGCCATTTCATCAACTTCATGCAGAGGGCAGTAACACAGACTTGAACTATCCACTAAAACATCATCAGTTTTATTCAACTCTAGCACCCCCAAAAGATTTTCCTTCAAAGTGTCTATATCATGTTTCTTTCTATTTTGACTTTCTTGGAATAGTTTCCTGTCACCTTTGGCCCCAAGCACAATTTTATAGTATTTCAATTGACAGCAAATAGCAGCTCTTCAGTCCTCTACTTTAATAGCTTCTAGTCTTTCATGCACCTCTTGTGCTGCCCAAGGTCCACCATCAATTGATATTTTTCGGCCCAGGAGAAGGTTAGTATTGACAGATTGCTCTTCATTTCTTTGTTTGTTTAAGTTTAAGAGCTTTTTCATTCTTTTCTAGTAGACCTTTCTTTCTTTTGACCTTTGCTTTTATGAACTGAGGCCGTTTGGCATGTGCATCTGCCATCTCTTTTTTCTTTTCTTGTGGGGTGAGGCCATATAGGTAAGATGATGCCTTATTCTTGAGCCACATAATTGTAGTTTCTAGGTTCTCACTACAGATAGAAGGTTTCTGTCAAAGTAAATTGTCCAAAACAGCCATGTCACATTTGCCATCGTGGTTCATTTTTGGAACATTCTTGGCAATCTGCTGAACTCTTTCATCAGAATTCCAATACTTTCCACCGAGTAACTGGTTGGAAGTTTGGCACTGTACGACGATGTCCATTTCTGGACCCTTAAGCTCAATCGCACGCTCATCTGCAGAGTCATCATCCTAACTATCAAATAGCTGTTTGTTGATGATAGTGTCTGGAATACCATCATTTTCTATTTTAAACATTTTTCTGGTCTTTTTCTTTTAAACCCAATTTGAGTTGTTTTCTTCTCTCATTAGCATCCAGTTTTTCTTTTTTTGTGCAATTTTCTCAATCTTTCCTTGAAGTCTGCATAATTCGACAAAACATTTATTCAGTTCATCAGAGTTCTCGGCATATAGCTGTTCACATGACTCAAATTGGTTTCTCAGGATTCTGTGGTCTTCCAAAGTCTCTTTCATGGTGCTCTTATATTTTTCAGCAATATCCTCACAGACCTTCATGTTAAAATTTGTTTTCTCTGTAAGAGCCTCTTATCTTAGCTCATACCTGGAACTGGCTTGCACTGCAAATAATGAAAGTACTACTTCCTATTGAATAAACCATTGTAAGCCATCATGAGCTGGGGCATGTGCTAAGGGTTGAAAGTACTAGATCAAATCTCCCTCCAAAACTCCCAACTTTCAAAATTTCACAGCCCCTTCAAATCTCAATATTTTTCAACAAGTTTGGTATCAAAATCACCCTTAGTAAAATCTCAGTAAATTTGGTTCTTTTTCTTCAATCCCTTCAAAATCTGTACTTGAGACATCAAACTGCAAAAACCTGTCTTTCCATGGGAGCAGCCATGTTTTGTTTCCTACAATATTTTCAACATAAAACACCCTCCTGAATGAATGCTCAGTGTTGACCCCCCTCTGTACAGAACTACTGTTTTAGAGTAACCCTGAAAATCTTTGAGTTGCTTACACAGGGAGAAGTAGGTCACCAAATTATCCAGCTACACTACAGTGGTTTCAACTTTCCACTGCCACCGCTATAAGAGAAAGTTATATACAGTTCTGGAAACCAGGCATCTAATAAAGGACATCGTTAGCTACACGTAGAAGAAAGAATTTTTTTAATCCGACCAAAAATGAGTATTTGGTGACCATTTTCTGTCACGAGATGGAGGATTTTGCCCCATGGTGACCTGAACAGCCTAGAGGTGTGTTTAGTAATCCTTCCACTCCAAAAAATTATGAAGTCAATAAATCTTTTTTTTTTTAAACTAGGATTTGATGTGGGGCAATTCTGTTACCATAAAAACATGTTTTAAGTATTCACCTGTGTTGTAGCTATATTTTCACCAGATTCTATGATTGAGCCGTGTGTAACTTATTTCATTATATACATGTATATACATACATACACACATACACACTCACATACATCCATACAAATGTTCAGTAATACATAAACATGTATGTACATGTAAGTCGATACATACATCTGTACGTACATCTGTATGATCAGACACATACATACATACATACACATTTACATAAACTAACATGTTTAGCACATTCATTTTGCTCTGAATTGTTTAATCCAATTACTATCACAAATCCATTTGTACATTAAATGCTTCAGTCTCAATTTAAAACAAAGGCTATGCAATTGTTACATACATACACACCATTACATACACATACATACATATACATGTATATACATACATACATACATCTGTTTGTACACAGTCGCGCATCCATCCATACATACATACTTGCATGTTTTAGCACACAATTTGTTCTGCGCTATTTAATCCAACTTATTGTCAGAAATATTTTTGTACATCAAATGCTTCAGTCTCAATTTAATATTGATTAGGTTAGTTAATTATTCAACAATCCAAGTAACCGAGTCTAAATTACAGTTTGATATCAAAATTGATTTAGTTATAACTCAAATGAAGAACAAAGCCTTGCGTTACCTTAAGATTAAATTAGTAAAAGCTACAAAACATGCATTTACATTAAAGGATGATACTGATTTTTTGATTAATTATCATCACAATTATGCAATAATAATTCCATTTCAAACATGTATTGGTTCGATTCTTACGGCTATAACTAGCTCAGTTAAATATCCAACTGTTTTCTATACATCTTGTATGCAATGTCAAATGTCTAACCAATTCTATAAACCACCCAACAATCTTTTTAGCAAAATAAAAATGAAATTGACAAATTTTAGATTTTCTTTTTCTCCCTGACTTTTATTCAGTAGAGTAGAAAAAGATTACAAGGATATATATATACATATATATATATATATATACATATATATATATATATATATATATATATATATATATATATATATATATATATATATATATATATATATAAACTATTCAGTGAAATTAGACAGTGAAATGAAAGCAAATGTAGAAATCACCTGCGAATACATATATATATATATATATATATATATATATATATATATATATATATATATATATATATATATATATATATATATACATATATATATATATAAACTATTCAGTGAAATTAGACAGTGAAATGAAAGCAAATGTAGAAATCACCTGCGAATCGAACAAACTATATCTATTAAAATTACCAACGGAGTGCAGAATTGACATTTTTCAGTTTTGAGAAAACCTCCTTTTTTGAGGGATAGATATTTCTTCAGATGGCAAAAAGACATAAGACAGAGAATTAAATCAGTATGGCCTTATTTAATCATAAATATACACCTACAAGGATTACATGCCTCTCTGGCGTCCTGTACTGATAGCTAGCTCTGACTGCAGTATGCTGCTAGGGATAGTTACTTGTCAATGAGCCAGTTCCCCTGGGTTTCATTCACCCTTAGTCTTAGCCAGCAGGGCTTCTGGAACACCCAAACACCAAAATATCACTCTTCAGGACACACAAGTTTTTGGGGGGAGTAGTTTAGTAAAATGTGATTTTCGAATATATAAGTGAATATATTTCACCCTATTTTAACTGCCATGGCATTGTTTATGTCAACATGCCTTATTTCAATAAATACATGTTTATGGTTGTAATCTATGAATATTGTGGTCTCCCTTGATAATAGACCACCCAAATTTAGCAAACGATAAATTGGTCAAAGAAATTAATAAGATATTAAGGCAGCTGAACATTGGGATACAGGTATGAACAGATTTAAATAACAGGGATAATATAGTGTCTCTTCTCTCACAAAAGAAGGGAGCAAAATAAATAAATGAACGGTTCTTAAAACTTGTGAATAATGATAAGAATGATTAATTGCATTAAGAATAACATTTTTTTTCTTCTCCTTCCACTTTTTGTAAATCATTTTTGCATGGGCAACAAGTCGTAAAACTAGGGAGCAAATTAAATCAAAGAGGACCTTTTGAACTTGCCAATTGAACACAACTCATGTTGATTTCTTTTTTTTCTCCTTCTTCCCTTTTTTAGTAGGGCGGTTTTTGCGTTGTCCCTTTTGGGCAACAAGTCGTCGCAAGTTTGAAGATATGTATTCTTTCTTTTGTCTCTTCACCCCCTTTTGACTTCTTCCCTCCTTAATCTTTCTTTTCTTTACATCTTTGACTTTTTTCTCGGATATTGTGATATCAAATTTCTGCATAGGTTGTCTCTTTCTTTTAAACTTAGAAATGATCATGTCCTTTTCTACCTCGTCCTCTTCACTGTCTTGGGAAAAGCCGATAAAATCTGCACCGAACTCTGCCCGTCCTGTTTCCACAGTCTTCTTCACATATAAATAACTATAATCCACAGTGGAGGATTTTGAGGGTTCATACTTGTAAGGAATTTTTGAGTCACCACTTGATGAAATCCCATGTTGTATTTGGGTAGTAGAGACCTCTGTATCACCAGAACTGGTGTCCATCATATCTGGTTGGTCTTGTGTCTGGACAGAGGGTGCTGATGTGGACTTGCTGTCATCTTGTGTTTGAACTGAGTCAATCTCCTTCACATCTTCTTTCTCAGCTTCATCACCATGAAGAGACAACTTCCCAACCTCATCTGAATTCCTATCGCTTGGCAACGCCACGGAAACCGCCTCCGCTTCAGATCTGCCCTCAGGAGACTCAACTGCAATCATAGGGGAATTTTTCACCTCATCAGATTTTTCCATTGGCGAGTCTCTAGATTCTTCTGAGACATGCTTATCCTTATCAATGTTAATTTCTTCCAAAGAACTCTCCTCCACAGCTTCTGCATTTTTTTCTGCTACATCGGGTTTCGTAAAAACCGAGTCATTGTTTTCAAGAGACTGTACTAGTTCCTCTCCCAGCCATGACGCCTCTATCTGCAGAGCCTTGCGGCTGATTGCCTCAACAAGATCAGTGAAAGTTTGATCCTCTTCAGCGGAGATTTTCTACAACAGGAAATTAAGGAATAAAAATCTAACTTTTTCCTACCTGTGGCAGCCAAAAATGGCATGAAAAGTTTGAAAACACCTTTCCGAAAGATAATAGAAGGCAAAATGTTTTATCAAAAGTAAACTGATGAATAAATTGTCCTTCAAATATATTTTTAATATACAGTATGTTTTTTTTAATTTGTCAAAAGTATCATAGATGATGAAGGATTAAGGAACAATAATCATTTTCATGTGCCAGTCATTCACAATATCCAAAGCACATTGATAATCTAGCTTCTGTGATGACTATGTTGAATTTCATGATTGTGAAATTGACATTATACCAGGTCAGGTCCCAGCCAGCCTGCCTTTTTGACAGGCAGTTTCCTGAAAACTTCCTTTTTGGATAGGCAAAAATTTCTATGAAGAATTTTCAAATTTGACTTTTTGAGAGTAATAACCAAATCTTTTACTTATAAGATATGGCTGAAGTGCAAATTTGCCCTTTTCGACACAATAGGCAATTACATCATATTTGAATAAGGATATGAAGTAGCTGAAAAGCTAAATCTGGAGGGGCAGAAATTTTAAAATTGCTGTTTTGGATGGGAAGTTTTGAAATCCTGCCTAAGACCCTACACCTGGTTATCATCATTACCTTAAACCCTATGGCCACCACAGACTTGAGGTTAAGCAAGGGACCCAGTGTGTCCGCTAGTCCTGGTAGACAAAGAACTGGACACTCTCGTACAGCACAGAGGGTCGCGAGGTGCTTGGTCATCATGGCAGGCTCGACGTCCCGGTTTATTAGTGCAAGCCGGAGCTGGTCTTTCTCTAGAGCTCTTGTCACATGGTTAATACCTATAGCCAGTTGAGACCTGAAACAGGCGAAAATACAAACTCAGGGTGGACTTGACGAAGAAACATTATTGAAAAATAAAACGAAAATCTATAATTCAAATATACAAACAAAACTCAGGGTGGACTGGACAAAATACATTATTGAAAAATAGATTTGACTTTACAATGCAAATTGCATATATGAAATGAAGACAGTGATAGGTCTTAAAGTTGTTGCATAAAAGAAGCAATACCCGAAATCCATTTAGTTCAGTAGTTGGTCACTAGGGGCTAGTTTTGAAAAGGTGCAGGAGGGAGGTCATGATTTAAAGTATTGCTTGACTATTTTCATAATTCTATATCTTGTTATCAATACATAGTTAGCCATACACTCATACTCAATTAATAAATGAGCTTACTTACACAGACCATGTCTGATTGAGGCCATAAATTTAGATTTTTCTTCCAATGGCAAAATGCTATTTTACCTTATCTCACTTTGGATATATCTTGGTTCAAGGACAGTTATGATATCATAAAGGGGCATTTGGTTTGGATAATATGGTTTTTAGAGCATGAGGCTTAATAATTTGGGCATTTAGTGCACTACACAGAAACCAGGGAGTCACTACTAATGATGGCCATAAAGGACAGGTACCAGTACCCGATACAATGCCAAATACTGATATCAAATAGGAAAGATTATTGTATTGAAAGAGTTTAAGTTTGTATCGCTAAATATTCAAAATATGTACATGTATAAAATTGACCTAATTGCTAACTGGACATCTCCACGCAAAAGAAGTTTTGTTTACAAGATTTCTGATGCTGATTGCTGACAGTTCTAAATTTAACAAAATAAGGTCCATGGTAGCAGGAATTGGCACCTTTAAAAAAATGAACAGTATGTTAGATATTGATATTTCATTAAAAATATGATGTCTTAACAATATTTTAACGACACTGCCTGCCTCTCTGGGGCCTAATTTTGTTAAATTAAGCACTGTAAACTCTAAAATATTTGCCAATAAATAAAATACCTTTGTGCGTAGAGGTCCAGGTAGCAAATTTGTAGCAGATTTTCTATTTATCTTAAATCTTTACGATACTATACGATACTTAACTTTTTCAATACAATACTTTTTCCCATTCAATATCGATAGTAGTATCGAGTACTGGTACCAATAGTCATTATCATCATCAACAGTATTGTCATTGTTGTTGTTCTTCTTCTTATCATTATTATTATTATTATCATCATTATAACCATTACTATTATTATTATCATTGTTATTATCATTGTTATTATTATTATTATCATTATTATTATTATTATTACATTACTATCTTCATCATCATTATTAGCATTAATATTTTTATTGTTATATTATAATTGTAAGTGTTAATTTTAATTGTTTTGTTTTTGTTTTGTTTTTCAAAAATACATACATGCTGATGCACATTGTTTACTATACCTCAGTTTTCTAGATTCTGGGTCCATCTCCACTCTATTTTGCTTTAACAGGGACTCTCTCTTCTTCCGCCCTCCAGACTTCTCATACGCAAGCTTGAGTGGCTGAAGCTTACTAAAATGATATATCAAAAATATACCAAACATGAGCACTAGAATTGATAGAATAACTATATGTCCTGATCTAGCATTTATTAATAAAACAAGCACCTAAGAAGTATTTTTACTTATGATCTACCTTTTTTTTATGATCTACCTTTTTTCCTTTAAAAAAACTGATACTCCGAGTCTAATAGCCAGGATTTAGAAACTAGGGGCCCAAAATTTGCCATAGTAAAATCTTTGGGCACCCTATTTTTCAAGGGAGACTCAGATTAAAACCATAAACATGTACTTACTCTTTGAAATAAGCTATTTATTGGTATACAATGTCAATTGAACTGATATTGAGGTGGGGAAAAAAACACAATTATATGCTCGAAAATTGCATTTTAAGAAATAAGTCAAATAACCCATATTAATTTTGGGTGTTCCGATGGGTTTCATTTTTAAACCAGCCAGGCTTCTTTGGGTGCATATGGAAATGAATTGGTTACATAGGGAAAACGATTGAGACAAAAGTCGAGGCCAAGGGAGGTGTAACGTAATTTATGATGCATCTCCCAGCCAAGGGTCGTGACCTTGGGTAATCCATTAGACCTACCTGCCACCTGGTGAGGACCCAACGGCTATCTATATCATAGAGCATAGCAGGTAGAAATATACAACTTTTGTTTGATTCGGGAGAAAAGTGCCCTTTATCTAGATTGAATCAAGGCCTTCTATAGAAATCCTTCCATATAATTGTCAGGGCCACAGGTGAGTGCAATGAAAGAGGATAACAACATTGTGAGTGGAAAAGGGAAAACAAACGATGGAATTACTCGCGCCATGTGAGGAAATAATGTCAACTTCTTGTTATGCCAATGTGCTATAATTGTTTAATTACTATCAGAAGTCAGGTAAACTAAAAATGATGCAAACCTTTTCAAAAGTCCAAACACCTGTTCTTGGTCTGGCTTTGGAATAACTGGCCTGAAATAAAGAATAGTTATACAAATTACATTTTTTCAAAGAGCTCTATACCTCCTGCCAATAAACAAACAACAAAATTAACAAAATAGTTTGATGTGTACACATGAAAAGGGTCCTGAATAGGGCCTTGAATAGAGTGTTAAATATTGGTAGAAACAAGAGACCTTTCTAACCAAATTCCTTTCATTATCAGCAATGGGTTGGAAGAGACTCAACACTAATTCATAAAAAAATAATTGATAGACTGCTATTAACAGTGGGGTGGACGACTGGAAGTGACACTCATCACGTCTCATTCCTTAAGGCGACAATTGGTCTGGGATAATTGGTACCCGTCCTAAAAGATATTATGGTTTGTTGGACAGTTCAGATTTGTATATAACTAATATCCTCTCGGCTCCTGCCAAAACATAATTAATTTTGATGAGCCTGAGTACCATTCTTTACCTACTACTCACACGACCATACTTCAATACTTTACACTACATACATAGCACTACATACTCAATCCTTTAGACTACCAATCGAGGTAAATAGTGATGGTGGCATGGAAAAAAGGGTGTCCGTACCTTCGATTTTTAATCGATCATCGAGATGGACCGACGACCGATCTTGAAAATTGTGACAGATTCTGAACACTAATTACAACCATAAACATGCATACATATTGAAATAAGGCAAAATATCTTTTTAAACCATCATGGCATTTATATTGGGGTGAAATAGATACAGTTATGTTTGAAAATGACATTCATTTCAAAAACTACTCCCCCCCCCCCCCAAATAAAAATTGGGTGTCCTGAAGGGCGATTTTTGAGAGTGTGGGCGTCCAAACGACACCCACACGCCCTTCCTCAGACTCAAAGGACCAATATGTAAATGGAGAGAGAGAGAGAGAGAGAGAGAGAGAGAGAGAGAGAGAGAGAGAGAGAGAGAGAGAGAGAGAGAGAGAGAGAGGCATTTGCGGTGTCTAAACGACACGTTATCTCCATGTGTTGAGTAGATGAACATCGTTTTTCTCTTTACCATTTTATCTGAAATGGGTTGAGCAGTGTCGCTTTCGTCGAAATATTCTTCGCTTTCTTCTTCGATATCGCAGAGCCTTCCACACACGCACCTTTCGTGGGCGCCGCCATCTTGAAATACTCTCTAATCGTAGTGGGAGTAAATTGCACTTATTATCATGAACAAAATATCTTTCAAACTTATTCTGGATACTATTTTAGTTGTAAAATAATATCAAATCTATATGATTATGCAGCATGAAATAGATAGACGTTGTTCTCATGAATCAGAAAGTCACAATATTTCCCGCCATAACTTGACAAGGTGAAGGTCGAATTTAAAAGCAGGATTGAAAGTTGTTTCATTCACTGTTATCATTGGTCATGTCTTCAAAAGATAATAAGCAGAGGAACCCAAAGAAGGAGAAGGATCAGTGGGTGCTGATAACAGAAGGTTTGTGTGTCCAGGATGGTGCAGGTCCATTATTTTGATAGAAGAAAAATAAAAATATGTACAAAAATAGAGATCAAGATACTTGTTTTGGTTGGCCTATGTCATGGCATATTCTTATACAATGCCATGGGAATTAGATGGAGATGAACAAACTCAATTACATGCTTGAGTTGAGATTGACATCTTGAGAAATTCCTCTCACAAAATAGTGGGTGTCCTGAAGGGTGCTTTTTAAGGTTTTGGGTGTCCAAAAAGACACCCAGACGCCCAACTTTAATCGCCTGTTTCTTCATCCTTATATAGATTTCCTTTTCTTCTCGCCTATCTCTTATGCTTACTTGTTTATATTCAATATAGAGATTATGTTTGTAGAACAGCAAGTCAAATCCATTTTTCAGCAATCAGACACCAGAGTGATTGAACTTCAGTGCTGATTCACTTGTTCAGAGATAGTTGCAAATTCAACAGCCGCTCCCGGAAAGTGTGAGAGAAAGAAATATTTTCATTCCCATCCAATCTCAGGGAGGCTCAAAATGTTGAGCGACAGATATTATTGGTGGCTCAACCCCCTCCCCTGCTGTACAGAATCAGGCTCAATCAGCCTTAAATCTGAATATATATATACATATATGTGTATATATATATATATATATATATATATATATATATATATATATATATATATATATATATATATATGTGTGTATATATATATATATATATATATATATATATATATATATATGTATATTCCCAAAGTATATGTACTCTATAACAACTTTTTGTTTACAGAATCAACTTTAAATGATGACAGAGACAACCCCAATGAACCAGTCTTTGTAAAGTTACAGCATCCCAAAACAGGTAAACAACAACAACCTAACCTATGAATAGGGGAAATCCTTAGGGGTTGAAATAAGTGTTTCATGGCAAATTCATGCATGAAGGTTGTAATTGACTCTATAACTGAAGCTCCTTAAAAATTACTCTAGATAAGCCATCAACTGATGGAAGTGGCACAACCATGTATTCAGATATAATTAGTGATGTTGTATGTGTATTCAAAATTCTTACAAATGATTGAAAATATATACTTCTGTTTGAATAAGTGTTTGTATGTAAGAAAGACAACAACAATATAACAAATATTCAATAATCCTCATTATTTTGATATTACCCCTATTGAAAGAACCTCTTTGGCCTTATGCACATTTTTTAGAGACTTCAGTAGCTTTAAACATCCTTCAAATTGGTTTTCAAGTCTTGAAATGTGCCATGATGGCTCCTATCTTTCAATTATGATGTGCCAATTACTTAAAGTGATGGACCCTCAATTTAGAACTTATATCAAAATATCTGCCCCTTCCAATTTCCAATCTGTTGGCTATCAACAAAACCATGTGAATATGGCCTGGACCCCTTAACTGTCTGGAGCCCCATTTTTTACATAGCAAAAGCAACTAAAAAAGTCATGAATAAACTGATTTCATTCTGATTGTACTTTTACAGAGAAGGGTGCCATGTTCCTCTTTAGCAATGGTGACACGAAGGTCAGCGAGGTCATGACCTTTAAGGAAGAGTTCAGGTCATGGTTCATAGAGCAGATTGTACAACAAGGTAAGTATTTTACCTCTTTTGAATAAGTAACTGCAAATTCATGTAAATGGTAGTTATCTGAATATATTTCTTTTCTTAGATAAATGAATTATAACAGAATAGATAAAATGCTGGGTTATTTGGTATTGTTTTGTATGAAACTAGGAGTAACATTATAAGATAGTTCCTGCTTAGAAATGTTATGATATTTTGTAAGTTATACCTCCCAAATGTTACAGCACACCCTGGATTTTAACCCTTCCAACACTGAGGGGACTTTGACGGCCATAGCACAAGGACACAAAGATTTTTGAAAAACATCTAAACCATGTCACATTGGTATTCATTGGATAGCTCTTGCTGAGTACTCACATATGAGTTCCTATGTGCCAGGGTTACAGTCATTTTTCAGTTTTTTTGCATCATTTTGTATTTTCCAAATTAGCCACCTGAAGCATAACGGTTAAGTACTGCCACCTCCCTCTCCTTAAGGTCCAGCATTCACAAGCACCATTCTTTTCCACAATACCCCCTCCCCAAACTTTCTGCAAACAGATGTGTGCAAATTCTTATAATGAAATGATTATCTTCTTTATTGTCATACTGTTATATGTATACATAGTTCTCCAAAAGAAAATGTAGGCCTTTCAGCAACTTGGACCTATCAAAATTTAATGTTGATGACTTGTTTACTGTTACATATTGAGTGGAAAGAAACAAACATTATAGATTGTTTCGAATACTGTTGACTGGTTATTCTATATACATTATTTCTCAGCAGGACAATATGAATGATTCAGTTTTCTGTGTATAATTATCTTTTTCAGATGGAGCCCTGTACATAACAACCTCTTTTGACCCCATTTTCCTAGTTTTGCCATACCTTGAGTTGGCATTCAAGGTAAGAACTGCTGAAATGAAAATATAAAACATGCAACTTCTCAAAGTCAAGTAAAAAATGTGAACCCTTGTGAGTGCAAATCATAATTTTCCCCACAAATGTCTAATGCCAAATTGTATTGGGGATTATTGGCCAAAATCCAGTACCAGCTTGTTCATGTTTGAGGATCTTATAAAAAATTGTCCACCATAGTCATGTGACATATCAAAATGGACCTTGAATCAGGCGCAACATTCTGACAAGCAATGTAGGTCTTTTAGATTGGCAAGCCAGGTTCTATATTAGGCCTAAAAAAACGTTTGTTTCCTGTAACCCTACCCTAACAAGTTTTTATTTAAATAAATCCCTTAACCCTGAAGTTTTTTCCGCCCTCCCAACTCCCAATCAACGTAAGACATGCATAAAACACACAATTTTGACCAAAAAAATAATGCAAAAAAAATTGTTTTACCAACCTACCTACCCATTTTTTTAGGACCATTACAGGAAACAAACAATATATTTTTCTTGGCCTTAAACGAATTTGATCATCTCTCACATGCATATATGCATGCATGGTTCTCTAGGTAAGTGTCATCACAAATGCAGATATGTGTGTGTGTTGCATTGAAAGGGTTAAGTAAGATATAAGTGATAAATTAGTGTAACATTAAGCCCTGATATTCTGTTGAATGACAACTCCAATTAAGAATTTATTCTTAATTGAATGCTGGGCCGATTCTTTAGAATAAATTGATTTACTTTTTACTGATTTAGACTCATTCAGATGGTGCACTATAGAATGTTGAGCTCTGATTGGTATGAAAGTGATTGTTTTTCATAAATATTGAATGACCTTGACCTTTTAGGGTGGCAAGTTCATGACCTTGGACCAGATTGTGGTTGATGATGAGTACCCGGAATGTAGACGACTTCAAGAGTGCAGTGGACTAGAACAGCTCCATATAGTGGCAGACTGCAAAGGTACGTTCTGTCCTTTTTGAGAAGAACTTGAAACTGGCCGTCTTATATAGGCAAACCATTTATATACTGTAGAACACACAATGTACGTGTCTGTTTATAGCGTACATAGCGTGTGGTTTCGCTTCGCTATATATAAAAACGTTGTACTTTTTTATTTGTACTTTCTTTATGATAGCGGCGGCTACTGTCGCTAACATAAAGATACGCTATGATGCGAAAACTCCCTAATTCGCTATATTTGGGACATGCGTCATATGTTACAGTATGTTATGTGACGAATATAAATTTATATTTTTTCTGTATCTATATATTCTCATCTAATAGATGTGTTTGATAAACAATACAATACAATACGATTGGCGACTCTAGGGATTACTACCAATATGCAATATGATACCAAGTACCAATATCTGTAAGAGCATGTAGGGTTTGGATAAATTCCCTACAGCTGGGGTCCTTCCAAGGAATCTGAAGTCTCGACTGATGTTAAGAACAGTTCTTTATTTCAATTAAGTTCCATATCTGTTTCCATACAGTCCTTAAACACCGTGAAAACTACAATTCACAAAGTACAATATCAAGCAATTAGTAATTTAGTCCATACAATTTCAGTTCTAGTTAAATCATCTTTAGATACATATTCAAGTAATCAAAATAGACCATTATTCACTTTAAGAGAAATACATCCAAAATTGACAAATGTGTAAATTCAAAGATAAACTGACTTCACATACCTCTTTAATTCCTTGCAACTCCAAATATACGTTCCTATTCCTTTGTTCGCTACAGCCTATCTGACGCTACTTTCGCGGGTATCTTATCATGTGTTATACCATAAAACTTTCACTAGTCATTTATTAACTAGACTTTGGGTGCAGTTAACCCCTTGTTTTCCAAAGTTCCTGTCACACATTCAACTTGGGTAATTCATTTACTTACTGTAAGAATGACATTCATTACATGGCTCCCTAAAATTAGTATTTCTAATTTTCCTTCAACTAATGAAATGCTCTGAGTAGCATTTGAATTAACATTAATTCCAACTGGTTCTTCAACTCATTTTTTACCCAATACAATAGGGTATATCAAAGGGTGTTATGTTCTAGATTGCTACCTTAAGTGCAATTTAATCAACGTAGGCTCCTTGTCGGGGAATAACCTAATATCCCACTAAATCTAACTAAAACCCATCTTCATCTCTCTGCTCTACTAGCAGGACCAACTTATGTATGGGTCGGTCCAAATAACTTGTAGGCTTTGTTGGTTTGCCCTTAGAATCCAGTGTGGGGTTTGCTATGGCCAGCTTGACCTTGCGCACATGACCGTCCTTTGAAGGGTATGTTTCATCAATCCTTGCTAACAACCACTGGTTCCGTGGCAAATTGTCATCCTTGACAATTACAATGTCACCAGTCTTCATCTCTCTTCTTGGATGAGACCATTTTGATCTACTTTGGAGATCATTCAGGTATTCCAGTTTCCATCTGGTCCAGAACTCATTTGTTAAGTGCTGCACTCTGCGCCATTGTTTTCTGCAGTACAAGTCTGCTTCCTGAAATTTTCCAGGAGGTGGCAAAATAACTCTTGACTTCATAGTCAGAAGGTGATTAGGAGTTAGTGGTGCCAAGGAGGTTGGATCATTCAAATTGTCTACAGACAATGGACGGTTGTTCACAATAGCTGCAGCTTCACACATTAGGGTCCTCAATGATTCATCATTTAGTTGAGGCCCGGCCTGATCCATCAACGACGCAAGCACCTTTCTTATAGTGCGTATTTGTCTCTCCCATACTCCACCCATGTGGCTAGCTGAGGGAGGATTCATTTTGAACTCAAAGTAATCACATTGTTCTTTCAGGAGGAATTCTTTCACCTTTGTGTGGTTCATCTGATTCATTTCAGTCTGAAGTTCTCTTGATGCACCTATGAAATTGGTGCCCTGATCACATCTCAACTGTCTCATTGGTCCCCTGATGCTGAGGAAACGGCGTAATGCATTTATGAATGAGTCTGTTTCCAATGAGTTGGCAGTCTCAATGTGCACTGCTCTTGAAGACATGCATGTGAAGAGACATCCATATCTTTTGAGACCCTTTCGGCCTTCCTTGGTGTACCAAGGTCCAAAGAAATCAACTCCACAATATGTGAAGGGGGGTACTTGTTCCAATCTATCGGCAGGTAGGTCTGCCATCTTTTGTCCCTGAACTGGGCTTCTTAGTTTCCTACATTTGACGCAGGTAGAGATGCATTTGGATACAGCTCCACTGCATCCAATAACCCAGAATCCATTTGCACGAATTTCATTTGTTGTCATTCCACGACCACCATGTCCTGTCTTCTTGTGAAAGTGTTGAACAACCATCTCAGTTACATGGTGTTTTCGCGGTAGAATGACTGGATGTTTCAGTTCTGTTGAGTAGAGTGAATTTCTTATTCTTCCACCTACTCTCACTATGCCATTTTCATCTAAGAAAGGGTCCAGTCTATATAGCTGGCTAGTTCCTTTCATGGCCATCTTGCGCTCAGTAGCAACATGCCTGTCAAGGTTGCTTTCATTGACCTTCAGGCTCTCGAGTATTTTAATCTCTGGTCCAAAAGCTTCCTTTTGAGTTAGCTTTATGATTTCCATTTCCGCTCCTTGCATATCCTCTACCTGCATTGGAGCATAATCCTGTTTGTCTTTTCTTCGCAATTTCATATGTGATGTTTTATTGCGAATCTTATTCAGTAGTTTTGTCTTGAACCTCAAGCAAGCTGCTATAGCCCGTTTAGCATGCAGCCAATCCGAGAAGTACTCAAGGCGCTTCAGGTCGAAACCCTTAGTGTTTTCATTTGCCTTTGTACTCAACACTGTGACCCTTTTGACTTCTGGGTCAGTTAAAGAAACTGACCTGTTGGGGTCCTGGTCCATTTGTGGTATGTCCCTTTCCCAGAGAAAGGCTGGTCCCTTAAACCACATGCAGTTGTTCTCTAACTCATCAGCATTCACACCTCGTGATGCTTTATCAGCTGGGTTTTCACCAGATCTAACATGTTTCCATTGGGAGGGATCTGTCTGGTCTCTGATCTGTTGCACTCTGTTTGCAACAAAGACATGGAATCTCTTTGAGGCATTCGCAATGTATCCCAGAGCCACTTTGCTATCGCTCCAGAATACTTCATTGTCAATATGATATTCCAGCTGATCCTTCAATAAACTGCTGACTCTTACTGACAGCATGGCAGCAGTGAGTTCCAAGCGTGGTATTGTCACTGTTTTCAATGGAGTGACTCTAGCCTTTCCCATTACGAGGGAGCAATGCACTTCATCTTGTTCATTGATCAAACGTAGGTATGATCCTTGTCCGTATCCAACAGTGCTTGCATCTGAGAAATGATGCAATTCTGCCAGTTTCACCTTTCCAAAATCTTCAGGTTTGAAGCATCTTTGAAGTTTCACTGACTTAAGTTTGATCAGTTCACTTCTCCATTTTTCCCAACGAGGTCTAAGCTCATCAGGTAGTGGACTATCCCAATCTGCCTGGCATCTACACATTTCTTGCAATATTTGCTTGCCCACAATCACTACTGGGGCTATGAACCCAAGCGGGTCAAATACTGAACACACTGTTGAAAGAATGCCACGTCTGGTAAGTGGTTGGTCCTTTAGTGTGATTCTGAATTGAAAGGTGTCAGATTCAATGCACCATTGAACTCCAAGTGCTCTTTCAATGGGCAAGGCATCAATGTTGAAATCTAGTTCCTTTAGGCCTTTTGCCATATCTTCTGATGGGACAGTTTCCATAACTTCCCTTGAGTTTGAGACAATTTTGTGTAGTCTTAATCCTCCTTTGGCGCAAATATCCTTGCTCCTAGCAATAACGTCTATTGCTTCACTTTCAGTGGCCACTGACTTCAAGCCATCATCAACATAGAAGTTATTGCGGATGAAGTCTGCAGCCTTTTCCCCAAACTCTTTCTCATTATCATTGGCTGTTTGTTTCAATCCATAATTTGCACAGCCAGGAGAAGATGCTGCACCAAACAGATGCACATTCATTCTGTATTCTACCACCTCATCTGCATGATAACCATCCTTCCACCAGAGGAAGCGAAGAAAATCACAATGCTCTTGGTTGACCTTGAACTGGTAGAACATTTGTTCAATATCACACATGAATGCCACAGGTTCTTGACGAAACCTTGATAACACTCCGACGAGGGTATTTGTGAGGTCAGGTCCTCTGAGAAGGTGATCGTTCAGAGATTCGCCCCTTGTACTTGGCACTACAATCAAAAACAACGCGAATCTTATCTGGTTTCTTGGGGTGATAAACCCCATGGTGTGGGATGTAATATACCCCTCCATCATCTCTTACTAGATCTTCATTTGGTACCCTTTCAGCGTACCCTTTCTCAATGACTTCATTCATGAAGGCAATGTAGTCCTTTTGATATTTTTCATCCCTTTTAAAGTTCCTTTCAAGTTGCCTTAAGCGATGCATAGCCATAACTCTGTTGTTAGGCAGATTAGGGTCTTTAAGCTTGAATGGAAGTGGCATTTGGTAGTGACCATCATCAGACAGATGAATGCCTTCTTTCATTGTGCTTAGGAACTTCAAATCATGTTGTGAGTAGTCATCCTTTCCAGTATTTCTTTCATTGAAGTCCAATTCCATCATCCTGTTTACTTCTAAAGGAGTAATGATCTCCTTGACCGCAGTCTTCAAGGAGACATGTATCTGGTTGGACACATCCTTCGCACCTAAGCTGTCATCCCTGACATCTGATCTAGACAGCTGGGCTGGGATGTTGTATGTGAGGATGCGATGACTCGCACCTATAGGATCATGCATATCTACCTCAACCTGGTTTGGGTCAATGATACCTACTATACCCCAGCCAAGATCTGTCCTTTCGGCATAGGGTCCATTACCACTTGGGGGTATTACTTCTCTTGGGACTAAGGCTTTTGAGCAGTTATAGCCTATAAGTAGGGCTACCTTACAGTCATTCAGTGGCATCAACTTCTTCCCTATGTTCCTTAAATGAGGCCAATTCTGTGTCATTTCAGGAGTTGGAATATGCGCCCTATTGGCAGGTACAATATTCCTGGTGTATGTCGCAGGAAGTGGAACCTTTAGAGAACTATCGTGTCCTCTAACCACCAATCCTTCTACTCTTCTGCTCTCAATAAGCTGGTCTTCAGCCAGCATGGTGGATAGCCATAACTTCGTACTGTGTCCCTTTACACCAAGGGAGTCACAAGTGTCTTCTAGAATAAATGTTGTATCAGATTGAGTATCCAATAGCGCATACACCATTATTTCTCTCTCAGGCTGTTCCACATGTGATACCCACACAGGTACAATCATCGAACTTTTACCAGCCTCATCTGTGTCACAGAGATGGGTGGTCCTAATTCTGCTGCAGGTTGCCTTGGCTGCAGTTTCTGGTTTAGAATCATCTATGGCTGAGCCTTCTGCCTTGCTATTTGAGGCTTCCACTCTATCATTTGTCCTTTTCTTTCCCATATGCAGGGAAGTAGGGTGACGACCCTTGCATGTCTTACATGTTTTCCTTTCAGGACACTCTGCTGCTAAGTGCCCGCGGATCAGGCACCTAAAACAAAGTCCTTTTATCATACAGTAGTTTTTCCTATCCTCTAGGGACTTGGACAAGAATATCTTGCAGTCATCTATATCGTGTCCCTTTGAACAGAGTACACATTTTATTTCCTTTTGTTCATTATTTGTTGATTCCCTTTTCTCAGAGACATCTGTAACCAGAGCCCTGGCTTGTCTAAACTGGCCAACCTTATGTGAGTTTTTATCACTGGTATTTCTATCATTTCCCTTCAAGGCTTGAATGGAGGTGATCGGATCACAAGCTATGTTTGATTCCTTCACCATAAATCTGGTAAATTCCTTGAAAGGTGGGAATGTTCTTCCATGTTCTTTCCAGTCGGCTGCTACCCTTGCCCAGCGGGCTACAAGCCAGTCTGGAAGTTTAGTGAGCAATTTCCTGTTTTCTCTACTGTCATCTAAAATGCTCAAACTCCCAGTGGTCTCCATGGCTTTCTCACATTGCTTGAGAAAGTCTGAGAATTTTCTTAAGGCTAAGCCATCTTTAGGAGGGATTTTAGGCCACTCCTCCAGTTTGTCACGAAAGGCGTTGGCAATCACGAATGGGTCACCATATCTCTGTTCTAGAAGCATTCTTGCCTCAACATAAGCATCATCTGTGCTTAACAGAAAGTATCCTTCAATAGCCTCTAGAGCGGCACCTGTTAAATACCTTTTCAGGTAGTGAATCCTTTCATTTGATGGGATACCCTTCTGATCAATAAGGGTGTCAAAAGAACTCTTCCATCCAGGGAACTTGAGTGGTTCCCCATTGAATATAGTGGGTTCCGGTACAGGAAGCCGGCTGAGACTAACTTGCTCAGCGAATGATCGTGTCAATTCACAGATCTGTTGTTGAGAAACATTTTGACCATAATCCTTGTTAGGCGGTTCGCCTGAGTTTACATTTCCCGATGTGATGGGAGAGTAAATCCATGTATTCTGTGGTCTCTGTCCCGGCACATACTCGCCTGCAGAGGGATTCAGAGCCACCTGTGTTCTAACCTTATCTATTGGGGATGACTCAGATATAAAGCCTCCTCCATTGTCAGGAACAGTCACCTTAGGTGCCTGCTCTGAAACTGAATTGGTTTCTAAATAGCCTTGTATGTATTCCCTTGTATCCTGCTGTTCTGGCAAGATGTTCTCTATATCCTGACCATTAACCTCCTCTCTTTCTATTTGATTTATAGCATCTAATTTTGCCTCTGCTATTTCCAGGTCTTTCATTGCCTGTATTTTCTCTATCTGAGCTCTGTTTTGAGCTTCAATGTCTATGTATTTCAATCTAGTTCTCATAGCAGCTGCTTCAGTAGCTGCATCTAAACGCTTGGATGCAGCTGATGACTGGGATGAGATACTATTAAGTGAAGATCTACTTCGATTTGATCTCATTTCACTCTTTTCCATTTCTATATCTTTAATTGCATCTGCAATTTTCCTTGCTATGAGGTAGTGGTCCTTTTCCACTCCCTCATAATTTGAGTACTCAGACTCATCCATATCAGCTGACCTAAAAAGGTCATTCAGCTGTTCATAAGAGGATGACACCTCTATCATATTCTGTTCCAAAGCCCCTCTCTGATGTTTAATCAAAGAGATGTCTTGGGTTTCAGACAGCAAATTCTCTATTTTAACTGCCTGTTTTCTCCATGAGGTCATTGCTGCTCTGAACCTTGACCTCTTCTGTTCAACCTGCCATTCTATACCCCTTTCTGTAGGTTTTCTATCCCTAACACCTAAAGTAGGCATTTCTAGGTTATCCCCCTTGAGGTCACTCTGATCGTCTTTAGTAGCCATAATTAATTTATAAATTTGATTAAGCTGAGAACCAGTTGAAATTTTCTAATCTATAAAAATGAGTCCTATCCTCAACTTAATAACAATTAATTAACATACAATTCGATAATTCTGAAATCTTGAGTGGAGTTCTTTAAAAACCAGTATACACTTAGTTATGATCAATCAAAAACAATACATATATATATACATGCACAAATAACCAGTAAGTATATTAAAAGTATGTAAACAAACAGACCTTAGTAATCCATAAAGAATGACAATGTTATCCTTGATAAATCATATGAATTAAAAACAATAAATGTTCTTTTGTCCATATTAATGTCTGTCCATATTCAAAAGTTCTGTAGGGGCAAACTTGTTATCCTTTTGCCTGTAGTCCATATTAGTGTTTGTCCATGTTCAATAGTTCCGTTGGGGGCACACTGTTGTTATCCTGTTGCCACAAACTGTCGCTAGGTGTAGAGGCACTCAATGTTATTGTCCTGTTGCTAAGGGGTTGTCGCTAAACACTGGCTAGCTGGCAGTGGTATCACACAGCCGCTGCTGGTCTTGGGGTACAAGGTTCAGGTTTTTATTGCTCTGCACCCCCAATGCACCCGCTGCTAAGAGCGTTGGTCTGGCTGGTAATCTGGGTCGCGTCACTAGCAGTATCAGCATTCCATAGTGTTTATATCAATCCAGTCAAATGTATTCCTTATAATCCATGTTTCCTTGTGAGATAGGCTGTAGTATCCAAGGGTTTGTCACTTATAGATATATCCAGGGTTTCCACTGGATATACACACAGAGTTTTCACTTTAAGAGCATGTAGGGTTTGGATAAATTCCCTACAGCTGGGGTCCTTCCAAGGAATCTGAAGTCTCGACTGATGTTAAGAACAGTTCTTTATTTCAATTAAGTTCCATATCTGTTTCCATACAGTCCTTAAACACCGTGAAAACTACAATTCACAAAGTACAATATCAAGCAATTAGTAATTTAGTCCATACAATTTCAGTTCTAGTTAAATCATCTTTAGATACATATTCAAGTAATCAAAATAGACCATTATTCACTTTAAGAGAAATACATCCAAAATTGACAAATGTGTAAATTCAAAGATAAACTGACTTCACATACCTCTTTAATTCCTTGCAACTCCAAATATACGTTCCTATTCCTTTGTTCGCTACAGCCTATCTGACGCTACTTTCGCGGGTATCTTATCATGTGTTATACCATAAAACTTTCACTAGTCATTTATTAACTAGACTTTGGGTGCAGTTAACCCCTTGTTTTCCAAAGTTCCTGTCACACATTCAACTTGGGTAATTCATTTACTTACTGTAAGAATGACATTCATTACAATATCGATGGGGAAAAAGTATTGTACTGTTATACTAGTACTGGTTAATGGTATGGAATTGACTGCTATCTGGATGTTCAATATGTTATTACTTATTAGTAAAATTTCAGAAGCACAGAAAACACAGAAATGGATCTTTGGTGAAGAAGATTTATAAACTTATCTCATTTAACTATTTTCCGAAAGATGCATTTTTTAGAAAGATTTTGCCTAACTAGGTGCGCATTTTTAGCTATCCATGTTCTTGCAAGGGTGCTAATTGTTCAACATTTCCTGTTTCAGGTAGTGATGATCTGAAGGCCTACAGGTATAATAAAGATAAGACACTTTCATGGCTAAAGCTCAAGGTGAGAAGAAATCTAGATAGTTAATCTTTGGGTGCAATGCAATGTGGGGTCCTCTTTGAAAATGTTTCTCGATCCTTTTCATTTTTATTAGAAATAAAGATCTTACTTGGTCAGTTTAAAAGATGGAAAGTAGTATTTGATAGTTTGTGCCATGTGTAATCTTAAGATAAAGATAGGTTTAACCAAACGTGCACCCTTTGTAGATGTAAAGCTGAGGGTCCTTGTAAACTGCTGTATACTGTGTTAATATTGCAGCAGTTGAATTAATGCATATTTTACTCACCTCAGAAGTCAGCATTTATTAAACTGTGTACCATTTTTGGACATCTTATCTAGAGATGGGAACCGCAAACCGGTTCAAACGGGCCTAAGCATTGCGATTAACCAGTCAAAAACCGGACCTCCCTCTAAATGGTTCGGTTTTCTATGCATGCACAGGGTTCCTGGAGGCGTAATAAAACTGTCAGCACCTACCTCCACGCTGACCTCACAATGTCTGCCAAGCGCGACGATCAAACAGCCATTTCAAAATCTCTCAAGTCTGGTACCCTGCCCACTTTCACTATGCTCAGAAGCCTTCTGAGCAAAGAGAAAGTGCCCAGGGAGCTAGTTTATAGGAACTTTCATGAACTTTCCAGTTTAGGCAAGTTCAGCCATGCATTCCATTGCATAGTTTCGTATCCAAGAAATGTCATTAATAAACCGTTTAGGAAACCGTGATAAAATTGAACCGTAGAAGCAAAACCGAGAACCGAACCGAACCGTATAATTCTCTATCCCTAATCCTATCCCTATGCTAGTATTGTACTACAGCTGATATGATATCTTGTCATTCAACACCTGTTTGAAAAATAAACTGTGCATCAAAGGCGCATTACTGTATATTCGCAAGATTAACACGGAATGCAGTAATTGTTTCTGTGTGATTAGATTCTCTTAGGTAATCTCTACCTAGAGATAGAGATGGGACATTCATTTTTTGAACCTACATCAGTTTGATCCACTCTGAGTAGAGTCTACAATTCAATCTAATTTTGATTTCTCCTAGGTGAACTGTTTAGCGGTCACTTTAAAGGAGAAAAAGGTACATTGTAAAAGTCAGGCAATTCACTTTACTTTTGATTTCTCCTAGGTGAACCGTTTAGCAGACACTTTAAAGGACAAAAAGGTACATTGTAGAAGTGGGGCTAGCTCGGCAACATTCATAAGAAGCACCAAAAGTGACGACACTAGGCAAGAAGATTACGTAAGATATGCTCATGGCATAGTCTCAGACTACTTGAGGACAGACCTAAGTAGCGACCTCTCCGAATATTTGGGGTAAGTAATACTGTTGTGACGATTAAGCAATATTTGATTGATTGTATTGCCCCCATTGATTTTAGCGAGCAATTTTTTCTTGAACATTGAACAATATTTTAGGATATTTTAGAGTTGAGTCCTCTTTGGTAAAATTCCTGGAAAGTGTCATTTAGTACTGGATCAATCATATATCTTACATTAACTCAGAAACTAAGACTTAATTCACAAAATATTATAAAGTTGGTTGTTGGTTGTGCTCTGACCAAGATTTCACCATCAAATATTTTCACAACTGCTCCTGTAATAAATATCACTGAAATAAGTCAGGGCATTTTTGGCACTGTATGCGTGAACAGGTTAATCACTTTTTAACCCTTCCAATGCTGAGGCTACTTTCATCCAAGCACAAGGATGCAAAGATTTTTGAAAACCATCTAAACCCTGTCATGTTGGTATTCATTAGATAGCTCACACTGAGTACTCTCATATGAGTACCCATATGCCAGGGTTTCAGTAATTTTTCAAATTTTTGCGTCATTTTGTATTGGCCAAATTAGCCACCACCAGCATAAGGGTTAATCACTTTCTTTTAGGAATTATGCAATATCTCTATAACAATTATCATTTATGTATGATGTACTTATTTTAACTTTCTGATTTTATTCTAGGATTCAGTCGGTACCTGATAAATCCCCAGTCAAGGAACCTCCAAAGAAGGTTAGTTTAAACACAACTTTTGACTTATGTAGCCTGTAACCTTTGACATTTATTGCTGTAAGTACTTCAGATATGAACTTCTGCCACTACCAAGATTGTCGCTATAGCAAGGATTTATTTATAACTTAACATAACCACAGCAGTGTTTCCATGTAGGAAAATCAAAAAGATGAAACATACATTATGGTTAGGGGTCATATAGAAAGCAGTTCCCCTAGTGTCAAGAAAAGCAGATTTTTTATTGTTAATATTGATAGTACAGTCAGAGACAGATTAACAGAGAGATTAAGGAGAAAAGTGTCACTTTTTCTGCCATATTGCCATCTCACTTGTGGCTAGGCAGTTGTAAGTGGTGGAGGTAACCATAGTACCAGGCGAAAACCTCTGCCTAACCCACATCAGTGACGTCACTGACAACAAATTTCTCGCATACCCTGGCTGTTATTCAAACCCAGTCTACTACAGTGAGAGTGGCAGCTAGCGGCCAGTGGCAATGCCTTAGAGTACACTACCATCAGGGCAAGCCCAGAGCAATGGTGAAGCGTAGATTTTTTTATATCATATATTATGTACTATATCATATATTATGTTATATACTTAATATGTATCTGCATTTATTTTTACAGAAAGCCAAATTAGAAAATGTCGCCCCTAAGGAAGACTACAGTGATAAAAATGCAAACACGGAAAAGACTTCAAAGGTGAGTTAACCCTCTTACCACTAGATCACCTGCTGGTTTTGAAGAAATGCCATGAAAAATTAAAAGAAAGTTTTGAATGAATTCTTATTTTCTTAAGATAAGCTTTGGGTTGAGTTATATTGTTATGGGTGGCTATGTATCCTTTATGGTAATGCTGGATATATTTAAGTTCTAAGTAGATTTAGGCATCCGGACCTTCTGGGCTAGGATAAAAATAGATTTTGTCAAGTTCTGCATTTTATGTGTATAACAAATAAAACCCACAAAGATTGGGATGAATTTATGGCAAACTTATAAAAACTAATTTTCATACTTTTTATCAGGACTACCAAAAATTGTCAGAGTTAGTGAATTTTAGGGAGAATAGCCCTTCTGGGCCATGAAATAGTTTGTATATTCTTGGGCCCTTGACCCTCCAGAGGCTTGGTTAGTTATCTGGCCAGTCCTGCAACACCTAGCACTTCACTTACAACACTGTCTCTTCGGGGTCTGTTAATTACAGGTAACCTTGCTTCCCTCAGACCTGCCTACATAGTCTTAGTCAGCAGGGAGTTTGGGTGTCATTTGGACACCCAAACCCTCAAAAATCTCCTTTTAAGGTTACCCATTTCTTAGAATGTTATTGAATTTATTTTAACTTCAATATGATTTCCATGGCATTCTATAAAGAGATATGCATACTTTTATCAAGTAAATACATGTTTGTTGTTGTAATCTGAGATTATTGTGGTCTCCCTTGAGAAATGAGTCACCCAAAAATTTTACAATTGGCAATTTGAGGCACCCAGTTTCTGAATCCTATCTCAGATTTTTATATTGCAATGATAAAAGCTCTGGTCCCAAATCATTCCTATTTACTATATTGTGTTGTATATATCTGGAATTTTGGTTAACTCAGACACCTTTTCTTGGTTCCTATGTACTGGAGGTAAGCGAGAATACCTGTATATATAATCTCCCACGAGGGTGTGGTATTTTGAAATTATAATCATTATGCTGCTGATGGCTAATTTGGCTAATGCAAGATGATGCAAAAAACCTGACTGAAACCCTGGCACATGGGTATTCATCTGAGAGTACTCAGCGAGAGTTATCCAATGAATACCAACATGACAGGGTTAAGATGGTTTTCAAAAATATTTGCATCCTTGTGCGTTGAAAGTCACATAAGTGGTCTCAGCACTGGAAGGGTTAGAATCATTTTATCAGTAGCAGGCCATTTCATTGAAGATGAATGATTCTCCAAATGGCTGACTCCTACCAACTTGTATTCTAATCATTTCAGTATTTTCAGAATACCAAGATGACGTCGGCACAGAAGCAACTCAGCAAAGTGGATAAGAAAGGAATGAAAAGTATATCAAGTTTTTTCTCACCAAAAGCCAAAAAATAGTATCTGTGACTCTCTAGAGAGCTTTTGTAAACCTATATTTTACAATTGCAATCATGCTTTGGACGCTATTAGTATTACTTCAGGATGTATCCTGACTGCATTTCAAGTTAATTTTTAAATGAAGACTGTTATTGTAACTTTTGAAAACGTCTCAAAATACTGTATATTTTAACTAGGAGCAACAGCTAGATACATGAGTGAAACACTCGCAGGAGGTCCTGCTTTGAAGCGTCAAAACATCAATTTTCCTTTCTAGTAGGAATGACAATTTCTGAAAGTCTGGTCAAATGAGAAACTGGAGAGATGGAATAGGTCCTAGATAGAACATTTTGGATCAGAACTGTGTTTAAAAATGAGGCATGTTGATTTGGATTTTGAGATTATTTAGGAAAGGAGCATGCTTCCCAAAATTAGTTCAATCTTTTTTTTTTAATGTGCATGCTTTACATGATCGACATCTTGAAGGACCACTTGATATTACAGATATTGAATTATCTCGTCAAAAAAGCAATATTTTCTGAAGTAAGTGACAAATGGGTTTAACATTCTTCTATGATGACTATTTAAACTTAACTCAATTTGGTGAGATACGTTGAGAGTTATGAGTTGGTGTATAAACTCCAGGATAAAAACTGGCTAAATATTTGTTTACTCCCAGATACTTTAAAAAGGACATTCCCACTTATTTTTCTACAGATTTAAAAAAACATATTGTACAAAGAATTGACTTTCAAATGGAATGTAAGATGGTATGAGTTGATCTTATTGATGCATTATATCGTAGTGAACTCAACTCCATCGAGATGAATGAAATTTATCCAGTCGCTAAGGTGCACCGATATTCTGATTATAGGGGAATGTATGTTCATGATATCTAAGGTATTTGAGAAATGTACCTTTGGCTGTTGGGCTACATAATAAACACTGAAAAAAAATCAAATAAAAGACTGAAACTCCCGATTATGTGTCTGTTTCTATTCAACCCTCTCAACCCTTATGCTGCTGATGGCTAATTTGGCCAATCTAAAATGATGCAAAAACCTAAAAAATTGAAACCCTGGCACATTGGTACTCATCTGAAAGTACTCAGCGAGAGCCTTCCAATAAATACCTACATGACAGGGTTTAAATGGTTTTCAATAATCTTTGTATCCTTGTGCTTTGGCTGTAAATAGCCTCAGCATTGGAAGGGTTAAAACTATAGAATAAATTTAGTAAATTGAATTTTCCAAGGCCTCAGTTGGACACCCCTGGATTTGGGTTTTACCTATAATACCATCCCAAGCTTCAACCCATATGCTGCTGGTGGCGAATTTTGTCCGTTACAAAATGTTGCAAAAAATCTAAAAAACGACTGAAACCCTGGTGCATGGGTACTCATCTGAGAGTATTGAACAAGAGCTAACCAATGAATACCGACATAACAGGGTATAGATGGTTTATTAAAAACTTAGCATCTATTTGCTTTGGACAAAAGTAGCCTCCACATGGATGGTTTAATGTATTATACATACTAAGGTCGCCCTTCCTAATGATGCAGTTACATATGATCCTGAGGAAGTCCTGGCTGGGGTTTTCAATCATCA
Organism: Maea johnstoni; assembly: GCA_963942565.1. NCBI lineage: Eukaryota > Metazoa > Annelida > Polychaeta > Spionida > Magelonidae > Maea > Maea johnstoni. The sequence continues at coordinate 86,217,741 of OZ012684.1, read as the reverse complement.
AAGCTGCCTCCAACGGTAGAAATAGACATCTCCATGTGGCCATCTAATCCCTGATGATTGTGATAGACTCTAAATCTGTGCAGTCCTCAGGAAGGAGGTCAAACATGATCTTGGAATCCCCTAACTAGGGTTAGGGTTACCTAACCCCTAACACTAGCCCTAACACTGGACCTGATTCCTAACCCTAACCCTAGTTAGGGGATTCCTAGATCATAAGTTTCCTTGACCTCCTTCCTGAGGACTGTGCAGATCTACTGATGATTGTATAATCTATGCTGCCACCTATTGGTGCAAAGTGACACTGTTTTTCGAGGGCCATTTGCTCCCTGGTATTGTAAAATCTATGCTGCCCCCTAGTGGTGCAAAGTGACACTTTTCAGAGGGTCATACAATCCCTGGCATTGTATGATTTATGCTGCCCCCTATTGGTGCTAAGTGACACTTTCCAGAGGGTCATACAATCCCTGGCATTGTATAATTTATGCTGCCCTCTATTGGTGCAAAGTAACACTGTTTTATGAGGGGTCATACAATCCCTGGCACTGTATCATAGATACGGTGCTTAAGGGATGACGCCATCCAGCTCTATGTATTGTATAATCTATGCTGCCCCCTATTGGTGGAAAGTGACACTGTTTTCAGATGGCCATTTAATCTCTGGTATTGTATAATCTATGCTGCCCCCTATTGGTAGAAATAGACACTGTTTTCAGATGGCCATTTAATTTCTGGTATTGTATAATCTATTCTGCCCCCTATTGGTGCAAAGTGACACCGTTTTCAGAGGGCTTTAGAATCTATAATAATACTAATAATAATATTGTCATTTGATATTGCGCCCTTTCCATATAAACATGCTCAAAGGCACATTACATTCATTGTCAAAGGATAGATGTTGATATCCACATAGTTATTTGATAAATACATCTTTGAACAGATGTGTTTTCATCTATGGTATTGTATGATCTATGCTGCCTCCTATTGGCAAGAAGACATTGTTTCAGTCAGTCACTTTATTACCGGTTTTATCTAAAACTATGCTGCATTATAATGGTAGCAAGAAACATTGTCTCTGTTCACTCATCGAATGCCTGGTACAGCATATCCTATGCTGACACCTACTGGAAGACAGATGCATTATATATAAGAAGTCATGACATATTTTGCCTAAATAAGGAGGTTTTTTCGGTGCCCAGCGATGTTAATTCAACACCCGAGAATCTTTCCTATCTCCAAATGCTGCACTTAATTCAGACAGAGCAGGGAGAGTTAAGGGTACCTAATCAGCATTTAGGAAAGTGACGCGAAAGTGACTCAATGAGCGAATAGGAAAAGCACACTGAAGTACATGTACAATTTTTAAATCACTACATAAATAAGTTCATATATGTTATCCCAATTTCATCTTGAGTGAACACATGATGTGATAATTTTCATCATAACCAGGGAGAATCTATTATAGGGAGAAGATGTCTCTGTCATAACCAATAGAATAAAGAAACATTTGAAAGATATATGCCACGCTATGCTATATTGACCCCATTAATACTTCAAAATTCTAGAAATTGTCGTCTGGATCTAGGATCTTGTGACGATAACTTTTGAATTGAGGATGATTTTTCAAAATATTTGAAGAAAAGTTGTAGGCAATCTTCTGAACAACATCCCTTCTTCAAAAATTTTGCCAATTACGCTTTAGCCTGAAATATTTCATCAAAATTGTCAGGCCGGTTTTTTGCCGCTGCGAGCATTAATGGGTTAAAATGCATGTAAAATGTAAGCCTAGTTTGCTCGTCCCTTTAAAGCCTAGATTTCTAGGCTGTCTGTTCCACATGTGGTCCCACATGTGATTCCTGTCACATGCAGGAAGTCCCAGACAAAAGGGGGCCATCCCAACTCCAGGCGGTGCTAGGGCAGTTGGCGAGTTGGCAGTTAGAAGCAGCACAAAAGGGCACTGTTACACCCCCCCCCCACTTCTCAGGGTGAGACACGCCCCCGTGTCTCCAGGTACGCCTCCCACCCCAACCAAGGGGTACAAAATATTGTTCAGTTAAACTTGGGCTCAGTGGCCAAACAATCTTAACAGCCAAAACTGGCCAAAAAGATTGTACGGTCACTGAGCTTGAGTCCACTGGACTACAGATATACAATGCATCAGGTAATACGAAGGACGGAATCCAATTCCATACAAATTTAACAATTAAAGGGCAAAATAAGTAAAAAGTAAATCCAATAATCTCTGTAATACATTCTATCATTTGACATAAAATGAGAGAGTCCTGAGCTACATAACTGTCCCCTCAGCTTAACATATAAAAGTGAAAAAATACCAAATATATAAGTACCCAAACCTCACCTTGATTGGCAGGCTAACAGCTATTCTAAGATAAATCACAGAATACAGAATATGTTTAATGATTGGAATGTAAGATCTCAAATATATATGCTTCCTCCCTGGAAAGCAATGCAAAAAATGGCAAAAAGCGTGTTATGTCTTCAATGGGGTGTCGGTTGAGCAAGGCTGTCCAGCCGTCAAGGACTGCATGTGAACAAGATCCCATTGGAGCTTGCACTCACACAGTCCGTCCGGCTGACCAGCCCCCGCCCCCGCGACAGCACATTGAAGATATCCGGTCTCCTGAAATAAGAAAATTAAAAAAATAAGGAATACTGAAAGAGAAAACACTGGTTAAGACACAGATCCCCTGACTTGTGTACAGGTTATCAATTCCTACCTGGAGGACTGGTTTAGACACAGATCCCCTGACTTGTGTACAGGTTATCAATTCCTACCTGGAGTACTGGTTTAGTCACGGATCCCCTGACTGGTTTAGACACCGACCTGGAACAATAGTGCAGACACGGATCCCCTGACTTTTGTGCAGGTGATCAATTCCTACCTGGAGGACTGGTTTAGTTACAGATCCCCTGACTGGTTTAGGCACTGATACCCTGACTTGTGTACAGGTAATCAATGCCCACCTGGAACAATAGTGCAGACACGGATACCCTGAGTTGCCAGGTTGTGAGCAAGAGTCATACCGACAGTTTCGTGCTTAATGGCGGAGTAGGTCGCCTGGCCATCAAAGGCAGCCACACTGGCAGTGTTTACCACTGCTTCCCTCTGGCCATTCTCATTGTGTTTAATTTTACCCATCAGGCCATCAGCCAATCACGTCACATTGAAGTTTCAATTTGTATTTACCTGCAAAGAGATAAAATCATACAATCCATAGAAGAAAGGAAGGAACCCCTTTAAATTTTTGCAATCCTTTTCTCTTTTTTTTGCCTTTTGAAAGCTTATGCAAAATTTAATCAATTTTTAAATGTAGGGTATTTTGTTTAAAATGGACAATAAATTCATTTTTTATTGTCACATTGTCTAAAACCCTACTAAGCCTTAAATTAATTTATATTACTGAACCAAAAAACAATAATAATAAAAGTCCAGTTTACTGGATTAAATATATCATAACTTAACACTAATATTTCTTTATCGCTGATATGAAACTTATTTTTTGATTGAGAAATTCTATGAATTTCTATGAAATGAAAGACTTTTCACTGAGAATTTTTTACCATTGGGCTTGCTATTGTTAACACCCTTAAGCGCTTTTTAACTATTCACCCCACCATACAGCGAAACACATCCAAAAGTAGCTGGACCTGAACAGAGTATTGTATTTATTTTTCTCGAATAGAAGGGTTAACATTCTGCCAATCTGATCAGGGGTCTCACTAGCCCTTCTGACCACCTGATTAAATCAGTCCAGCCCTGTATTCTGTTGTTTTTACTTACATTCAATACATTCTTGAATGTGTTGCGCTTCAACTTTTTTGAAGTTGTAGATTTTAAGTGCAATGCAAATGCCAAAACTTGTCCATAGGTACTGCAAGAGCATTGGTCACATCTTCCTTATGATTCACTTGCTGGACAAAATGGAAATTACTTATATGTGATAGATTTGTGCCTTTAGTGTTCTTTCACAAATTAACATTCATACGGACAGGAGGGATATTATCGCTTTTTTGTCCAAGAGGGCAGATAGACTTAAGTAAATATTGAAAACTTTATTGTAAAATATTTAATGACACAATGAGTAATCAAAGTGATAAAGATAGTATACCAACCAATATCAGATCATTACTTAGTATGTTAGAACTTAACATATTCCAGAATTTAAGTGCTGGATTCATTGCATCTTCTACATTTGGAGTGAGCATACGTTCCAAAATAGGGAAAACATCTTGATATCAAAGTTGTTATTTTTCGCTCAATTTAAGTATTTTACAAGCACTGTCATTGCAAACATTTTTTAGTTTTTGTTTGACATGGTATATTTCAATGATTCCTTGTGTGCAGACAAGATGTAAATGTGTTAATGTAGGTTAATTCACAGGTAATCATTGATACTTATGAGCAAAAAATGTGTCATGAATACTTACGTCTGTTGGTACAAAGACACAGTTTCCCCTTCCTAACTCTAGTCTGTTCTCCAATAGAGCTGGGTAGATCGCAGATGATTGCCCTGGCGCCATTCCTCATGAAATTCTGAGGTACAACTTGTCACAAGACCTAACAGGCCCTGAAGAATAAAGAGCACACTAGAAATACATACAAAAACACCATTGACACGATTTGATGACATTACACATTTCCTATTTCTTTATAGTATGAAAGTTTCAGATTTTCTGTTTGGTACGATATCACGTATGAGGTCATAAGTGGTGAAGAAAGCTTAGAAATTCAATTTCTCCAAATATTGCACTGTAAAACTGCTTTGGTAAATGAAGAGCAGAAACACATGTCTATGCCGGGAGATATTGTATTCAAAATAAGATTAAGAATCAAACTTACAGTCACAAATGAATGATAGCAACTAAATTAGCTTGAACTACTAGATGTGTGGCTACAGAGGAGTATCTCAATTTTAACTTTTTGACCTTTTACACTCATTTCTTAATTGATGTTGAAGGAAATGACCTTTGTTAAATTGGAAATTTCATTAATCAAAAACTATGATAATTTATGCAGATTTAGCTTGTAAGCCACTTAACTCAATGGCATATTGAGACCTACCTCATTTCTTTTTTTGGGAAAATCCAAAAAGGTACATATGTACCTAACTGCGTTTTTCCATTTGAACCTAGAAATAAAATCAACACAAAACTGGAATTAATCAATCAAAATAATTGAATCAATATAATTTTTCCAGAGCTTCCCACCGCCAAAAGGATCACGTGGCAAATCAACGCTTCAAATGAACAGAGCCTTGGTATTCCTTTTGACGGGGTACCATTTATTTTCATTGGCAAGGAGGTCAGAATCTGCCATCATGGAACTGATAAGAACGTCAGCAAAAAAAAGGAGCTTAAGGCAGAGAAAGAGTCGTCGGTAAGGAATATATCGCTAGTATGTAACTTCATATGCTGAAATCAATCTTACCTAACTATGATTATTAACAGCGATCATTTATATTTAAAATCAAAAGAGGAAAAATTCTATAACTTCCTGGATTTATTTTAATTTTACTTTAGTATTTGAAAATTGTTGTATTTAAGTTTGCATACATTCTCAGACATAACTTACCTAAGCGTCATGGAATTGGACTGATGAAAATACACTTTGATAAAAACAGCCAGCAGTCAACAGCTTTATAGTCCATAAAATCAGACCAATTCATGCAATTTCATTTTTGCTGATATACATCCTGAAACTGGTAGCTCCTGTTGTTTCTTGAGAACAGAACTAACTTGCGGCATTGCTATTTTTGTGTGTTCTCCACTACGTGAGAGCACACTATGGGATTACTCGCCTTGGCCAATGTAGTAGTCCCCTGAAATCGCTGGCCCATTGTCCTCAGTCTAAGTGCCTAGTATCGTTAGTGTGAAGTGCCATTACCTTTTTATCTATCAAGTTGCCGCGACATCCATTTTTTACGTAATCTTGTGCTTTTTTTTATTTTTCGGCTGTCTTACCAGTGTTGTTTTGTCATTCCATCTGCTGATCTCTATTTTTTTTCTGTTATCGGTCTTATAGTCTATCTTTTTAGACGACTCTTTTGCATGGCATGCCGTTATCGCATCGGCGGCATCCATCTTGTGGCGCCCGGTTCGCAGTTCGCCGGGTTGTTGTTACGGTGCCTACATGTGGGCCGCGGCACATGCCGAAACGAGCTGCCTCTACTTCATTCACTGACAACAGATATCCAGATAGTAGGATATCTATAAAATAAACATTTTCCGAAAGCTGAGTTTATTATTTTTTATTGCAACCGATTTTTTGTAGTCAATTAATATAGTGCGGGTTGCATGATTTTACCGCATGTGGCGCCACTGGCAGACCACTACAATGTCAGTCCACTACAAATTCACTTTGCGATCATGTTAAGAAAAGAACAAAAATGTTGATAAGAGAAGAACACACCAGCTAACGCTGACAGCGTTCTTTCTTGTTTTACGCAGTTGTTTTTCTCGTGTTTTTTCACCTATATGGAGAATTAGCAAAATCTAAAATGCAGCAAACGTTTCAGGGTTTAAGTGTGTTTGAATGTTATGATTACTATGAAAATACTGTACCTTTTCACAGCAGAATGAAGATCACATTCCGACTAAGAAGCGCAGGATGCTTCATCAGCCAACGAAGAAACTGAATTGTCCTGCAAAGATCCACATAAAAAGAATCGTTAAATTTCCAGAATTCAAGGTATGCTATTGTTTGGAATTTGAAAATCTCTTTGGCCTCTCAGTAATATCTTTGTGTAATTAACAGTTAAGTTAGCACCCAAACTGGGACTGTTTGGAAATATGACATGATTACTTTAACTTTTTAATGCAGCCTATCCTGCAAGAAACCTTTTTTTACATTTAGCAACCTTTGTACGTCATTTAATGTAAACCTACATTATCTCAGTAGCGTTTTCGCGTTTGCCAGTCCTTAGCTGGGTTGCTCAACCAACACATAACCAAATCAGCTGCATTGTTTCACTTGTACTTATATTTCAATACAAAAAGGAAATCTGATTATGATATGTCTTAAACAATCCCAACCGCCCGTATCTTGCAAGTATCTAAATATGAAGTTTACACATTTCTTTACACAGATTTCCAAAGACACTGCATGGCACAGGCAAGTAGATGCTGAAAAGCTACGCAGTCATTTTATAGAGAGTGAAACCGACTTCTCTTTGAAAGTGGATGATTTCTTTTTGGTCCAATTTCCAGACGTGTTAAGCCACAAAGGACATTTTCAAAGAGAAGTAAGTGGTTTTCCTAGCGTTTCCACAAATCGAAAAAGAGCTTCATTTTTTCTGAACAAGCACTCAATTGTAATTGTGTTTTGAACTTCTTCCCTTATAGCAAAATAAGGCTTTTTTAAACCAGTCCTCCAGGTAGGAATTGATCACCTGCACAAAAGTCAGGGGATCCGTGTCTGCACTACTGTTCCAGGTGAGCATTGATTACCTGTACACAAGTCAGGGTATCGGTGTCTAAACCAGTCAGGGGATCCGTGACTAAACCAGTCCTCCAGGTAGGAATTGATCACCTGCACAAAAGTCAGGGGATCCTTTTTTAAACCAGTCCTCCAGGTAGGAATTGATCACCTGCACAAAAGTCAGGGGATCCGTGTCTGCACTACTGATCCAGGTGAGCATTGATTACCTGTACACAAGTCAGGGTATCGGTGTCTAAACCAGTCAGGGGATCCGTGACTAAACCGGTCCTCCAGGTAGGAATTGATCACCTGCACAAAAGTCAGGGGGTCCTTGTTTAAACCAGTCCTCCAGGTAGGAATTGATAACCTGTACACAGGTCAGGGGATCTGTGTCTAAACCAGTCAAGGGATCTGTGTCTAAACCAGTAAGGGGATCCGTGTCTAAACCAGTCCTCCAGGTAGGAATTGATCACCTGCATAAAAGTCAGGGGATCCGTGAATGCACCAACGTTCTAGGTAAGAATTGATCATACAGTCAAGTCCAGGATTTCTGTGTAGGGATTCAGTCTGTATGATGGAGAGGAGTTGGTTATAACGCTTCAAAAGTTTTTGGATTGATCAACCATCGTCAACTGATTCATAGAACTACAATGATTAATGAGAGCACACTTTCAAAATGCAAGAATCTCTAACCAGTAAAACATGCAGAGAAAGCTTTCTTTCCATATTACTTAAATCCTAGATGATCACCTGACGGAATTTTGACAGAGTTCTTAAATTTGAAACTAATTGATGGAGTTAAAAGATCTGGGAATAGTTCATTCAGTTATTAAATCTAGAAATAGTTGATGGGAGTTATTAAAACTGGAATTAGTTGATGGAAAGTCAGATTGGAGATCATGAACTAGTTGATGGACTTTTTAAATCTAGAAATAGATGATGGGGGTTCTTAGATCTGCAGTTATTTTTTGATTATTTTCACATTACCAAAGACTTCAAGTAGAAATTTACAGTTTAACATTTTAACACTTTTTCAGGCTTATTTGTCACAACTCTGTTGATAAGATTGCCGGAGAAGGTACAGAGTTACTTGGCGACAAGATCCAGTTTCCCCCTAGCTGGCTGTTCCTAACGTGTACGCCCACCTGGTGCAGAGCATCACCCAGAACTGCATCCTCAACGGCGAAGTGATTTGACTGGACAGCTCATTACGCAGGCACACATTTCAGGACAGATTATGCAAATCATATCCTATTGTTTTTATGATGAAAAATAAGCAAATTTCTTAAGCTTAAAGAATTAAGGATCTCACTTTGCACCATTACCAATAAATACATATATACACATATAGGTGTGTGTATGTGCGTGTTTGTCAAATTTAAGTGCTTTCTATCTTGACATTTTTATCATATGTGAATGAAATGGGTACAGGTTTAACAAAACTTGATAGATAAAACATTTTTTATTATGGGGTGGGCTAAAATAAAGAGGTGTTTACTATAATGATTATTTGAAGTGTGTGTCAGAATTAAGCTTAATTTGCCAGTCCTGAGAACAGTTTGCTAAGTCTTATTGGTGAAATGGTCCTTCAAAATGAAGTCTAGTGGTCCACCAGAAAAATTAGGGGTCCATATCAATTTGATGACCATAATGGCAGCCAACAGTCCTTTCATAACTGAACATTCATTCTAAATTGTGCTAAATTTATGAATTGTAATATTCATAATCTAATGTAGAATGTGAAACTGGATGTGATGCTTACTAAATCAATGTGGTCAGGATATTTAGCAGACATAGTTTTACTAGCCCATTCAAATTCTTGGTTAGGCTGATGGGCTAGTCTATTTTCACCACTGCTTAGTGTTTAGGGTTACAGTTAAAGTTGATTTCACACCATTTGCAACAATGGTATTTGTATTGTCTCCAATGGTGGTATTAATAAAGTTCTGAAATAAGAAAGTGTGCTGTTTTATTGCATATTCATAGCGTTTGTTGACAACATGGCCTTTAAATCAGGAAATGAGTTCCTTGCAACAATGCTTTCTTGAACAATGATTTATACCCATGGAAACTAAATGATAGTACCAGGAGGGGAATATGTCTCTCAAAGTTACCACTAAAGCTTCTCAGAAGAACCGCTTCATAGTTGATACAAATAAAATATAGTTTTGAAATAAATTGATATTCATTTAAATTACATGTATATTGCTTATGGCAATACTGGATGCCATTCATTTTCATAGTACATGATTAATACAGTGTTTTCACATTCTCCAACCAACTTGTTAATTTCTGAACTTGTCTGAAGCACTAAATTGAAACCTCTTCTAATAATAGATAAGAAACAAATAGAAGATTACTAGTGTATACTGTTTATTTTGCAAAACTACATATGTGTTGCTTAAATTATGCATGTCAACATTTTGTTACATTCAATATAAGTCACGTGAAAATTAAGTAAATTGAAGGTATACAAAGGGTTCAGTAAACCTTGGTCCACCTACTGGGCATTCCAAAAAACAATTTATAGTCTCAAAGATATTTAGTTCAATATTAATTGCCATATCAAACAATGTAGTGTTATAGTAAAAACAATGTAAGTTGATATAATACAGATTTCATTCTTCTACCTGAGAATGCATGTATTGAACACCTTTCAAATGGTCTGACAAGTGACTTCTCCAAATGTTATGAGAACCAAAAATAACAAAAATATTCAAATAAGACAACATTGTAGTCAGCATATTTGAAGTGTTTTCCTGCAGAGTAACTTCATTAGTTTGAAGCAAAACTAAAGGAAAAGTGATAGTTTAAGCAAGAAAATCAATATATGAATATAAACCCTAGAACCTCTGTACCTGCAACAGCCTTTCCCTTGTTTATATTTATAGTGACAGTATACCCAGACTCGGTAGATAAGTTTAGACAGTGTTTAGCCAGGAAAAGATGCATATTATCCAAGATTTCTGTGTAGGGTTTGCTATGTATGAGATGTTAGTTCTTACTCAGAGATAGATCTAAATCATTGATTTCAAGCAAAAATAAAACAAAAGAAACCTTTCTTAGCAAGGAAGTCAACACTTTGAGCTGTGTAACGGCAGTTCTTCAAACAGATACATTTTCTGTATCAACAACAGTACAGCTAACTCATTGCTTAAGTTAAAAAGGACACTGAATCATTGTATTAATCATTAAGATAATGACAATTCAAGTGTTGAATACGATAGAAAGGTGAAAAGCATTTTTGAATATTTGGAACCTCTTGACCTGTGAGATTCAATAACAATTATGATGATGATAATTCTAATAATGATATTTATTAGAATATTTCTAATAATGATGATAATAACAATAATAATAATAATAATAAAAACCATGATAATTAACTTTATTAGAAAAAGATGTTAACTTAGTATATATATATATATATATATATATATATATATATATATATATATATATATATATATATATATATATATATATATATATATATATATATATATATATGTGTGTGTGTGTGTGTACAGTAGGTATGGTTTAGGAAATAGATTAGCAATATATAAGTTAATGCCATTGGCAATAATAGGCCTAACAAAGCCTGAGACAGCTGAACTCTTTTCATCACTTTTAAGTTCAACTTCAAAATAATGCAGCTTTCTCTTGATATGTATTTCCTCATGTTAACCATAAAGAATTAAAGATGTTTGATGCCTACGTTCCCATCCGCTGCTATTGCTTTCTATTGCAGAATCGTTAGATACCGTTTGCTGACTTATAACATTTTAAGCAGCTAGTATTGATAACGTTACATACGACAGATCTAGTACACACATAAATATGAAAACTAAACAGCATGGAAGTGGACACACATGAACCATAACTTTGTATCACATATTGCTAGAATCGCAGTTATTAAATACATATACACATCATATTTAGTCCAAACACGTTCACTTGGTGTAATAAACAACGATAATAAGTACTTAACCAACCTTTTGATGTGCCTCTTCATGGGCTGCGCTCATGGCTCAGCGGTCTAATGCATAGTGAACAGCCTACGCACTGTTGCAAATATGCATATGGTTCAAGCATTCCATCCCTTTAAGTGAGCAAGCTACCAGTGACTCATGTTCTGTTTGGCCTATGGTTTTCGGCCATCACTTCCTACCATTCACATTTTAGCCTCAAAATTGGCAAAAATGACGATAATCGATCTTACTACCTTCCATTTCCTAACAATAAGCACATGATTGAAATAAGCAGCATCAAATGTAAGATTAAAATAGCGATGGAGAAAATAAAGTATTTACCAAAACCTATTGTGTTTTATTTAAAAAGTTGATTCTCACTTTAAATTGAGTATATTGCCATGCACATTCAGCTCCAAACTATCTTAAGGGGGCTCGGGACCTTCGCTACTCTAAACAGGGTGTTTTTTTGTTTTTTTGATATGTGAAAGCTGAAAAGGTTTGCTACTTATTTCTTTGAATTAGAACGGCGTGTGATTGTAAATCTCGGAATTGGTTTAAAACGGAAAGTTTTAAAGAAATAAAACAGTGTAGTGAGAAAAAACACTTGAAATATGAATTTCACGTGATTTTTCCTTTAAATGATATCATTTTGTATTGTTGTGGTAAGTTGTATAAGTTATACTATATATACTTTTCATTTTGATTCCATAATTCTGGGACTTATATGCAACTGCTCATGTGCGAGTCTTGCAAAAAATAAACATGGCTTCTCTTCGACTTCGTTTCTAGGAGTCTTCGTGTTTTACGCCTCAGAAACGGCTTAATAAGGGACGACATTGACAAGGAAGCACACGGATTGTTTAAATACATATCAAGGATACTGGAACTGCAAGCAAGTATAAAGAACTCAAACCAAAATGTACTTTTTTCGGCCGTTTTCGTTCCGCCAAAGAAACTGGGCGGAATGCTGCTCAACTGAAAACATGTTAAGGTGATGAGTACCATTGCAAGCGAGTTAAAAGCCCCATCCCAAAACAGACCTCACAGCAGCATAATCATATAACAAGGTGTATCTACAGGTTCCTGAGTGTTATCAGGGAGAGAATATCATAGTCAGCCGTCTGTAGTCAACCCATATTCTAATTCATTTCAATATTTACAACTTTTCACTCAAATGACATATTCTCATTACTTACGCAGGTGATGGTCACTACAGGTTCACAGTTACCTTAGGGATATCATTGACTATGCCCAATAAGAAGTAATTTTTTAATCTTTTACTGCTAAAGATTTTTACAGGCCATAATATTGAAATTTTGAGTGAGGTTTCTCGTGTGTGGAGGCATAGGAACCCCTTTGATAGTAGTGGACATACCTCGCTGATCACTTCTGAGCACTGGGAACAAAAGAAAGTTGCACAAAGATACACCTCGACGATCTCAAGACAATGGCTTGTGGTCAGGATGCTATAAATACGTGCTAGCTATGAGCACGTAAGGTTACCAAGTGTAGCTGGTGTGGAGATTTCTAACTAGAATTTTCAACGTTATGGCCTGTAAAAATCTTCAGCAGTAAAAAATATAAAAGAAATACTTTTTATTGGGCATAGTCAATGATATCCCTAAAGTAACTCTGAACCTGCAGTAACCATCACCTGCGTAATTAATGAGAATATGTCATTTGAAAGAAAAGTTGTAAATTTTGAAATAAAACAGAATATGGATTGAATAATGACAGGTGGCGATGATATTCTCTACCTGATAACACTCAGGAACCGGGAGATACACCAAGTTATAGGATTATGCTGCGTTAATGTGTGTTTTGGGACAGGGCTTTTAACTGGCTTGCAATGGTACCCATCACCTTAACTCCGTAGCTGGAGATAGGACTAACAGCAATAAAATATACCAGCAAGGAGGCTAATTCATTGGACTACACTGCCCTATACATTTGCAATTATGATTATTGCCTCTGCTTGCTTTTTATTTGATCTAATTCTACATGTGTTATTAACTAAAGAAAATACACAGTAAAGCTAGCATTATAGCAAAATATTTTTCCGGTTAGTTCAACGTCCTATATAATCTTATCTCTCTTCCTAATAAGCAACAGTCCTCTTGAAAACATGAATACATTTTCCTTATTGAAGCTTCATTATTGACAAAGCCGTAACCATCGTAACTTATATGAAATTTTTGTTTGCGGTCACAACAAATTTTAAAGCGTAATAATCAACCCTCAAACGGCTGAGAAATCGCAAGTGACATGCTGCTACGCCGTTTGTTTAGTTCTCACTCTGCAGAAATGTAACTAAAAGACACGGTCGACTCCCCTCGCTGCCGCTTCAAAACTTGAAATAGAATACCTACTTGTATAATAAAGTGTGTCTTTACAACAACCGACCGCAAATGGCTGAGTAATCGTGAGTGACACGGTGTACCAGCAGAAGTGTCACGAGTTCCATACCCTTCGCTGAATTTTGATGTTTTATAAAGATTAAGCATCCGGCAGTTGCTGAACCCTGTTGATGTGTACATCATATTTCCACCATAAAACCCTTACTGTACTCAACATTTCCGGGTTCGCCCTCTTAATTGGCCAGTAGACTATTTATAAGGTCCAGTAAGCAACTCGGCTATAAGGGCCATTAAGCATATAGGGTAGACCACCCCCTGCCGGTGTGAAAGTGCTCAGTGACCCCCCTCTCTGGTGACCCGCGGGTCAATGAAAGCCTAGTGACCCGGGTCATCAGCAACTAGCTGTCAGGGACCCGGTTCCAAGCAGTAGAGTAGTAACCACTGGGTCACTGGCAACAAACTCCCCCCCCCCCCCCAAAAAAAAAAAGACATCAAAAGGTCTTCTGGCTGTTGATGTTCAATACAGGTCTCCCACTCACAATAATTGGTTTTGGCAAACACACACACACACACACACACACACACATATATATATATATATATATATATATATATATATATATATATATATATATATATATATATATATATATATATATATATATATATATATATATTATATATATATATATATATATATATATACATATATATATATATATATATATATATATATATATATATATATATATATATATATATATATATATATATATAAATATATATATATATATATATATATATATATATATATATATATATATATATATATATATATATATATATATATATATATATCTTTTAACATTCATTAGAGTGCATTTCTAGTACTAAGAACTCAATCACAAGCTGAAAAGGGAGTTAGTCCTTTTCTTTCTAGGATATTCACTAAATGTTTGTGATTGAATTAGTATTCACAGTTCTGATTAGTATTCACGTAAATTGTGGCAGATGCAAACCTTGAAGATATTGTAGATATAACTGATTTGGATTGCTAAGTGTAAGCTTTGTTTACTGGAAAGCCCCTGAGGTGACATCCACAATGGAAACATACCACTGTTGAATTGTTAAGAAATAGTACAGACTGCAATGTAATAGTTCTTGTATCACAATGGCCAATGTCTAGGGCTAGATGGTTTGGATTGAAAGTAGTAAGTTTGGTGATGAGAAACCCTTTCAGATGGCCGTTGAAATAAAAATGTGTTGAGTCTGATTGCAGATCAGGTCAGCATATAGCAGTAGACACATTTTCATATGCGACTATGTAATTTCGGATATTGAAATATGAAGTTTCCATTGACATATCTAAAAAATAACGATTGGATGATACACAAATATACACACTCTATACAAAGTATTAGCTGTTGTATTACAATGGCCAATGTCTATGTCTTTAGTTGGTTTGTATTGTATTATGAAAGATTGGTGATGGGAACTCCTCTTAGGTGACAGTTGAATAAAAACTATGATGAGTAAGGGGGATCAGGGTGTGGTCTTGGCATTGCTTGTGCAAGAGTGATAAGGGACCCCCAATTGAAATATGGCAGTTTGGGTGTGTAATATGTCAACCATAATAGAACCATCATTGAAGAAACATATATATATATATATATATATATATATATATATATATATATATATATATATATATATATATATATATATATATATATATATATATATATATATATATATATACGTAGAGAAACATAAGGGGGTCACTTGCAACTAGGAAGGACACCCACAACTAGTGCTCAGTGACCCCGCCAGTGAGCCCCGGGTCACTGAGCACTGTTACACCGGTATCCACCTGAACACAGCCCCCTTGCCCACCTGTAACATTAGCGTGCCGTTCCCGGTGGCCACACCTGCTCCCTCCAGCCTCTCTATCTCACAGTGAGTGCGTACGTGGTGTTTGGGTGACGGCCAACACTGCATAGACACTCAGATGAAGAGATATATGCGATAAACATGATTCGCAGATCAATTCGCATATTATTAGGCATTGGTATAATGCAAGTAATGTATACATTCCTAATCTACTGGTTGTTAAAAACAGATTCCAAGACCTTCCAAGACAGTGTACAGAGGGATAGCAATGAAGTACTGGCAAGTCGATCTGGACGTCGGGAAAGGGTTATACATGTACGTATCCAGCACACCGATACCGGTGGGGCGGGCAATCTAGCAAACAACACGAGGACGAACAATGACAGCTTTTTTCTGGCTAAGTCTCGCGGAAAGACAAACAAGTTAAGTGCGTTTCAGGAAAGTCACCAGGCTATGAACATGGCGTGGACAAATAGAAAAGTTGACATTGAGAAAGTTTTAACAAGGACTGGAACCACTAAGCATAGCGATAATCACACTATAGATCTAGCATATTTGGAGACTAAAGCGCGAGAGATATTCAGAAATGATTCGACAAATGGAACTTTCTATCATTTTGATGTAGCGGCGAGCGTCCGGCTGACGTTGAATCGCCGGCTACCGGACAGAAGGGAGGCGTTTTGCCGGCGCCAGAACTTCTCACTGCACAGCTACATGAATACAGTGAGCGTCATAATAGCTTTTGTGAATGAGCACTGGACTACACTGCTACGGACAATACACAGTGTACTTCTCAACACGAATACCAACTACTTAAAGGAGATCGTGCTCGTGGATGACCACAGTGATGTGGACATGCTAGGGGGTCAACTTGACCACTACCTGTCAGTGTTACCTCTAGTTAGACTCCATAGGCTGACAATGAGAAGTGGGCCGAGTGTGAGCAAGTCTGCGGGGGCGCGACTGGCCAGGGGGGAGGTGCTAGTGTTTCTGGACTCGCACTGTGAAGTCAGCCCGGGCTGGCTGCCGCCCTTGCTGGGGGTCCTAGCCAACGACCACCGCAGCATGGCCCAGCCCCTACTCATGCCCATAGGGCAGGATCTACAGCCCCAATGGGTACCCAAGCACTCCCTGTACCGGGGACAGCTCTCGTGGGCCATGGAGTTCGAGTGGGGTCCAGTTCAACAGGGCCATCTGAACAACTCCCGTGATCGCGTCGCACCATTCCCAGGAGTGATATCTCCAGGAGCTGCCTTTGCAATTACCAAAAACTTCTATTTCAGTAGTGGTGGAATTGATGAGAATTACCACGGCTGGGGAGGGGAGGACGTGGACTTTGCAATAAGGGTGTGGTTATGTGGGCGGGGTAGGGTTGTAGTAGTGCCCTGTTCAGTGGTGCACCACCTGTACAAGGGCGGCCACAGCTACTCGATAGATAATAGAGGCGTAAATAGAAACCTCTTCTACATGGCAGAGGTGTGGCTGGGAGAGAAATACAGCAATATCTTTAAGTCATTGAAATGGAACTCGCTACCTGATGTTTCTGGCGACCGCGAATGGCAGCTTATGTTAACTAAGGCTAGGAGATGGCATAGTGAAAAGTGTAAAACATTTGATCATTTTCTGAATTCTGTTCAACCTGAACTTCAAATCCCTGCGCATGGTGCTATCTATTTTGGCCACATAAAGACGAACGCGTTTATTAGTCTAACGATATCCATCAATAGACTCGTTATAGGTAGTTTTTATATTGATAGTCCGCAATTTTCTATCACAAGTGGAGGAAAGTTCATTCACGGGCGTCGGTGTGTATATTTCACGGAGGGTGCAGCTTTTCTAGGTCTGACGGACTGCAGTGATCCTAGAGTCGAGAATAAGCCGGGATGGTACGTGCGCCATGTGCACAAAACGGCGTCTATCAGGAGTCGTAGAAATGCCACAGAATTCTGTCTTACTGCGGACGCTAACAAAAGAAACTCTACCTATCCAGGTCTGGTATCCATGTCTCCATGTGTACCAGCACTCACTGGGCAGACGTGGGAGATACGCTACAAGTTCGATAAAGAGTATTCTCAGTCTGGGGTGGCCTACCTTTAACCCTACCAATGCTCTAGGTTATTTTCGACTAAAGCACAAGGATGCCAAGATTTTTGAAAAACCTCTAAACCCTGTCATGTTGGTATGCATTAGATAGCGCCCACTGAGTGCTCTCATATGAGTACCCATGTGCCAGGGTTTCAGTTATTATCAGTTTTTTTTTTGCATAACTGTGTAATGGCCAAATTAGCCACTTGCACCTTAAGGGTTAGGCCATGTGCCGTAGTATACCTGTGTGGGTTTTTACATAAATTACGGTAATGAAGTCTTGTGTGTACAAAGGTATGGCTGACGTCTATGATTTTTTCGATAAACCCTTTGTTGTAAACCATAAAGGGCATCCTTTATATTAACTTATTTTCTATTCAATTCTCACTTTCTGTTCCTGTTTTCGGTGAGTTATGTACTAGCCAAGTACGGTAGACTGTTTTTCAGTTTAATTATTACCTTTTATTATTTTGTTAATTTTGTTTACAAACATTTGATATGTTATTTTGTGATGTATGATTTTATATATTAGAATATAGCCATTGGTAGCGTATTGTAGCGTATTGTATTGTACCTTATTGAGTGTTCCAAAAAGACGCAAAAGTTGTACGAATACATGGTAAAATTCAAATACTCACAAATACAAAAAACAACCCCCTTTAAGGGTTGTACTCTGGTCTATCCAATACATACAGATACAAATACGTTTACCTTGCGCATGGTCTGACAACTTGGAACTTAATCTATCAGAAATGAGTGTTTGAGAAGCCGTACAATACAAAAAAGGTAAGGTTTTCTCAGCATCTGCGAGGAGGATAGTGAGTCATAGTCCAGTGCGCCAGCTGACCTTATCAGGAGGATTTACTGCTGTGCACAGCCGTGAACCACTCTGGTGAGCAAGGTGTGCCAGCGCCTCTTTACACTATCCTTCTTTCAGAATATAATATAATTTTAGCTTACTTGAGCTATTTCTGTTTGTTGCCTGAATTAGACCCATTTGACCTTTTTTGAAGCGTTTTGACCCAGTTTGACCCTCTCAGCGCTATTTGAGCGCATTTGACATATCTAAGCATTTTGAACTATTTTGACACTCATTGCTTTATTGGCCCATTTAGCCCTAACAGGTTATTAACTCCCATTTTGACACCTTCTGTCCCTTCAGATTAAGTTGGACCTTTTTATGTTTGGATTAATCATAACCTAATTGAACTCCTTTTCCCTTCCAATGCTAAGGCTACTTTCATCCAAAGCTCAAAAAATACGCAAATATTGTTGAAAACCATCTAAATCCTGTAATATTGGTATTAATTGGAAAGCTCTCTGAGTACTATCATATGAGTACCCATTCGCTTTGCATCCTTTGTATTGGCCAGATTAGCGACCAGCAGCATAAGGGTTAAACACTTGCGCACTCAACACCCATTTAGTACACACAGCTGCGGGACCCGTTTACAGGGTGTGCAAACACCCCTGTTTACATTTGAACACATGTGAAGTTAACATGTGAACTCATGATATTGACGCATAAACCAGGGTTGTCCAAATATTTTAATCCCGCACAGTCAGTAAGTCCTGGAGCACATCAGGTGGTAGGCATTGGTTAAGGCTGTGATGCTGGTGACACACTCAAAATAAAAATGGTGGAAACTTTTACTTAAGAAAGTAGGTCACAATGGACAGACATGTTGACCTACTTTCGTAAGTAAAATTTCCACCAAAATCGCATGCCGTAAGGTATTCTCTTGCAGGAACTCCAAAATTGCCTTTCAGTTGCCCTAGCCTAGTATATTTAGCAGACACGTATGGTATTTATAAATCAAATGAACCTTTATTGATCAAGAAAACCTCATTTGAGGTAAAACACTGTAAAATTGAAACTGTGTTTATATCGAGGTCAGCTCAAGCAGGTAAGTTAAAGAAATCTTATATTTGAAACACCAAGACCTCAGGGATTAGATAACTATTGTTAGAAAGGGTACAGGAGTGCTAAACTAGGAGTTGTCTTATTTTGAGAGTGTCACCAGCACACAGCCTTAATACAGTAACCAGATCACGAATAAGGCGTTCCTAGTATGACAATGAAAACCCTAGGAACCTCTTGCTCTTTGTGTATTTGTGTACAGTACTCGGCCCTGTTTAATGTTCCACTTCATTTAAAGTGGTAGATGTAGCAGCTACACCCATTTCTTGAATTTAATAATGACATTAATGTCACGTGATAATATTTTCTGAGTTCTATTGTTGTTACCCTAATTTCTGCTATCATCTATTGTACTTGTACTTTTAAATCATGTGATTTGGCCAATAAACATACATAAGATAAGATAAGATAAGATAAGATAAGAAAATTTTATTAAAGTCTCACCCATTAAAGAATTGTACACACATGACACAGTAATAACAATGGACGGTCAAATTTGACCTACGAGAGACTATACAACCAATAAATACATGATATACATTGTTAAAAAATATTAATATTACATAAAATCAATTCTTGATACATCAGTTCTGATATTAAGCATTTTGCAACAGGTTTTGGCACTGAAAAATACGATATCACAGTTGGACAATAAGAACGCCATTTTATCAGTATCACTTAAGATATTAAAAGTTGGCAGGATTGTGCATGCCTTGCTTAAAAGGTTTTCTCTGTGAGATTTAAGCGCAGGGTGACGACAGCGCAACAGGAAGTGCTCTTCTGACTCAATTTCTACAAACCCTTGTTTATAACAACTCAGGCATACTCTCTCCTCTTTAGGAATTCTATGATTATTTGTTTTCTCCCAGCGACCTGTTTCTATCCTCAAAGGTGCAACTCCACATCTAATTTGAGCCGGCGCTTTCCTTTCCTTCCTAGTAATTGGCATCTCGAGGTATGGTTCAGACAAAAATTCTCTTTTGAATAACCGATAAGTTCTTAGTTTATTATTATTTTCCCTGTCTAAGATGGCATGCCACTTAGCTATACACTCATTAAGAAGCTTTTCATAGAGTTCTTGGCCAATTTCTGAGAAATCAACTACCAAGTTAATATCATTGAGTCTATGGAGACCATACATACAATACAATGCACTTGACCACTACCACCTTTTACCGATACGATAATTGGTTGCTTCGTTTTAGCGATACGATTATCTTGGGGGTATCGATGACACTCCTACCAAAAATAGTATTGAGTCGAAATAATTTTAATGAATTATGAGTGGTATCACAAACGGACAACACCCCCCCCCCCCCCCCCCCCAAAAAAAAAATTCATTACAGTCGGTTTGATAACCTCTGATCTTATTTATCAATGGTATATCTCTTTGCCAAGCTTTTCGAATTATTGATACACATAGGTAAGTGTGTGGTCCCAGGGATATATGACTGCGTTGATATGCTTTGCCTTTAAAAAGAAATTTCATGTTTACCGTTCACATGACGGGTGCCTTTTGTCAATTATAAATTCATGACATAATGTGTTTGTTTTTTTGCATTTACCCCTTTGAAATTCCAAAAGTATGCCTTTGTTAGAGATATATCACACATACCTCAATGGTAGTGCCTTTTGGTTACTGTGGCGAAAGACTCGGCATGTACGATGCATGGCAAAATAAAGTAACCTCTTAGGATGGGAATAGGTTAGGATATATTCATTGATTGTTGACCCACAGCAACCGATGATTAAAGATAAGTACGGTTGTTGATGCAAAGCATCAATAGTCAAAAGGCGGGACCAAGTTATTTATGAACTTATGAGGGAACATTAACATTATAGAGGAAAATAATATATGTTCTATTTTTCGCTCAGTTTACTTTTTGTCCTTACACTCAGTTCGGTTTGGCTAATTAATTAATCAATATAGTTATTGTGGCTACTTTTTTCGTGGCTAATTTTTGTCAGCTTTTTGCTGTGTTTTTTGTTTATTTAACGCTTGTTGCGTCAACATATTGTATGATTTTGTAAACTCGATTTACGGCAAATAAATATACATACATACAATGACTAGATTTGTATCATTTTTGTAGAAATGAAACAAATATCGGAATTCTAGGCGCAAGCTGGAGACTTTGAAATCTCTTGGGTCCAAAGCTACTTGGGTACGCATCAGTTTGGTTACGAACCAGTTTGGTTACGAAGTCTCCAGGTTTCATTCTATACACATAGTATTTTTTTCTTTAGTAATTTTCCTTCCTATACTTAAAATATTTTATATATTTGAAAACTTCATGTTAAATTGAAATAAAGAAGGCACGATTTTCCGCGGCAAAGGTAATGTACCGGGCCAACATTTATATTATAACCAATCAGAATAGAGAATTATATTCAGTCCGGCCTCAGGATTTCGAACATGGCCGTCCGGACTATGAACATTTCAAAACAGCTTCCCATATAGGCATGGCCTGAGGGCCCCGTCAATAATGGGCTTCGCATCGTTTTTCTAGAGCAGTCTTAAGCTCAGGACTGAACAATCGGTGAGGGTTATATTTCATTTTTTCCATCTAATGTAACTAGATCCTCTGAGTGCAATTTTACTGCCAGCCCCCTCCCGGCAGTGCGTTTACCTGTAAAGATAGCCACAATTAACGGGAAACTAACGGCTCACATACATATTAGCTTATATGAAAGTAATACACTTCAAGAATAGGATGCTGTCCTCCTTTTTCTCTCAGTGATCCCACGAGGGGAGGATTTTACTTTCATATCTTCTTCTATATTTTAATACTCACTTGGCAGGTTCGGTATTTGGGGTTTTCTCATGGGATATGCTTTGCCGGGCTACACTGCTGCCATGGATCAATTGGTATTTGTCTCCGATTCATGCATACACTTTTGTTTTTTTCAAATTTTATTTACTTACTTCATAATCTTGAAAAATAGCCGGTTGCCAATGGCAATGAAAAAGTGTCTGCAGCCAGTCCAGGTCACATCAATGACATATGTCTGCAGCCACCGATATGATACAATGTATTTCATACAATGTTGTACAACTGTATCTATGAAATTATACAATGTTGCTCTCCCCCTCTTTCAACTCTGTCTATAAAAGTATACAATGTTGCAAAAAACTCTACATCATACAGCACTATAGGTTGATAGGGAGAATTAGTGCATGTGTACTCAGGGCTGTGGTGTTGAAATTAACTCCCTCATTGACTGCCCCCCTGTCACCCTACTGCCCCTTTATTAACTGCCCCCCTGTCACCTTACTGCCCCTTTATTAACTGCCCCCCTGTCACCCTACTGCCCCTTTATTAACTGCCCCCCTGTCACCCTACTGCCTCTTTATTAACTGCCCCCCTGTCACCCTACTGCCCCTTTATTAACTGCCCCCCTGTCACCCTACTGCCCCTTTATTAACTGCCCCCCTGTCACCCTACTGCCCCTTTATTAACTGCCCCCTGTCACCCTACTGCCCCTTTATTAACTGCCCCCCTGTCACCCTACTGCCCCTTTATTAACTGCCCCCCTGTCACCCTACTGCCCCTTTATTAACTGCCCCCCTGTCACCCTACTGCCCCTTTATTAACTGCCCCCTGTCACCCTACTGCCCCTTTATTAACTGCCCCCCTGTCACCCTACTGCCCCTTTATTAACTGCCCCCCTGTCACCCTACTGCCCCTTTATTAACTGCCCCCTGTCACCCTACTGCCCCTTTATTAACTGCCCCCCTGTCACCCTACTGCCCCCCTGTCACCCTACTGCCCCTTTATTAACTGCCCCCCTGTCACCCTACTGCCCCTTTATTAACTGCCCCCCTGTCACCCTACTGCCCCTTTATTAACTGCCCCCCTGTCACCCTACTGCCCCTTTATTAACTGCCCCCCTGTCACCCTACTGCCCCTTTATTAACTGCCCCCCTGTCACCCATTGCCCCTTTATTAACTGCCCCCCTGTCACCCTACTGCCCCTTTATTAACTGCCCCCCTGTCACCCTACTGCCCCTTTATTAACTGCCCCCCTGTCACCCTACTGCCCCTTTATTAACTGCCCCCTGTCACCCTACTGCCCCTTTATTAACTGCCCCCCTGTCACCCTACTGCCCCTTTATTAACTGCCCCCCTGTCACCCTACTGCCCCTTTATTAACTGCCCCCCTGTCACCCTACTGCCCCTTTATTAACTGCCCCCCCTGTCACCCTACTGCCCCTTTATTAACTGCCCCCCCTGCCACCCTACTGCCCCTTTATTAACTGCCCCCCTGTCACCCTACTGCCCCTTTATTAACTGCCCCCCTGTCACCCTACTGCCCCTTTATTAACTGCCCCCCTGTCACCCTACTGCCCCTTTATTAACTGCCCCCCTGTCACCCTACTGCCTCTTTATTAACTGCCCCCCTGTCACCCTACTGCCCCTTTATTAACTGCCCCCCTGTCACCCTACTGCCCCTTTATTAACTGCCCCCTGTCACCCTACTGCCCCTTTATTAACTGCCCCCCTGTCACCCTACTGCCCCTTTATTAACTGCCCCCCCCTGTCACCCTACTGCCCCTTTATTAACTGCCCCCCCCTGTCACCCTACTGCCCCTTTATTAACTGCCCCCCTGTCACCCTACTGCCCCTTTATTAACTGCCCCCCTGTCACCCTACTGCCCCTTTATTAACTGCCCCCCTGTCACCCTACTGCCCCTTTATTAACTGCCCCCCCCTGTCACCCTACTGCCCCTTTATTAACTGCCCCCCTGTCACCCTACTGCCCCTTTATTAACTGCCCCCTGTCACCCTACTGCCCCTTTATTAACTGCCCCCCTGTCACCCTACTGCCCCTTTATTAACTGCCCCCTGTCACCCTACTGCCCCTTTATTAACTGCCCCCCTGTCACCCTACTGCCCCTTTATTAACTGCCCCCCCCCCCCCCTGTCACCCTACTGCCCCTTTATTAACTGCCCCCCTGTCACCCTACTGCCCCTTTATTAACTGCCCCCTGTCACCCTACTGCCCCTTTATTAACTGCCCCCCTGTCACCCTACTGCCCCTTTATTAACTGCCCCCCCCCCCCTGTCACCCTACTGCCCCTTTATTAACTGCCCCCCCCCCCCCTGTCACCCTACTGCCCCTTTATTAACTGCCCCCCTGTCACCCTACTGCCCCTTTATTAACTGCCCCCCTGTCACCCTACTGCCCCTTTATTAACTGCCCCCCTGTCACCCTACTGCCCCCCCTGTCACCCTACTGCCCCTTTATTAACTGCCCCCCTGTCACCCTACTGCCCCTTTATTAACTGCCCCCCTGTCACCCTACTGCCCCTTTATTAACTGCCCCCCTGTCACCCTACTGCCCCTTTATTAACTGCCCCCCTGTCACCCTACTGCCCCTTTATTAACTGCCCCCCTGTCACCCTACTGCCCCTTTATTAACTGCCCCCCTGTCACCCTACTGCCCCTTTATTAACTGCCCCCTGTCACCCTACTGCCCCTTTATTAACTGCCCCGTCACCCTACTGCCCCCTCTCTCTCTCTCTCTCTCTCTCTCTCTCTCTCTCTCTCTCTCTCTCTCTCTCTCTCATTATGTATGTGATGTCCAGGGTTCGTCTTTCCCTTTCCCCCTAGATTCTTTAGACTAGGGGCCCAAAATAGTATGTATAGTATTATAATACAGAAATGCTGTTTTTGACCACTAAATTGATTAAAATAGCTTTTCGGGCCCCAAGCCTAAAATCTAAGTGTCAGATCCTGGGTGTCACAATATCTTGATTAGTGGGGGCAGGGGTTTGGGGAATTTAAACATGAGTTCTATCAAATTGGCTTGGCAAACTTAACGCCTGGCAGGACTTTCTGATCATGGGTGGCCCATGTCCAACTTGCCCTGCCGGACTACTTGGGTTGGCAGGGTACTGTTGAGCCCTGTCCCCTATGGGGATCTTCTCTCCCTTTCTTTTAAAAAAAGTTGTCGCACCCTCTCTCTCTCTCTCTTATTATTATCATTTAGGTGGTGTTTCAGTATCTTGATTAGTTGGTGCAGGGGTTGGGGAATCTATACATGAGTTAAAAAACAAACAAGAGCGACGTCTATGGTTCTGTAAGGGTTCTATTTTTTTGAGTGGTTAAGGCAGTTTTTTTGAGCTTCACTGAATATGGCTTAGAATCCAAACCCGTGCTGTGCACGGGGGTCTGCTAGTATATATTAATACCGAGTTTGGATCCCTTTTTAGAGGAGCATGTGCCATTTGGCAAGGGTCTGACCCCTGCAATATGTTCCCGCATGGCCGTTTTCGTCAGTCGGCATGAAAGGGTTACGTTAATTACGTTCCTGCTCCCGTACGACTCGAATTTAATGAGGAACGAATTTTTAGTAGAGAGTATGTCTTGGCCGACATCTTTGACTTACCGCTCCATCTATTTTAAATTAATTTTGGCTGCATGAACATCGAACAGCAGGTTAGGGTAATGGTTAGGCTGGTTGGCATACTTAATTGTAGAACAGTCGAACCCGGATCGAATCTCGATGGGGGTGCCGTATTTTCTTTTTATTCACTGTTGTTTTGCTATGGTTTGGATAGTATTTAGAAAGTAGATCCGGTCACCTAAAAAACGCTCACATAAACCATTGTCTATATTTTAATACTGACTTTTTGAGACCTATGGTAAAGGATTTAAGAAATCCTGGGGCCTGTGGAGTTCTGCTGCTGCGATGGGTTGCTCCATTGTGGTCTCTAGATGGCCCCGAAAGGTTTCTGCTTTTTCAAATTTGTGCGTTTACGGTATATTTTTGCAAAAGAGTCCGGTTGCCAGTGGCAATGACAAGTGTCTGCAGCCAGTCCAGGTCACATCAATGACATACGTCTGCAGCCACCCGATGTGATACAATGTATTTCATACAATGTTGTACAACTGTATCCATGAAATTATACAATGTTGCTCTCCCCCACTTTCAACTCTATCTATAAAATTATACAATGTTGCAAAAAACTCTACACCATACACCACTAATGAGTGCATGCGTACTCAGACCTGTGGTGTTACAATTAACTCTCCTCTCTTTCTCGCCCTCCATCTGTCTGTCTGTCTATCTCTCCTACCTCTCTCTCTACTTCAATACTCTCTTCTCTGTCTCTCTCTTGCTTTAGTATTTTAGATTGCCACAGCATTTGTCATCAATCTTTATAATATGTTTTCTTATTGAATACTAAAATTAGTATGGTTTGGGCGATTGAATAGGCCCACCACATTATAAAATATTGTTTCACGCTGGCTGTGTCAAAACACTTTTTCTATCAGTGCTGTATTGTCATTGTGCACTCTATCTTTCTGTATAGGCTATTTCCTCTTAACTCTGTTGATTTTTCTTTTCTTCTTCTGAAGAAATGAAAGTCCCTACATTATATTATTCCTTCCAAAATCGCTACCTTTAGGCAATCCCCACATTAAAGTATCCACTACTTTAATGAAATCACTACCTTTTCCAAAATCGCTACCTTTAGGCAATCCCTATATTATAATAATCAATACTTTAATGAAATCGCTACCTTTAGACAATCCCTACATTATAATATTCAATACTTTAATGAAATCACTACCTTTTCCAAAATGGCTACCTTTAAGCAATACCTACCTTTTAGGATTCACTATGTTAATGAAAACGCTACCTTTTACAAAATCGCTACCTTTAGGCAATCCCTAAATTTTAGTATTCACTAAGTTAATAAAATCACTACCTTTTCCAAAATCGCTACCTTTAGGCAATCCCTACATTATATTATTCACTACTTTAATAAAATCACTACCTTTACCAAAGTCGCTACCTTTAGGCAATCCCTACATTATATTATTTACTACTTATAATGAAATCACTACCTTTTCCAAAATCACTACCTTTAGGCAATCCTTAAATTATAATATTCAATACTTTAACGAAATCACTACCTTTTCCAAAATCGCTTCCTTAAGGCAATCACTACATTTTAGTATTCGCTACTTTGATGAGATTGCTACCTTTTCCAAAATTGCGACTTTTACGCAATCCCTACATTACAGTATTCACTACTTTAATGAAATCACTACGATTTTGGAAAAGGTAGTGATTTTATAAGGTAGTGAATACTAACAGGTAGGGATTGCTTAAAGACAGCAATTTTGGAAATGGTAGTGATTTTATTAAAGTAGTGTATACTGTAAGGTATAGGGATTGCCTAAAGGTAGCGATTTAAAAAAAAGGTAGTGATTTCATTAAAGTAGTGAATACTATGAGGTAGGGATTGCCTAAAGGTAGCGATTTTGGAAAAGGTAGTGATTTTACTAAAGTAGTGAATATTATAAGGTAGTGATTTACTAGAAAAGGTAGCGCTACCTTTTCTGCTACCCCCCATTTCCAGCCCCTATACCTTGACACAAATGTTGAGTGTTGACACGGGATGGCTTCGTGTCAACACTCAAGAGTAAACAAATCTATTGCGAAAGTTCTAATCTTTTTGTCAGTTTTGGCCACATAATTTTACAAAATTTCTTCAGAAATTTCTCATTTGAAATGATTGGTTATTTCAAATGCTGTTCGAACGGGTCGAGTCGGCCTCAGCTGAACCGAATGCTGGAGTATGACTTAGAATCCAAACCCGTCCTGTGCACGGGGGCCTGCTAGTAAAAATAACTACCGACTTGAAATAATCAATCCTTTTCATAGTAACAATTTAAGTTTATTATATCATAGTTCTGTGTTCTTCATACTTCCCTTCAGTGAGGCAGTATTTTTACGCTCTTTTGGTAGAATGAGTGAATGCAATATATTTGGTATTGTATTTAACACACACACATGCACAGACACACTCTTTGTTGCTCAAGTTCACCATTGCTATTTATATGTATGTTTTATTATGTAAAACATGAATGTATGTAATATCCTAGGGTAATTTATTTAACCCTTTACCCATTCAGAATATATCAAAGGTTGTTAAGTTAACCCATGTTTGGCCAATTTACCTTAAGATTATTCATTTAACACTTTGCCACCCAGAATTAGTAAAGGGTTATCTTGATAACATATTTATGGTCAGAGCATCCGAAAACAATTCAGTAAACCCTTTACCCACCGATAATATATTAAAGGTTCTTAAGTAAACTCATTCATGACCAATGCGCCTTCGAACAAATCAGTTAACCTTTTGAAAACCAGAATATGTTGAGGGTTATTTGATTTACCCATTCATGGCCAGAGCATCGTAATGCTATTCATTTAACCCTTTATCACCCATAATTAGTTAAGGGTTATTTCATAAGCCCATCCATGGCCAATGCACCTCGATATAATTCATTTAACCTTTTGCAATCCAGGATATGTTAAAGGTTATTTAATTAACCTATTTATGGCAAGATGACCTGATCACTATTCATGTAAGCTTTCGCCACCCAAAATTAGTTAAGGGTTATTTTATTAGCCCATCTTTGACCAGAACACCCGATGACTATTCATTTGGCCCTTTACCCACCAAGAATATATCAAAGGTTATTAAGTTAACCCATTCACAACAAATGCACCCAAATATCAATCGTCTAATCTTTTGCAACCCAGGAAATGTCAAGGGATATTGAATAAACCCATTCATGAACAGAGAATATGATGACCATTTATTTAACCCTCAACCCACCAAGAATATATCAAAAGTTACTTTGCCTCTACCGCGCATGATTGAGTATGACTTAAAAGTTGTTAAATTAACCCATTCATGGCCAGAGCACCTTAATTTATTCATTTAACCCTTTAATTGCCATGCTGAATTAGTTAAGGGTTATTTTTAACCCATTCATGGCCAGGGCATCTTAGAATTCATTTAACCCACTATCATTTAAGAATTATTTTACTATTTTATTAATCAAATGTATGTGTTCCATTGGAAAATGTTATAAACATGATTTATTGATGAATATCAATGAATTGTTGAAATAAAGTCAAGATTTACACACACACACATGTGTTTGTTTCTTCTTCAAGTTGATCATTGCTATTATATGAATGTATTATGTAGAGCATGAAGGTAAGTACATATTATTTTCATCAGAAAATGCTTTACTAATCCATTAATAGTCAGCAAACCTTACGATCACTCATTTAACCCTGAGCGAGGCCAATGGTTCGGTAAGGGTTCTAATGTTTTAAGTGGTGAAGGCAGTATGATTGTGTTTTGTTTTACTCTCTGCCTCTCTACATACTGCGCATGATTAAGTATGACTGAGATTCCAAAACCGTGCACCGCACGGGGAGCTGCTAGTCTATTATATTAATACGGAGTACGGGCGACGGTTGGCTCCCTTTTTGGAGGAGCCTGTGCCATTTGATGAGGATTTGACCCCAGCAATATATTCCCGCATGTTTTTTTTCGTCAGTCGGCACGAAAGGGTTAAGATAATTACCTTATTTCCGTCAGACTTCACGATCTTACGTCTGAAGAGCACAGAGGCCAAGAGCGCGACGCCATGTTTGTTTATGTTTTCATTCTCATTGAATGGCATCAGGGCTATGTATATTTTTTGCTTGTTGACCCGGGGTTGGTCGGACCAGGCTTTGGTCCCACCGTTTTTTATTGGTGATCGTAAGCTGGTAAGCTTTTTGTTTGACCCGAGTTGAAACAACCACCGTACTACATTCTGAAAAGCTTTCATTTAGGGCAACCAAATATTCAATAAAAACGACGTGACGATCTGCCCCCTATTGGTGCAAAGTGACACTGTTTTCAGAGGGCTATTTAATCAATGGTATTGTATGATCTTTGCTGCCCCCTATTGGCAAGAAGACACATTGTTTCAGTCAGTCACTTTATTGCAGGTTGTGTCTATATACTAGTACTATGCTGCATTATAATGGTAGGAAATATTGTCTATGGGCACTCATCGAATGCCTGGTACTGCATATCCTTTGCTGACACCTACTGGCAGACAGGTGCATTATATACAAGAAGTCATGACATATTCTGCCTAAATAAGGAGTTTTTTTTCGGTTCCCAGCGATGTCAATTCAACACCGAAGAATCTTTCCTATTTCCAAATGGTGCACTTTATTCAGACAAAGCAGGGAGTGTTAAGGTTACCTGATCAGTATTTAGGAAAGTGACACCCTCAGTGATCGAATAGGAAGAGCACACTGAAGTACACGTACAATTTTTAAATCACTACATAAATAAGGGCATAGATGATATCCCAATTTCATCTTGAGTGAACACGATCTGATACTTTTCATCATAACCAGGGAGAATATATTATAGGGAGTAGATGTCTCTGTCATAAATAATAAAATAAAGAAACATGTGAAAGATATATGCCACGTCAGACTATATTAACCCAGGGAAGTATATTACTTCTCTCTGATTAACCCCATTAATACTTCAGAGTTCTCGAAATTGTCGTCTGGATTTAGGATACCTGATAACTTTTGAATTGAGGATGATTTTTCAAACTATTTGAAGAAAAGTTGTAGGCAATCTTCTGAACAACATCCCTCCTTCAAATATTTGCCAGTTACGCTTAGGCCTGAAAATTTTGATCAATTTGTCAGGCTGGCTTTGGTCGATGTGAGCATTAATGGGTTAAAATGCATGTCAAATGTAAGCCTAGTTTGCTTGTCCCTTCAATGTAAACCTTCTCTTCTGAGTTAACATGGCTGTAGCCTAGATTTCTAGGCTGTCATATGTATTGTTCTGTCATGTTTTTCTGTTACTAGGCGCCAAATTGTCTAGGTGGCCATAGTGGCCAATTTAGTTAACACTTATTTCACCAGGGGAATAGAGGATTCAGTTTGAGTATGAAAAACTTCTAGGTGGTGCCATCTATCTACAATACCTGGTACTACACAGCAGTGCTTAGTCAACACAGAAGGGAATGTCAACTTTTTAGGGACTAGGAGGCTAGTCTAACCTGGCTGTAGCTCTGTCAATGGCCTGTGTATGACAGCATATGGTTCTATCCCTAGCTTGCCTACCAGGCCATATCTAAATGCCCTCCCTTGTGGATAGATGGCACTGCGGTATACTAGGAGGTCAGTTGGAAATATTCACACTAATCTCCCTCGTGTGACAAATGTGTGAACTAAATGGGCAGCAGTAGGCCACACACAGACAAGTCCCTATCTAGTATAGGTGCAGGCATTTAAATATAATAAAGTAAAATCAGAACAAAGCCGTGTAGCTAGGCTAATCTATGCCCATTATCCATGAATTTTGGTCATTCAGTATTGTTAACATACTTGTTCATAACTTTCTAAAGCTAAGAGTATCCTAGAGGGTAGGTAGTGGAGGAAACACAGACATGGGCGAAAAAGCCTCTTGTACTTCAATACTAGTTCCTAATGCGTTATGCTGCTCTCCCACATACGAATCTAATGTGCGAACATACACGATCTCAAATCAACGATTAAAGCCACGAATTGGCTATAAAATTGGTGTTTTCAACATTCGTTAGATATGTACGTTCAACCACTTTCGCAGGTTGTTGTACCTTGTCGAACAATGTACAACAATGTTCGCCAAAAAATACTTCCCTACGACAGATTTTTTGTCGCACCAAAAAGTTTTACAAGTAAAACTTTCTTTTTAAATTCACAGCATTGCCTACGAAAACCTAAGACTGACGATATATCACGACAACACTCGAATAACTACGATTTTTTAATTCGAACCTTGTCGCACCTTAAAATTCTTCTCACGCGCCCTGACCTGTTGAGAAGTCGGGGATGTAATGAGCGAACGCGCACAATCAGTAGTTGCGCTTGACTCACTCCAGGTAATAACATTTAACTATATTGAAATACACTAAGCTGCTTAGCGTAGTTGACCAACTTTAACTTTTGCAACTTATTTGATTGAATAAAAGTGTTCAACTGTAAATTTATCAAAATCGTGAATAGTTAAGAATATCTCTACTGAAAGAAAGATTCTTTATTTTGTCACTTTGCGGAATTCCATACTCTTTATAAGTATATATATATATATATATATATATATATATATATATATATATATATATATATATATATATATATATATATATATATATATATATATATATATATATATATATATATATATGTTACAGTAATAGTGTCAAACCAGGGATTTAGTCAAATCCCTAAAACGTTCAGGGATTTTGTCAAATCCCTGTTTCACTCAGGGATTTGACTAAATCCCTGAAATTTCGAGGGATTTGACTAAATCCCTGAAAATAGGAGGGTCATTTTTGACTAGTTTACTGGACGCATTTCAGAGGGATTTTTCATTGACAATTAATATTACCTTTGTTTTATGCTTAGTTGAGTGCTACTATCAAAGTAATGAGGATCCGGCTCAATAATTGGTATTTTGCTGAAAAATCCATGTTCACCCAATATTTATTGCTTGATGATGATGATAATTAGTATCATAATGATCGTTTATCATTTTCATTGTTTTCATTATAGGTAGTAGTAGCAGCAACAGTCAGTAACAGCAGTAGCTGCAGAAGCAGCAGCAGTAGAAGTAGTAGGAGTAGTAGCAGTAGTAGTAGTTGTAGTAGTAGTAGCAGTACTACTACTACTACTACTACTACTACTACTACAACTACTACTACTACTACAACTACTACTACTATTGTGATCTTCATCATAATAATAATAATAATAATAATAATAATAATAATAATAATAATAATAATAATAACTATAATAATAATAATAATAATAATAATAATG
>OZ012684.1:86177703-86184169 GCA_963942565.1 Maea johnstoni | reverse complement strand
ATATATATATATATATATATATATATATATATATATATATATATATATATATATATATATATATATATATATATATATATATATATATATATATATATATATATATATATATATACATATATATATTATATATATATACATATATATATATATACATATATATTATATATAGATATAGATATATAGATAGATAGATAGATATTTTCCTTTTGGAATTTTTTGTTTTTCGTCACATTTTTGCCATATTGTGGCTAATTCGTGACTAGCCAGTTGTAAATAATGGAGGAAACCGGAGAACCGGGCGAAAGCCATGCCTAACCCCAAGTCACTGGCAACTGCTAACATGCCCAGGCCGGGATTCGAACCCAGGTAGTGGTGAGAGACAGCGGGCGCCTTAGACCACACGGCGTGTTTCATACGGATTATTAAATTTGTCGCACTAATGGTGATTTGAAAGTTTCGCGTGTGACCACATCGGAAAGCAGGTGGTTTTCCTGTATCTTATCGTATCGCTAAGATACTCACATAAGGGATGTATGTGAGCTGCTAAGATGACTAATGGGGTTACTTTTTGATTATTGAGTCATTTTGAGATTTTTACATAAACTGTATTTTAACGTCTAAGCTCATTTCCTCATAATCAGATCAGCTGTAAAAGTCTAGGCATTCACCGAGTGAGAGGGCAATTATTACAGGAGCTCCAACAGGCTTGCACACAAGCAGGAAAGGTTTTTGGCCCTTTTAACTTTAATATCGGATTTCACTAAAACATGACCGCTTTAAAGATGCATTTTGGGTATTGTAACAGATTTGCTTGGAATTTGACCCCGTTATACCGAAGTATTTCGGAGAGAAGGGTATCAGTTTCTTTTCCAATTTTGACTTGGTTCAAAAGTTATGGAATTCATTGGAATACCTTTCAGGTAATATACTTCGTATATGCTGCATTGTCAAATAAAAGCAGGTTAGAGGAAAAAGTAAGTCAATGAAAATAACCGCTAAGCTACCTTAAGCAATTGTCTCAGGGAATACTAAAAGCCAAAACGTAAGTAGCATTTCGACCCTACAAGGGGCGTATTTTTACCACCGTCCTTGAGACTAAACCAAGCTTTTGACAACGAGGCATCAATTTCAGTATTACGTGAGATAGTGTCGGTTTCATACAGTTACCAAGCCTAACCTGATGATGCGGTGGAGAGGTCCCTTCCACCATCAAACCTTATTGTATTCTAGTTTTGCGTGAGCTATCGCAGGATGGAGTGTGCCTGCTCAACCTCAAATGGGACTGAATGAGGCTTAAAGGCACATCAGCACAGAGAAGCCATTTAGTCCCATAAAATATTACCAGAAGGCGGTACTTCATCACTGTTGAAGAACAATGGTGATGCACAGTGATTCTAGATGAAAAAAGAAGAAGAGGGAGAGTAGGAACAGAGCCTTCAGATCAAAAGAGCACCAAGGGATACATTTAGATGCATAGTATCAATTAACATATCCACACATCCACCTTCTTTTCTAAGGGGGTGGCTTAAATTTCTCATTTCAAGAGGTTGTGCCGCATTTGTCGCATATTGATCATGACTATTGCTGCTGCTGATACTAGTAGTAGTAATAGTAGTAATAACAGTAATAATAATAATGATAATAATAATAATGTTGATGACGATAGTAACTAAATGTTTCCTCCTGCCTTTACCAAAAGGTTTATTTGTTAATGGTGATATACATATATATATATATATATATATATATATATATATATATATATATATATATATATATATATATATATATATATATATACACGTGTATGTTTGTGCAGCATTTATCCATCAAATCTCTCTCCAGTCTGAGGAGTATTACATTAGCACAACGGAAATTGCACCTGAACTACCTGTAGGTGGACGTGGCCACGTGTTTCTGATGTCAAGGGATTTACGACACTATGGTCATTCCCGTCAGTCGACGGCACATTTATTTAACCTGTGCTGCTCTAGAATTAGTCTATGTTCTGTCATGACAGATTGCGTAAGAAGTCATGGTAGGGTGCACTACATGTAGGTGGGGTGCGACGGAAAGCATTCTGCACCGAACCACAGCAGGTGAGCGGTCGTGATTGGTTGAAGTGTGACGTAACTAGCCGTGATTAGCTAATCACGTGCAAGATGAGCTGGCAATCTTACATTCGGTTGATTGACTGGGAATCAAAACTACATCTACCTGTCTGATCATAACTTCGATGTTTTTCTAGTCTTTAAATGTCGAAGCAATATCAAACTGCAGCGGCCGTGCTTAAATCTGGCGTTCTAGGGCGTGGACAAACCTACCCGTTAAAAAACGATCTTCTGCAATAGTTCTCTGTTTTGAAATAGCTGCAAATAAATGTGTTCGATTAAAAAGATTTGTATTTGTATTTCTATGTTTATTGACTGCACATATGTGCAAAATCACATATATAGCGGTACATTTTATCAAAGATTAACACGTAAAACTGAAAATTAAACACAAAAGGTTTACGTCGCAGGTACTGGTCTAGATGCTATCACATAAGAACGACTTGACATTAAGAATAAACAAGGAGCAGCTTACATAACGGATAAAAACACTCTTACACTAAATATTCCAGCTGGCCATAGTGGTCAATTTAGTTTACACTTATCTCACCAGGGGAATGGAGGATTCAATTTGAGATAGGAGGAGCAGATGGTGCCACCTATCTACCATACATGGTACTACACACTGCTTGGTCAACACGGAAGGTAATGTTAACTTTTTAGTCCTGTTTAGATTGACTTTCCTACCAGTTATTACCCTATTGTACATTCTGCTGATGTGTCTTCCTGAGACAAGCCAAAGGTGTATTATCATCTCAACGAACAATCATCTAGGCATTTCCCCACCAGAATATAAAATAGCTCCTGTGACCTGTCCAAAATTCCCACAAGGCTACCATTGTGCAATTCGTTGATTTCTGTATACGTAGCAGATCTGTCATCCTCAAAGAAAGGTCACTGCATCACTGGGTGCCTCACATCTTCGGTGATGCTGAAATCACACAAAGTACAGACTTAAAAACCAAAAGTTTTCCCTTTCAATCTGTAATCAGTGGCTAATTTTTGCAATGTGAAATGACGCAAAAAAAGCTCAAAATTTACAGAAACCCTGGTATATGGGTTCTCATCTGAGAGTACTCAGTGAGAGCTATCTAATGAATACCAATTTGACAGGGTTTAGATGGGTTACACAAACCTTTGTATCATTGTGCTTTGGAAGAAAGTAGCCTCAGCATTGGAAGGGTTAAGCAATTGCATACCAAGACGGCCATATGTTCGCACAATTTTAGATACTGGGGCATCAGGTCTGAAATAGCCCACCATACAAGATAAAAGGGTTCTGCCATTATCTGAAATATAAGAATACTCTGATGTATATTATACGAAACCCCTCATCCTCAATTTCCCTTACATTTTTACATACTTTGTTAAGGCATTCCTCTTGTGAGAAATATCACCCGGTCGACGTCATAATCATGCTCATACAGATACCAAACATGCCTACTCTTTTACTCGTGTTAAAAGTTTCGTAAATGGGACTGTCATATTCGTTCACGGGGCCACGTTCTCCATCTCTATACTTTTTGGCACCTTCTATGAGTGTTCTTTTACAGATCATTTCTTCAACCATCGCCGGAATTGTTCTTAGAAATAAAGGGTTCTTAACTGTATTACTTTATCAATGCTCATCCGACCTTGGATGAAGAAAAGATATGTAGCGAGAGACCAATTACTATATGCCCTATAGTTACATGCTGGACTCGTGCCATAAGGCATCACGGCGAGGTCACGTGGGAACAAAGACCAATCAGGGCTCTCCCATCGATTACATTACAGAGAAACCTTATCTCCACCACCAGGTGGGGGTGCCCAGAGCATCAGTTTTGGCTTATCAGCAGCTATTAGTTGACACTGGATGAGGCTAGCATGTCCAGGTTAACCGGCTAATTTCGAATCCACTCGTGTTTGGTCATCTAAGATCCGACCAAGGGATCAGAAGCCCTGTGATTTGACAATCTGATAAAGAAACATTGACATTTCCTCCAAACATATCTCTGAAACATCCTGACTGCTTCAATTTCTTTACTTTTCAACACCCATATCTTATTGCCATTT
The DNA here is from genome assembly GCA_963942565.1 of Maea johnstoni. Classification (NCBI taxonomy): domain Eukaryota; kingdom Metazoa; phylum Annelida; class Polychaeta; order Spionida; family Magelonidae; genus Maea; species Maea johnstoni. The sequence continues at coordinate 86,180,000 of OZ012684.1, read as the reverse complement.
GTTATATTGAAAAATTTGTCATGTTTGTGTGTTATGTGTGGGCAGGGTTACAACCCTGATATTTAATTGTTTTGCAGTTACTATACAATATTTCTATTTTTTGTAAAACATTTCTTGTACTTTAGTACAGTCGATAAAGAAACATATATACATTCTGCTAAAACCTAAATAGCGTGGAGCAAATATAGCATCTTTGGATGCCGCGCTCAATCGACGACTTATATGCACAGTCGACAATGCGTAGTGGCCATTCAGTTGGTGATGCGCGAGTACCGGATGCGTTTTTTTGGTCAGACCAGAATTTGGTTTGATAACAAACCCTCGTTCAATGGTGTTACAAACCATACCGTTCTCATCATGGGCGCGAAGACAACGTATCAAACTAGTCTTCGAGTTGAGAATCATGCTTGGTCTTACAATGACTTCCATACTTGGATGGAAATTCGCGCATGGTCGATGTAAGAAGGTTTTAGGCGTTCCATGCGCGAATAAGCAAACACTAGAATCTGGTATTGCGCATTCAGTTCCTGCTGGCCATCCTATTAATAGCCACTTTCATTGCTATAATGAGTTAATATCGCGACTAGCCATTCGAAATGGAGAAGCCGAAGTACCCTGGAAAGACAGTAGTATATTCTAAATAGTTGACAATTTTCGCACATGCCTTAGCTTAGGGGAATTCGAACCTGAGACCGTTTGTAGGGGTGATAGACAGCGAGAAGTCGCTGTGCAATGATATTCACATCTCGCCAATTACCAACAGTACAAACACGCGAGATTGTATTGTTGGCAATGGGCAAATTTTACAATGTGACCTAATGAGCGAAATTAACATTTTGGGGAGTTGAGACAAAAAGTATGTTTATAAAAACACGCGTCAGTGCTCCTAAAATGTTTGCCAAGTTTGGATGTCAAACACTTTTTGTAACAAAAAAGAGGGAATAACGGTCAGCCAAGCTTGGGTCAGGCAGCCTATAGTGCCACATGTGAGGATGGATTGCTCTCGGAATATACACAACTTTCTTTCAAATATTGGCTGGAACTCAGATTCGATCCGTAGATTTTCTATTTACTCTCTGATCACGTGGGCGTTCTTGGAGTGAAAAGGTTCATCTTAATGCGAAGCGGATGCTGACTAGGGAATTTCATTTCTCCATACTTTTTCTGCCATTACCAGGGAAAATAATGATCAGCCATTCGTAAGTGGCGAAAGAATTTGGAACAACCGTAGAAAAACAAAGCGTCTAGTCAATGGCAATACCTTAGAACACTCGGTTATTGGGGCAGACCCTCAGTGGTGAGAGGGAGTGGCAGTCAGTGGCAACGTCTTAGACCACTCAGCCATCAGAACAGGCCCTCAGTGGTGAGAGGCAGCGAGCAATCAGTGTCAATACCCTACACTCCTCGGCTATTGGGGCAGGCCTCAGTAGTGAGAGACTGCGATCATTCAGAGGCAACACTGTGTACCACTCGGCTTTTGGGGCAGGCCCTCAGTGGTGAGAGGGAGTGAGCAGTCAGTGGTAATACCTAAGACCCCATCGGCTATTGGGGCAGGCTTCAGTGGTGAGAGACAGCGCTCATTCAGTGGCAACACCTTGTACCATTCGGCTATTTGGGCAGGCCCTCAGCGGTGAGAGACAGCGAGCAGTCAGTCGCAATACCTTAGACCACTCGGCTATCAAGGCAGACCTCAGTGGTGAGGGACAGCTAGCAGTCAGTGGTAATACCTTAGACCACTCAGCTATGTGGCAGGCCCTCAGTGGTGAGAGACAGCGAGCAGTCAGTGCCAGTCATGTACCACTCTGCTATTGAAACAGGCCCTCATTGATGATATGCAGCGAGCAGTCAGTGACAATACCTTAGACCATTCAGTTATCGGGACAGGCCCTCTGTGGTGAGAGACAGCGAGCAGTTAGTGGCTAGGGCTTGGACCACTCGGCTATCCGGGCATGCCCTCAGTTGTAAGAGATTGAGCAGTCAGTGGCAATAACTTAGACCACTCGGCTATCCGGGCATGCCCTCAGTTGTAAGAGATTGAAGAGTCAGTGGCAATAACTTAGACCAATCGACTATAGGGGCAGGCCCTGCGGCGGCGGTCACGTGCTGTGAGACATACGTAGATATTCCGACAACAAAGCAATATATTGAGAAGTGTTTATCTACAACATGTATATGATTTCCATAGAGCCAATCCCCCAAATATTTTCCCTAATATTGTTTCTGTAAATACACTGGCCCCTAGATTCTATGAGACCACCTGCGCGCTTTCAGAGTGACTGAATGGATCGGGGTCCGTG
>OZ012684.1:86155203-86175203 GCA_963942565.1 Maea johnstoni | reverse complement strand
ATATATATATATATATATATATATATATATATATATATATATATATATAATATATATATATATATATATGCGTGTGTGTATATATATAGGGAGTTTTTTTGTGTGTGTGTCTGAAAACTAACGTGCTTTTGACGTATTCATAAATGCACGTTGAATGTCTCATTATAATTCACAGCTACCCACCTTTAGGTGGATGGCTCCTTCTATCTGGGTCTGTTATCCCACCTTGTTCATAAATCTGCTAATCTCAAGGCCTTCATTTAATCAGAAAGCTCGTTAGTACCGCGATGATGAAAAATCCGCTTATAGCAGGTTTCCTAATCATCAATAAAGCAATACGCCCCCGATCATTCCATTACCTCATTAACTCATTCTTGTCCGAAGTGTAGGGTATTTAGTTGTAATTTATACGTGTACTGACAGAAATCTTGACTGTGGAAAAAGTATCTATCAACCTCTCTATCTACCTACCTACCTATCTGTCTGTCTATATGTCTGTCTGTCTGTCTGTCTATATATCTATAAAGAAAAAACAGTACTGCATATTAAAGGGATTTATCAAGAAAATATACATCTAAATGATGATGTGAGTAACAAAAGCTAGGTTACACAGTGCATAGCTTCTGTGTATCAAAGTAGTTTCAGAAACCTAGTAAAATTGAATACTGCTGCCTCCATGTTTTGAACGAGAGTTTTCCTGGGAAATGATTATATGGTATGCGTATTTGACAGCTCTTTTCACAGACGGCATTGGCACAAATTTGTTTGAGTTATTAGTTGATTTCTGAAAGAACTTTCTTTCAAATATATTCTGAAAATACATTTAAGGGGTTTCCAATTTACATTCACTGATACTACATTTAGAAACCTCGTATATATGAACGCCTCCTCTTGTGAGACTGCCCTTGCCTGTTGTGAGCATTAATTTGGGTAAAACAGATCCATATTTGTCCACGACAACATATGGGTGGCCTTCGACACCGTCTGTCACATGATATATCCATCCGGGAATAAGCAGGAGTCGTTTTACACGCTAACCAAGAAAGTGTTGCGAGTAACCACTTAGCATGGCAATCATATTATCCATTTCGTTTATGGGTCAACGTGGCTTTCATCGTCTTATGCGTTTATTAACCGGAGGAGCCGGCGAAAACCGCCGCCTAACCCTAAGTCACTGGCGACTTTCTCACAAGCCCAGGTCGGGATTTGAATCAGGCAGTGGTGAGAGACAGCTAGCAGTCTGTGACAACGCCTTATACCACACGTCCATTAGGGCAGGCCCCGCCTCTCTCTCTCTCTCTCTCTCTCTCTCTCTCTCTCTCTCTCTCTCTCTCTCTCTCTCTCTCTCTCTCTCTTCTCTCTCTCTCTCTCTCTCTCCAAGAGTTTAATCCCTTCTTCAAGCACTCATTCATCCAGTCTTACATTCTTTCGTTTATTCATTTATCCATTCATTCATTCATCGATCAATTTCTTCATCATGTCGTTAATTCCTTCATCTGCTTATTTCTTATACATTCATTTGTCAATTCATTATTTTGTCGTACATCTATGTATTCATTCATTCGTCCATTCACTTATTTATTCATTTTTCATACAGTCATCCATTTACTGAGACTTAATGCATTTCATCTTACATGTTACGTTATAGTTTTGGGTCATCAGCCTGCCATTATTTTATCGATGATTCTTTTTTTCTTGTTATATCCACAGTCCATACATTTGATGCCCGGTTGTTTTGGGAGTAAGTGTCCCATATAATTATCGTGGGATAAATATTTGGTGGAGCTATGTTATTCTTGGGTTACTACAATATACAATACAATACAGATGCTCAAAGTTCAGAATTCTATTGTCTTGTCTGACCATATGTAGTTGTTTGAAAACCGAAAACCAAATCGCAAAAATTAACGAAAACGCACCCTTAAACGCAATTCGCTTTATGAATCTGTGTGCGGCCGGGGAGAAACACGTTTTGGTTTTATCGCCAAAACGGGACCTGGAAGTTTTCTGCTAGGATATGTCACTGGCAGTGGCAGCGCCTGTCTGTCCAAGACTGTTGATACAGCAGAGTGGTACACACGATAAACGCTCTCACTAGAGGTCGCTCTCAGGGTTTATCTAAAACACGGAGGTTGTCATTCCACTTGCTTCAAGACTTGGCAAAAGCAAGCGAATCCAGGGAGTCGCATTTTTTTCTCTAACTATGAAAATCGCAGTGGCACTAGTTGGAGTTTTCGTCTGCTTTTTGGGCGCCATTCCTTTAAACGTTGGCGATCTGACAGCGGAGCGATACATTCATCGAGGCGCTTCTGAAATGCTGGAAGGTGCCCGGTATGAACTTGGCTATTGTAAAAAATGGTAAAATCCTGCTCACTAAGGGATACGGCTATGCGGATCTGGATACGAAAAAACCCGTCACGGATACCACCCTCTTCTGTATCGCATCCTGTACCAAGGCGTTTACATCCACTCTCCTGGCTAAGATATTTTCAGAAAACTCCAAGTAAGTATAGTATTTACTCAAATCATAATATCTAGTGGATCTAAAGTTTGAGTTTTTCAGACTATGTTCAAGAGTTTGAGGGCCGTGTATAGGTAGAATATGCAAACACACAAACTCGCATAGCTAGGATGACAGTGGTTTAGCAAAATCTTTCGAAAAATCTGTTGGCAAAAGTAGAACGAGGACTTATTCCCGTGTATGATTGATCTAAAAAGGAAGCAGATTGAGGCCAAAGTTTCTGTTCGATTTTGGTTGAAATCCGAATTAGGCGAGTCCGAGGTAGCGAGCTTGTTTGTTGTAACTTCGGAAAGTGGAGAACCACGGTAGTCCCCGTGTGGTGGATGTTTATTCAATTCTATGTTTCCTGTCTTACCATGAAATAGAACCCCTCTGTTATTGGATACTATATATTATATATATATATATATATATATATATATATATATATATATATATATATATATATATATATATATATATATATATATATATATATATATATATATATATATATATATATATATATATATATATATATATATATTATATATATATATATATATATATATATATATACTATATATATATATATATTATATATATATATATATATATAGTATATATATATATATATATATTGCTATTGCAATCAGAAGTGGAAGGAGTATGACACGAGTCCTAATGTCCTGCGGAGTACAAAGTGCCTAGGCGTGTGTCTGGTGTATATGTTCTTATAATCATCAGTTTCATAACCATGTCGAGATGTATCCATCCCACCAGGACAGGGCGATCAGGTAATTAACAGCTGACCAGGACAGGGCGGTCAGCTGACCTAGTACTTAAAGGCTTAAGGATCAATTAACGCTGGAACACCATGGGTGGCCATGACTGCTGTGATAGAGTTATTGATAGGAACAGGCTTTACTAGTTTAGAGCTGCCAAGGAACTTTGAATTTTGATTCTCTTCACTTTTGCTGCTAAGTTGTAACTAACCAGCGTGGGTAGTCAGATGAGGAAACCGGAGAAAACCACCGTCTAACCTTATATTACTGGCAATTTTGATTCTCGTCACGTTTGCTGCTAAGTGGTAACTAACCAGCTAGGAGGTCAGGTGGGGGAAACCGGAGAAAACCACCGTCTAACCTTATATTAATGGCAATTTTCGCGCATGTCCCGCCTTAGACCATAAAGCCATCAGGATACGTCCCCAGACCTGCCAAGTAGAAATTGGGGAAATCTAAAGCTTATACAACCATAGAAAATGAAAAGTCTCATTGTGGCCACCTGGTGAGCAAGTGTATAACTAAATCAGGGTAGACCTAGATTTGAGTAGGTATCTGTTTCTTGTAAGGTCTAGAAGGTGTGCCTAAGGCCAGGATACTATATTGCCTTATATATCTGTTGACTGTAAAGTACATTTTACAAAAGTATACGTATACAAAGGCATTGTCGAAACGTAGACATCATAAACAAAATAAAATCAGATCATCTAAGGCTGAGAAGAAATACAAAACAGAAAGATAGATAGATAGAAAAGTATGTTACCCTTTACAATTGTTTTCTTGTCGAGATATTTAACGTTAATTACCAAGTATACAGTAGCTTGTCATATGTGTGTCTTATGGCATTGAAATCGTAGCGTATTATTCGGTGGATATCAAATTAAGCGCCAGTTGATTGCTATTCACTTCTTACGTATGACGTTATATGTGGCATAAACAGGATGTCTAGAAATGTCGACATATTCAAGTTTCAAACATGATCTGCCAGGAAGTTGTATAAATTGATGGCTATGATATAAACGCTTTTCTTCGAAAAAGGGGGAATATAAGACAAAATGTGAAAACAGGCAACCAATGTATCTGGTGGCTCATTTAGTTTTCAGCCTAGAAAAGAAGTCCCTTGCAAATAAGTGCATGTTGCAAAATTGGGAGATTTTTTCGTGTTTCTAGAGGGTTTTTAAAAACCTACTAAGATCGATCGGACACAAGTTTCTATCAAGTATGCTATCGTTTTCTTACAATTGTTTATGGATTCGATATATTCAGGCTGGTCAATAAGTTGAATTACATCATTATTTTAACTATCGTTTCATTCTACATAAGAAATAGAATCGGTAGAGAGAATAATTGAAAACATTTTCTTAATTATATCAAATTTACGTATGGATTTAGATTAAGACTGAAAAGTAGTCTTCAGTTTAACCCTCTCCTGTCGATACAATATAGGTAAATCAGACATTATATATTAAAGCACCCTGAACGGCACTTTTGTGCCCACAATAGTAATGGTTATTTCTAACTTAGCACGGCGATTGCCTCCATGGCCGAGTGGTCAAATGCAATGCATCACCACTGCGCACTCATATTACTCATTTATGTGTGTAAAGGCAAACGATCCTTCAGTGGGGTCTACTAAATGAAAAATGAAAAAATGTGTGCCTTATCATACCCCTTACCCGAGTCCAGTGCTCAAAATGATTGTGTTGAAATTTCTGCTATTTACATATCCTGCACTAAATTTAGAATGAAAACCCTAATTTAAAACATTTTCTTTTCATCAGCATATTATACAAACTAAGTTAATTTAAGAGGTTTGGAAATGTCATATTTTGCTATGAAACTTGTATCGTGTATAGACCGATGGGCTATCCGGGGACAACCCCGACCAACCAGAAGTCACTGGTAACAGTATTACACCCCTAAAGTACCCCTGCCGTGTGCAGTGGTGGGCCACAGCAAGCGGTTGGGCGCAATACGCCATACCACTTGGCCAAGAAGGCAGCCCCCATTGTATTGTATTTTATGTTTATTGACTTGTCCTACAAGGAACAAAATCATATAAAATACAAACATTATGGTATGTTCCAATTGTTTCACTCAGGCAGTTGGGGCATTATTTAGTCTTGGCGTTTTGCTGTGTTCGGAACACGCCTTGTCTTTGCCATGAAGTATCCTGCCGACACCAGATCCCGGCAATCCTGATAACGACGAACAGAGCCGGAATAAACATTAAAATGCTCATGTACACATAGTAGAACATGGCCCTCCATGTGGTGCGTTAAGGGCTCTTGTTTTGGGGTCTGCTGTGGGCCAATTAACATAATCCACCCTCTACCATCCTCACTCCCTCCCACCCCTGCTCCGCCGCCCTCTCAGAGTCTCTCTCTCTCTCTCTCTCTCTCTCTCTCTCTCTCTCTCTCTCTCTCTCTCTCTCTCTCTCTCTCTCTCTCTCTCTCTCTCTCAAAACTAACTTACCATGCCGGGTAAGTAGTTTATGATTTTAACTTGCCCAACATACTATCTGGCTTGCCCGAATGAAGTTATAACATAAGCCAGAATTTCATGTATTATTTCTCATGGATTTAATAATTGTAAAACCATTTTCTTTTAAATGCATTGGTAGCATTTTCCTGGGTATTTGTGCCTTTTTCCTACATAAAAAATGTGTAATGCTCACAAAATCAGATTGCCCGTTCGGGCAAGTGAAATCTAAAATGTGCTTGCCCGAAAGCCTTTTTTCAAAAATTCACTTGCCGGGGGCAAGCGGGCTTGCACTTATGTCGAACACTGAGCACATTATACAAACTAAGTTAATTTGAGAGGTTTTGGAATGTCAGATTTTGCTATTTAATTTGTATCGTCTAGCCCGAGGTTAGCGATGGAGAAGACGGGACAACACCGATTATCCACAAGTCACTGGTAACCTCATTACAAACCTACAGTACTGCTCCAGTCAAGGCTATGTGTAGTGGTAAGCCACAGCGAGCGGTTGGGCGCATTACACTTCCTCATCCTCCTTATGCTACCTCATGTTTCCCTTCTTTTCAATTTTCTCATTTTCCCCAGCTCCTTTATGCCCCCTTTTCTGCCCTTATTCATCCTTATTCTTCTCCCGCTTATTCCATTTCGAACCTGTTTATTCTCCTTCTATATCGTTCTGCATTCTTCATTATTCGTAACCCTTTATTCTTCTCTTACTCTTCGATACTTTCTCCTCCTCAAAACTTTCTTTTTCCATTACGCTTTTCATCTGTTCTTTCCTAATATACTTGTTTGTTATCATCCCATCTTCACTTCTCCTACTTTTCTCCCCCTCCCCCTCTTTTTTCACATATCCGTCCTACACCAACCCCGAGCTGGGTGGGTCTAGAGGTTCACGTTGAACTGGGCTTGAATGTGGAGAGTTTGATACCAGATGAACAGTTTGGATTTCCGTCGCTCACGACGGGGAAACCATTTAATCATGCGGAGCTACGACTAGCACGACCCTTCTCTCGTCCTCTCCCCAAAACCAGAGCTAAAAACAACATTGATGAAGATAATATTGTGAAGCTAAGTGACATAATTACTGCAGAATCGAGCACTCACTATTTCACGCGAATTTCAGGGAATTTACCAACCCAGTTAAAGGACAATTCCACCATGAATAAAATTTTGGCCCATTGAAGGTTGGCAGTTCTGGGAACTTAGATTTAAGTAGAGAATACTCTAAGAAACTATAATAGTTCCTGAGAGTATGCTCTACTTAAACCTAAGTTTCAAGAGCAATCTGAGTAAAACTGTGGTTAAAAAAGTGCCAACATTTTACTATTGTGGTGAAAGAAGGTTATCTGTAATACACACCCAATTACGGGTTGGTTTTAGTAACTTAAACTACCATTTGCATCAGAGGAATCTTTGCGAGAATCCTGCATGTTCATGTGGTCACTCTGTGGAAGACCCAGATCATTACTTCCTTTTTTGTAACCAGTATAGGCCAATAAGAGTTAAGATGATAAATGCAATTTCAGAAATGTTAGTGGGTTCAGGAATAAAAATCTCACTTGAGCTCTTATTAAAAGGACATCAACAATTATCAGACGAAGAAAACACCAAAGTATTCAGAGAAGTCCAACTGTTTATATCTGACTCAAACAGGTTCTCTTAGTGGCGTTTATCCTGTAATTGCCTTTTTTCTGTTTAATATTCACTCACTGTCACTTTTGACCATTGCCATTGTATTTCCATGTTACTTTAATGTCAATGTTTGATTTGTCTTATTTTGTGTTTTTTATTGTTTTTTTGTACCTCCTAGATTAGCATTTTATTTGCTATTGAGGTCAATAAAGGTTTATATAAAAAAAACTAAGTTCCCAGCACTGCCAACCGTCATGCAAGAAGTATATTGCTCTTGAAATACGGCTATTTCAGTCTATTGATATTTTATCTGAAGCTGTTCGGTTAATACTAGCTACCTTCAGATGACAAGTATGAACCAAGCAGCTTTAGATTATACGCAATTAATAGACTGAAATGGCCGCTGCCAGTAGCGCCATTTTGTATGTGTTGGATGTGTTTAAACAGCAATACACTTCTTGTATGAAGATTGACAGTGGTGGGAACTTGGGTTTAAGTAGAGAATACTCTGAGAAACAATTTGGCCCTATGCTTTATTTGTGGTGTAATTGTCTTAAACCTTTACCCACTGGTGGACGCTGTATTATATGTATGTTTATTAATTCATTAACCCAAGTATCGGCCACCTAACGGTAAATACAGTGGAACCCCTCTTAAGTGACCATTTGTGGGACCGGCCACAACTTGTCAACTCGGAGGGGTGGTCAACTTAGAGGGGTTCCATTTACTACCAAACTGATGGGTAGACGTTAGTTTTCGGATTACCAAAATGTGGTCACTTTAGACGGGGGTCACTTTGAGGGGTTCCATAGTATATTGACAGATGCGTTTGCTTTCTGTGAGTAGTTGTGCACGTAGTTCCGCACATAACAGATGTTCCTGGCTCGAATCGGGCTGGAGGCTTGTGCGATAGTTGCCAGTGACTTGGTGTTCGCTGTTGTTTTCCCCTGTTTCCTCTAACAGGACCGTCTGGCAAGCCTTCATTAATCATCAATATAGTAAAATAAACTAGATTTCTAACCAAAGTCCGAAGTACTGAATGAGGTTCATTTCGTGAGTCGTCTTCTTGGAAAGTTTACACAAGCAATGAGAAAAAGCTTTTATAATATGCTACTTTACGAGTGACATTTTCGTGTGTTTGTTATCTTTTATCCGAATCGTGTTTTATTCAATGTCTTAACACTTAAAGTGTAACTCCACCTTCAAAATTTAAAAAGATATGTTTTAGAGCTCAGTGTCACCTTTCTCAGGACACCTTGATTACAATTGTACTCCGCAAATTGACTGAGATATTTAAGTTTGTAACTTGAAAAATACAGCAAATTTACTGCCTCAGCTGGTCCATGGGGGCACCATCTTGGAGCTTATCAGAAACAGGAAGTGACGTCATACTGCTACATCCAGGCTACTCAGGGCCATTTAGAACTGAACACCCTAACACATTCTGTCATTAGTAAATGACTTGCAAAGATGATAGTGGTGTATCAGACTCAGCAAACAGAGGCACTGTGTCTCAGTGTATACCTATATGGTGCAATTTTATTTTCTAGAGGTATACCAGGTTCTGTGTGGCAAAAGCAATGAGGGAAAGAGACCTGCAGTAAAGGGGTTATGGATGAGCTTTAGGGCTCTAGAGATTCTACCAGTTTACAAATTAGCCTGGTATTTAGTAATCTTACAATGTCCTGACACTGTTATCTTGTGATGAAAGGAAGTTTACAATCAGTAAGCTGTGTGTATATTGTCATGTAGAGTGTGTCGGCTGCTCAGGAATTGACTGCAATACACATTAATCTCAAAGGAATTGCGTCTGCTCGCTCTATAGTCTCATGCTTTACCAAGGAGGTTAACTGCAATAAACATCCTCTGGGCACAATTATTTCCAATTGCAGTCAGACTAGTTACCGTTAGGAAAACACAAGTATTTGAAGTACAATTGTGAAACCAGACAGCCTATAAACCATCTTCCAATTATATTGTGATGATGTTTAGTTCATATTAGCTATATATTACTTCTAAACTAATGCCTACAATTTAAGCAGAAATACGGCAAATATAACATATTTTTAATTTTGTTATTGTATGACAGAAAACTATTATTATTAGTGTATTCTTCCGATAGTTGGAGGGGGAAGTCAGTGAACATCCTTTTCTGGCATTCAGAACTTCCCCCACTTAATCTAAATGTTCCTTGCCATTAAATGTGGGGCTATCACAGACCATATATTGAACATATTTTTGGCGGTTCAGACCGTATATTGATCATGTTTTCACTGGTACATGCGCTTATTTCGAAAATCTTTGTTGCATCCAAACTGGAAGCTTGACAATTCACCATCTTTGTGCTCAGTTTTTGAGCTGTCCACAGTCACGGTCTTAGGGTTCAACTTTCCTAGGGGCATATGCCCCTAGATTTTGCTGTGGACTCCAAGATTTTTCAAACTAGGGGCCCAAAATAGTATGTATCATAACCAGAAATCCAATTATTGGCCAATATTTTTTGTCAAAAGACCTTTTCGGGCCTCTGGCCTCAAATCTAAGTGTCAGACCCTGGCCACTAGAGCTAGCCCCTAAGCTCCCTCACTCTCTCCAGGAAGCCACAGCATGTCATCACACGCATCTGATTAACATCACTAATTAGGTTCCCTCTGAGCAAACATGGCAGCCCCCATAAAGTTACCTTTAAATGGTATTATCTCAGTTTATCTGCTGAGTACAATTGTAATCAAGGTGTCCTATGAAAGGTGAGATTGAGCTCTACAACATATATTTTTTAATTTTGAAGGTGGAGTTACACTTTAACGAATACGTTCACGAAATGGATTTATAAAATAAAATGCAAAAATGTATGTATTATGTTGTTTTATTCTACATCATTAAAATGTCAAACTTCATACCGGAAACAAAACATGAAACGATATTGAAATAATGAATACGTATATTGTTACTGAAGCTAGAAAATAATAAATTCCTCTGGAGCCACACTGGAAAAACTGCTGGATACTCGAGTGAAACTAACTCGTTTTACTTCATATTATATCCATGCCCCATTTGTTTCTAAAGCTCATATTGCCATAAGTCGTCTGCTTCTTTGGTACTTTATAATGCAGTCCACGAATACGGCGTCTATTTACACTAATATTTGATGTATGGTAGTTCTTTAAGTTCCCATAACCACTACTCGTAAGATATTAACCCATTAATGCTTAAGGCTTCATTCGGAAATTGTCGTCTGGAGCGATGATACTTTTGACAATATCTTTTAAATTGGGAATTATTTTACAAAATATTTGAAGGAGAGTTGTTGGTAATGTTCTGATCATGATTTCTCCTTCAAATATTTTGACAATTGTGCTAGAACCTGAAAGATTTCTTCAAAATTGTCAGGCTGGTTTTGGCCGCTGTGAGCATTAATGGGTTAACCGGGAAGATCCGTTTCATTATTAAAAAGAGGTCAGTGTGATAAAGGAGAGCTAGATCAGAATATTTGTATAAGGAAATATTAGTTGTTGTTGATAAATAGTCTGTCCAATCCAGATTAATGCAATCATTACATATAAATACAGGGTAAAACCTCTTGCCAGCCATTATGATGGACCAAATACAATCATGAATACATTCAAACATATTATATAATTCAAATAAACAGTCATCATAAAGTGCCATACAATATGAAATCTGGTCAGCCTTGAGGGCTTATAGTGAGTTAGATACATTAAAATGTTCTCTATCCTAAACAGGCTATCCCAGATCAAATCTAACATCGAGTCAGCCAAGTGTATGTAAAATAGTATATCAGGACTAGAATCGTTTAAAAAACTAAATAGCATTTAACACTTGCAACCTTCTATTATACATCCTGGTGAAAAAAACAACTGCAGATCTCAATAAAACATCTGGTTGAAATATATCTATAAGCTGCTTCAATCCGGTAACCTCGGCGAATTGCAGATGATGAAAATTTGCCTTGTGTAAAATAGGAAATCTCAGATCATCATAGAATGGACCTTTAAGTAGTCCATTCTTCCTTAGATGACCAAACACAAGTGGATTCGAAACCAGCCGGTCAACCTGAACAATCTAGCCTCAACCAGTGTCAACTAATAGCCGCTAATAGCCCAGAATTGGTACTCTGGGCAGGCCAAGCTGATGGCGGAAATCAGGTTTCTGTGTATTGTAATCGATACGAGAGCCCTGATTGGTCCTTGTTTTCACGTGACCTCGCGCTGATGGCAGATCTATGACTCCTGGCATAAGTCCAGCTCTTCACTATAGCGCATATAGTAATTGGTCTCTCGCTACATATCCATTCTTTTCTACATCCAAGATTCCTCTTAGTAGAAGGGATTAAGTTGTATCCCTGACCTCATCCACGTTATCAACACACTAGTGGAAATCGCCAATTACACTTAACCCTACATGATAACGTGTGGAAACTGCTGCCTTAACAACTGGTACTCACCACTCCACTTAGAATTGATATGTTTACACAAAGCGGTTTAGAGAAAATGTTTGCGATGATGGTTCAAGGTTTAGGCGTTTTAGTCACTCATTTTAGTACTGTATGTATGTATCTTTATTGACCATATACTAGAGATATGAAAGGTACATCCATATTCAAAAAACCACATCAATATACAAATGAGTATACTACATAGAAGGAAAGGACAGAAAACAGGTATAACTCACTAGAGAAATACTATTGGATTGGATTTGTAGATGCATTTCCTTGTACATTTAGTTTTTTGCTCACGGGCCTTTGTTAGTTTTTCGGTTTATTTCACTGAGCCCTCAGCTTAAGTTCTTTCGTTTTTGCACTGTTCTCGCTCCCGCTCCCGATGAATACTTTGTTAGATGGGAGTGGTTTGATGCACATCTGTTTATATGTTGTTATTTCTGCTATATCGAATATTTGTGAATTAACATGATGTACCGTATTTTTCGCGCAGATGCGCTGTCAATAAATTTACATACATTTCCGGTCGCTGGAGAAGCATTTCCGGCAATATTAAAGACGCAATTACAGCCATATTTTGCACTATTGCCAGTGGCTGAATTTATCACACATGATGAAATACATATAATTTGACACTTTAGGTGGTCCAGAAAAAAGATTTAAGTAAATGAAAAATTATCTGCATTATGATTACCATGGAATAAAAGATATTTTATGTACATATTTGTTCAATTAATGTGACATGTGTACCTCATTGACGGTATGATTAAGAAATACGGTATTATACAAATATGACATCCCTGTGTGGTATACAACAGGAATAACGCCCCCGAGAGAGGATTGACAATCCTCTCGAGGGGGAGTTATATCTGTTGTACACCACACAGGGATGTCATATTTGTTTTATTATACCGAACAACATACAAAACACAAAAGGGGAAAAATGACAAACACAAGAAATTTTGGATAAATACTCTTTTGTTAAAAATTTACAAATTACAATAACAGGGATGTCCAACTGTTGCATTGACGCATGTTGCATTGAGTGCAACAAAAGCCCCAAAACGTACAACAGGTGAAAATTTTCAGTTTGACTCAGAGAATTTTCTGAAAACATGAACAAATGAGTCTAATCGATGTTTCGCTTCCTTTTTCAAATAAAATTTGTATCAGAAAACGTTTAAACTCCATTTATTGATACCACCTCTTAATCAATCTAGGTGCTTATTTTATAGCAAGACACTGAACCTTATTTGTTTGTTTGTACTTTTACTGTCTTAATTAGTTCGAGCAACTCTAACTGTGGTACCGACCGTTGTTTAGTATATGCTGTCTATTGGCCTCATCACAGTTAGACTCTAACTTAGAGATCCGCGCATTTATAAAATAGCATCTGCGCCAAGAAAACTTGGCGCTCATATCTATAACTTGAAACACCCCCCAAAACCAGTCACGTTCGTACCATACCCTATTTGTCTGTATAATTCTATCTTTATTTGATAAAAATCCGTTGCCTGGTGCCTGTTAGGCACCATTTTAAAGTTGAGGCGGTTAGCCTTGTGGATTTCACGTCGGCGATGGCTGACGTTTAATATGCACGCATGCGGATCGAGCTCATTGACCTAGTTTCACCGGTAGCGGTGATTATTCCATTAATTCACGGCTGTTGCCGTGAATTATTCAATTAATTCATGAGCTGTTAAGGACAACAGCCTGTCACCAAGGAGTGAGGAAATCATGACGATTAATCCATGGCCCTTGACCAACCAGAATCAAGAATCTTCACGTGAGGTATAATAATACTTTATACTCATAGAACGGAGCACCCCATGGTATACTGCGCACTGCATATTTTCCGTGAAACTCATGGGAAAGGTGTAGTATATAGTGTGGTAGTAGAATATCGGGAAGGCAATCCCTATACATAAATGTTTTCGAACCTTTTTATCTCTTTTATGAAAGTATTTGTATAAGGTATGATTTTTTTATTCTGAATTAAGGGCAATAAACCTGTATACACACTGACTGCTCTCTGTCTCTCACCACTGCCAAGTTCCCGTTGGCGTGTAATTTATTTCCAGTGATTTCCCGGGTAAATTTGGTATTTGAAATTTGGAATTCCGTTTTTCGTCACTATTCCTGCCATATTGCGGACAAGTCGTGACTAGCAAGTTGCTAATTGGTAGAGAAAACTGTGTTACCCGGCGATAACCACAACCTAACCTCAAGTCACTGGAAACTTTCTAACATGCCTGGGTTGGTATTCCAACCAGTCAGTGGTGAGAGATGACTAGCAGTCAGTGGCAACGCCATTGACCACACGACCATAAGAGCAGTATCCGGTACATGTTTCCTCACACGGATTCGAACTCGCCCACGCCAGTGGTGAGAGACACCGAGCAATCAGTGCAAAATACCTTAGACCGCTCGGCTTTCGTGCCAGCCTCCCCAACAGTCACCAGACTGAGATGGTAGTCCCTCGGTGGCAGTAACGTTGGCGACGGGTGCTCTGTCGTTCATTAGCGACCAATGGCGCCCCTGCGTGGCGGGCTATTAAAAACCACTTAATTCAAAAGTGCTCGCAAGAAGAAGTCTGCTTCAATAAGTCTTGCTAGATATGATAAGCTCTACTTAGCGCCTGAGATGTTTTGACTGTTTAATGCCGTGTACTTGGATCACCGGAATGGCAGCCAGCAGATCTCGCACAAGACCCTCGGCGCGGCCTCTTGCTGATACGATTGATGGCAGCCTAGGTGCCCTGGTCGCAATCAACGTAACTTGCGTAACTTATGTATGTGCATTTCGAAAGAATATGATGAACAGATAAGGAAACTTACATCAATTAGTTATTTTAAGAAACTTTTTTATCAATTCCTTATTATTTGGTTGATTAATTGTGAAACTATTTGGAGGAATGACACTTGCGCGTGATTGGGCTTAGCAATCCTAAAAAGCATTCATGCACAAGAGCCCTTCCTGAATTTGTCGTTTGGATCAAGTACATCTTTTGAAAACTTTGGAATAAAACATGAATTCATGAAATATTTGAAGAAGGGTCTATAGAATATTCATCTTTCTTTCCTCAGAAATATTCTCTAAATCAGAAAAATAGACGCGAGTTGGTTGAATAGTCATTCTTGCTTCTGAGTTACTCTAGAAACTGTCGTCAGGATCAACGATACTTTTGGAGATAACTTGGATATTGAGATTGATTGCTCAAAATAGTTTGCTTAGAGTTGTTGGTTATGATCTGATTATCATATTTCCTTCAAATGTTTTCTTAATTATGCTTTTTTCCTGGACGATGTCACCAAAAAATGTCACGCTTCTTTCGGCCTCTGCGGCCACGAATGGGTTAATGAACGTTGATGTAGAGGGCTGGTGTAATTGACCGCAGTCAGATCTATTAGCGGGCTAGGTAAGATCGCTCCCTCGAGTCTCTTCACATTGCGCAGGATTAAAAACGAATGTGGTTGACATTCAGTGGCGATCTATGATTGCACATCTGATATGTGAGGGGGACACTTTTGGTATTTTAAGGGGCTGATCTAGGTTTGTGAGGCATTGAGGGGTTCATTCCGTCATTTTCAGAAGAGGATAGAATTTTGACCTGGAAGTTACAATATGTATATATGCACACACACACACACACGCACACACACACACACATATATATATATATATATATATATATATATATATATATATATATATATATATATATATATATATATATATATATATATATATATATATTTATATATATATGTGTGTGTGTGTATATATATATATATGTATATATATATATATATATATATATATATATATATATATATATATATATATATATATATATATATATATATATATTTCAATCTGCTACTCGGAATGCATATGCTCTCCACTGAATTCACTTAAAACATCTCTTACATTTTGATAATATCAAAATAATATCAAACATGGCGGTGAACATGCTCGTTTGTCATGCAGGAGTTTGTTTACAGCACATTTACTCAAAATATTCCTTATATCATGACAGAGAGTACGATTTTTGTCCAAGATATGGAATTAGCAAAATATTGTCAAAATGGCAGTCAATATACTTGTTCGACTAGACCGAAATATCAGACTCTACATTGCCCAGAATGTTGATTTTTTATGTTGATTAAACTATTTGGACGTTTATTGAACATTTTCAGGATCTCGTTGGCAATGTAGATTCCGAATGCCAGCAGTAGTGAAATTTTACCACTACAACCAGCAAAAATGTTGTGCGCAACAATGTGAAAATGGCGAGAAAGATCGCTACAACAACAATTTCAGTCGTAATTGACTGAGCAGAGTATGAATATCGGTAGAATTGCATGGAACTTGAAGATAAGACTGGTCAGAACGGATAGGGATTGTTTTTTGCGGGCAGACACTCGCAGATGTCCCAAACACTTATGCAGTACTTTTTCTGTTTGTAGTGGTCAACTTTCACCATTGGCGGCCTTCTGACTCTACATTGCCAACCAGATCCTGAAAATATATAATAAAAATCCAAATAGTCAAATTAACATAGAAAATCAATGTTCTATGCAATGTAGAGTCAGCTATTTCGGTCCATGGTTTAACATGCATGAGTTTTATAAAGCACGAATTCTCAATGTTTGCCCAAGCTAACAAATGCACCGGAAAGACAAAATCGACATAGTTAGTAAATATCCTAAAGTGCATTTTGTGATAAATCTTAGACTTATATCTGGATACAATCAAAAGGTCGGGTTTAGATCGGGCAGTAGATGACCTAGATGTAGGTCATTTCAGCCTTCAGTCGCAGAAGTACTTATCCGAGGAAAATTGAGAACTGGTCGGCAATATTCAAACAGCGGGCAAGCGATTGACTTCCAGCTGGCAGTCTATTCAGGCGGCTATAAAACTCATTATTGCCTTGAATTCAGGCAATCTTGCGGGAATCAGGGGTTGGGGACGAGCACAGCGTGAAGTGACGAGATGTTATGTACATGTAAGGGTCAAGATCTTGAACTCCACTTCCTCGCCTCGACGAAATAATGAAAGGTGTGTGCCTTTCCTAGCACCACCGCCCGCGAAAAGAAAAGTGCGTTTCCCAATGCACCGATATGGAGATTAGGTTTGATAACATGCTTGTGTATGTGTATGTGTGTGTGTTTGCTTGTTTGTTTTGCTTTATTCAGTTAGATGTAATTTTTACTTTATTCTAAAGAGCACGCCAGCACAACCCGGCAGCACAAGTCTTCGTACGCACATACACAAACATATTCAAACATACGTACCTATATACATTCATATATATATATATATATATATATATATATATATATAGAGAGAGAGAGAGAGAGAGAGAGAGAGAGAGAGAATAGGCATTTTTATCCCTTTTATCAATAGTACTTTCACAACTTTACTAAATAGTATAAATGTTGTTGTTTTTTTCTATTTTTACAGGTATTCGTTTGATTCGACCTTGCATGAGATACTAGGGAAGGAGATTGAGTTCCCGGATGAGTATAGGACGAAGGAGGTTCGGGTTAAAGACATCCTGACTCATAACGTGGGCATTCCACGGTATGACAACCTCTGGATATCACTGGCTCTCTCCAGGGAACAGATATACAGGTAAAGTATTCCTATGGCAAGAACAAAGTGATTTCGCCCTTTTAGGGAGAATATATGGCTAAGTTGTAGAATTCCTGATGCAACATATGAAAAAGACATGTTTATATGAAAAAAATAAGTAGAACATATAAACGCCAACATTTCCAAAATTTGTAACACGGTTGTCATATGTTTCCCTTTGTTGGTTTATCCAAGTCACTGGCAACTCTCTCACAAGCCCTGAGTTTGAAATCAATGGATAATATATATATATATATATATATATATATATATATATATATATATATATATATATATATATATATATATATATATATATATATATATAGATAGATAGATAGATAGATAGATAGATAGATAGATATATTTATATAGATAGATAGATAGATAGATATAGTAAGAGAACAACTTGAAGACACCGCCCATGTATGTATGACCGCCCCTGGTCCAGTCTTTCCTGTGAGATGAGATGCATGTGTGAAATAGTTTTGCCATACTCAAGATGGCTGAGGTAGTTTATCCCCGGGGGGGGGCACTCAGGTACAGATGGGGGCCGCACCTTCGTTACGTATTTCGCGGAAGAAGGGGTCTTTTTTTAAGACCTCCGCATGTCCGCGATTTTGTAAAAGAAGGGTACTTATTTGTACCCAGGTACGAAGTATGGGGGTCAAAATCCCCTTACAAGCAGAGGATTATAAAATCTTAAGTTAAAATACGTGTTCCCGTTCATCCAATGTCAGTGTTTTGATAAAAGAAGGGGTGTTTATTTAGTGGAAAAATCAATCTTATTAAAATAAGGGTGCTTTTTTGGCCAGAAATCAGTGCTTTAGGGGTATTTTTAAATTTTGATAACGAACGTATGCGCCCACCTAAATACCCAAGTGCCCCCCCCCCCCCCCCCCCCCCCCGGGAGTTTAGCTAATAACTCTACACCCAATTTCCATCAGTTCAGACACCATTATAGGTCCATAGAAATTGCGACTACAAATGTTAATCTGCAGTCCCTACAAGAGCAGAAAACCAATCTCATCGTGTATCATGAAACAATCAAAGAGGAACAATAACTTTCAGTGAAATATTTCTCAAATGACACAAAGATAATTGAATATATGTCAGAGCACGTTGACACAGAGGTAAGGAAAGTAGGTCAAGCACGCGATTGTGACACAAGAAACATCACATATTCAACGTGGGCGGCTGCTTAACCCATTCACACTCAGAGTTCCCCAGGAAAGTATCATCTGCTATTTTCACACTTTTGAAAATAACTTGGAAATAAAGCAAATTCTCACAAAATATTTGAAAGAGAGTTGTTGGTAATATTCTGATAAACATTTCTCCTTCAAATATTTTTGATAAACACGCTTTTGTGAGGAAAATATCAACAAAATAGTCAGGCCTGTTTTGGCCGCTCTGAGTGCCAATGGGTTAACATTCAATGTCTGAGAGGGCACTCCGCGTGCATTGGGCTGTAGAATATGTTCACATGATCAGAATATGATAACAATACGGAGATATGTTTTGATTAAGTGGTAAAAAGCGTGACTCCTATGCGTGCAATCTTTGTTTTGAATACGACCGTAGTCCTCACTCGACCTGGTCGCTATATAAAAGAGTGGTGTAGCGAAGGGCTGTCTATGTTTTCTTTGCATCTGAGAGACTCGTGAGGATTATTAATAAAAGAGGAAAATACAATATATGGTTTCAATACAAAATATGGCTTCAATAAGGCCATACACGTGTATATGCGTCATGCACTAGCTAAGGTTTAAGATTTGTCTTTTCATCATAAATTGGATGCCATATACCGAAAAGATTACCAATTTATCGTTGATTTCTACCAAATGCTTTTTTAAATTTGAAATAGATCTTTCATAACACTTTTTACTACAACTGTAGTTTTAAATGTAAATTCGTGATACTACTTACATTTGAATAGATCATCATCTTTGTTGCCATGAATGTGATGTTGATCAGTTTGTAGTTCTTCTTTGCCTCTCCAAGTATGATTTTTTTTTATCTATAGTTGTAGTAGCTGGCTAATCCAATTGTCTTGATACATTTATACACTTCTTTCCATAACAAAGCAGATTGCTCACATTCGTATAATATATATTTAAGAATTATGTTCAAAGCTGTAAGGCGATATGCGGACTCATGATGGAGATAAGTTAACCCTTATGTAGCCTAGTCCTAGGCCAAGAAATGTATTTCACTTCTTTAATAACTTACCTAATATTAATATACCATGTTAAGATGTCAACCCATATTTAGTTCTATATTGGCTCACCAGGCGGCGAGAATGGGTTCATTTGGATTTCTGACTGACCAGTGTGACCACCCTTGGTGCCATCTATCACTAGCCTTTGGAAATAACACATAGACAGTAATCAAATGATGGGGACCAGAACAGAGAAAAGCATAATTTAATTAAATCATAGACTAGGAGCTAGTCTAACAGGCATCTGACTTGCTCACTTCTGTATATTTTATTTTTTATTAAAGC
>OZ012684.1:86125297-86155003 GCA_963942565.1 Maea johnstoni | reverse complement strand
TATATATATATATATATATATATATATATATATATATATATATATATATATATACATATATATATATATATATATGTATATATATATATATATATATATACATATATATATATATATGTATATATATATATATATATATATATATATATATATATATATATATATATATATATATATATATATATATATATATATATATATATATATATATATATATATATATATATATATATATATATATATATGTATATATATATATATATATGTATATATATATTTATATATTTATATTTATATTTATATATATATATATATATATATATATATATATATATATATATATATATATATATATATATATATATATATATATATATATATATGTATGTATGTATGTATGTATGTATGTATGTGCGTGTATTTTAGTGAAGAATTTTGCATCGATTCGATTCCATTACAGCATGCATGAACATTATTTCAACAGCCAAACCAGGTTAGTTTTCTAAAATATCTACAGAGGATGAATGACTTGTAGAAAGAAGACTCTGCTCATCTAGCTAATCTACAAACGCATGTTGTTTTTGATTTAAATGCTTAGACATACACAGTAGTATCTCCAGTATTCAGTATTGAGCAAGTTGTGCTCGTTAGCAAGATGATGTGGAGATGGTCCCTTTGCTCTGGTGCATAAGCCTGCCTCTCCCTCATCTCGCAGCCACTAGCAGCAGCTCTGCTGCACGTGTACTGTAGGTGTTCACTCGAGAGATATTACCTGGCAACAGTCGGACTGGATGAGACTTTCTTAAGGCCCTGCACCGGGAGACTCTGTCAAGGCGCCACACTCTCACAGTGTTGTCATATTTGTTCCTTCTTCGAGCAGCGCGGACAGTATCTAAAGAGCGTTGTGGTGATCTATCTCAGTGGCATCCTTGGGGAGAGCAGCAGCTAGCTGAAACTACAGTATTGCAACCAGGTAAAAACAGCTGTTTGCATTCACAGCATCACTCACTACTTGGAACGCATCCCACAAGTCTCATATACATATACAAGCAAAGGTAGGTGGACATCATACATAGTTCATATGCAAATTGTATACGCTGATGTAACTGATTTCTTATGTCACAATAGTGAGAGTATTGTATTTCATATATCACATCCGTGATTCATATGCACAATTAACAATGTTAGGAACTTTGGAAAATTGGGATTTCATTTATAGTCATTTGATATGCTTTATTAAGGTTATGTCGTAACTATCACTTCTGGTGATTCCAATGTTGATAGTAGAAAAACAATGGTTACTAGTATTTGATACATCAAATGACACATTCCCCATATTGATGGTAATATACCATTTTCATGCACAATGATAAATGAAAAGTCATTCCTTCCTGATGTTACAATACCGCGGGAACGATGATTATACCAGGCGTATTTCCTATAGCATTCCTCCGTACAATTAGATGTTACAGTAGTAAGGGATGAATTTAGCTTTCCTCATAGTAACACTAATCATCACCTCACTTGATGTCATACTGTCATTAAAACGAGAGCCAGATACCATTAGGGAAATTGCTTTGAAATTAGATGCTTACTTTTGTCGCCAAAAAGATATACATGTATATACAACTTAACTCCAACCATCATGGAACTCTACTACTGCAATGTGTATGATGCACTGCAAACATTCTATGTTTCTGCACAATGCAAGCCAACAGGTCAAAGTGAACTTCGTAAAGCAAATCTTTCTTTCGTTTGCCGAAAGCACTTATCAGTTAAATGCGTTGTTGCAACAGTACATGTAGATACTTTAGCTTTGCTGACCAGACAGACACTCATCATGTAGAACCAGTCATATCATTACTCGATTTCGGCCGAATGATTTTTTGCTGCGTAATATTTGAGGTGTATTTCCCAGCAATCGTAACTTTTGTTTGTTTGTTCTCGTGTATTTGATGGCATTAGTGAGTTTTATCAACACCTACATGTAGTTATTGCATGTATTTTCATGTAAATTTAAAGTTACAGTCAATGAACATACAATGCAATACAATGTACATAGGGACTGCTTTACTTGTTTTCTTATGACAAGATCAGTTCACCTAAAGTGTGTACATTGATTAATCTATCTTATATATGGAATTGTAACGTATATTAACTCCAACAAAGCGAAATAGCGTGTGGTAATTCAGATAAGTACCGGTAACTGTAACTTTATCGCACCCTGTAGGATGCTTGCTTCATCTAATTTGCTATTCATGGCGGCCTCCCACGTGTGTAGTGTATTGGCATCCTCAGGTGGTACTGGCATCTCCGTATACCACGCTGGACAGGTGGTCTGTGGCATACCACCATCATACATACTATACATAAAGCAGTAGACGTGTTTAAACTGCCATTAGGATACAGACCGCGTATATACAAACAGTTCCGAGAACTATAAATGTATCTGTAGGCATTTATTTATGGTCTCAGAGTTTAGGTGGCGTGTGGGGTTGGTTTATTCAATTATAGGGTTATTTAGAGATGTTTACATATGTATAGGCCTATCGCTTTTTCTTCATAATCAGGTCAACTGTGAATGTGTGAAAGTCTGGGTCATCACTGCGCAGGGTAAGAGACCAAATATTTTAGAACTTTTTAGAATTTTAGAACCTTCCAAGGCTTGCAAGCGTGCAGCAAATTGTGACTCTCTTTTCATATCTAATTTCCCCAAAACATGGTCTAATGCAAACATAAACAGATTTTGCTTGAAATTTACATATTTATAGCAATCTAGAGAGAGAAAAATGCACCTTTTTTGTATTTGCAACAAACCCTTCTAAAAACAATGGCTCGGATGGTTCCATTTTTGCGAATAACCGCTAAAACCACTATCCATATCATTTTCAGTGTTTTACCCCTTTAGCCTGACCCCCTGCTGTGAGGGAAAATTGGTAATGCCTGATGTATTCCTCAGTAGAGGACCTTTCAGACATTACATAATTTGTATAAGCAGAACATGATGAAAGCTTGGGGAAGAAAAACAGTAAGAAAATTAACCCCATAAGCTAGCTTGATCTAGTGATAGATAGACCCCAAGGAAGCTGTGGTGTATGGGATATACCCAAGGTGTTACGAGGCGGAGCCGAGTAACCCCGAGGGTATCCCATACACCACAGCTTCCGATGTGGCTTGTACCACAGTTGACTGCCTTCCACCAATCACAGGTCGAGAAAAGCCTGGCAGTATATGGTGTATGGGATACCCTCGGGGTAACTCGGCTCCGCCTCGTAACACCTTGGGTATATCCCATACACCACAACTTCCTTGGGGTGTATCTATCACAAACACAATACATTATCAAACAATACTACAATGCAATACAATACAATATTTTTTATATTTCAAGATAAATGCAATGAACCTCTATAGTTTGATTCCAAAGAAAGAACGAAAGATCGATTTGATAAGATGACTACAATTGGGACGTCACTCATGTAGAGGGACATTCAATTAGTAGAGATGAACTTATATCCATTGTCATTTTCTTTAATATGAACATTTGTAGTTTAATTTTAAAAGATGAGTGCTAAAAGTCATATTCACAAACATTAACATAATATTATTGGTACAGCAACAAAAGATTGTTCACAAACTTAACATGCAATACGGCATAATAGTGATAATATGGAATTATCAACTAAAACTGATACAAAGAAAATTCTAGGAATTGATAACAACAGCATAATTCTTTCTACATATATACTAACCACAAAAAAGATTATTTATCAATGTAGACAAAAGTTTATCAATTTGCATTAAGATATGGTAAGGTACAACATCTGGTTCTTAATTCAATCGAAAACGTACATCTAAATAACTCCAGATTCATAAGATTTGTTGGAGGCGATATGGGGCGACATCTACATTGAATCAGCAGAAATCTCTGTATGAAGATCTCGTATCAACTAAGCCTGTTAGTACTTGATTTTATTTTAATGATAAACAATTTCTCATTGAATTGTTAAATCATCTTATTTTTAAAAATATTTTTTGGTTTGGAAAAGATTCATTACGTGATGATATCGAGTATATTGTGACCGGAATGAGATAGAGGGAACTATGTATTGTTGTATATAGTATATATAATGAGCAATCTGAATTCTGTTGCGCAATGTGTAAAATTTGAAAATCAAAAAATCAAATACATGTACTTTCTAATGATTAACACAAAAGTTAACCGACATTACAACCGTTTCACGGAAAGGAATCTGTATAAATACGTTTTTGACATTACATAGGCAATGCTTGGCATATTGCATGAAGCAATCATTTGGCCGAAATTAAGTACACTCTTATGCATAATACGTCTCACACACACGTCTCTAAAAGTTTATCTTATTTCATATCACATTTTATATCGTACTTATACTGTAGTATGAAGTGCCATTTTACAACACGCATTGATAAAGTGAAAAATATTAGAATAAATATAAAATGAAAAGATCTTCTCCCCCCTTATAATGTATTTTAACAAGGACATGTATTACATATACGGACGCCTTAATGGCTACCCTGTGTAGTTTGATAGCATAATTAAGGGTCTGAAGAAAACCCAATATATAGCTGGTCAGCTTCTTTGTACAGTTTCATATTTCCATTCAAAAACTGTATTATCCTGCTTATCAACTGTATGGCAAGCACATATCTTTGCCCAATAATGGCGGCTGTATATTTCTGTATAGAAGAAGAATAGATTCGGGGAATGAAATTGAAGAACATTATGAACTACCAAAAAGTATGCCTTGATACAAAATAAAGGTACGGTTGACATTATCATGTGTAATCATTGTGACACGAGCTATGCAAAAACAGTACAGTACTTTAATTCCTTACTAAAAGTTACCGACTACTTTGGTAAACTGAGGGTAAGTAGGGCTTGTGCATATGGCCATTAGTCATACAATGCCCCAAATTCCAGACGGAGCGGTGCAGTATGTTTAGAGATATAAGACAGATTGGGGACGGCTGTGGTGCATACCCCATTGGGGCTGTATATAATTTACTGCTTGTACTCGATAAAACAATACAGTGCCTACAGTTAATTCCTGCACTAAATGCGTGGGAAGCCCAGGCATAATACACGACCGCGCATCCGATTTCCACCCAGTTTCTTGGGCATGGATGCACGGATGACCTCACAGCTGAACGTTGTATTGATACGCAAGCAGAACAACACATATATTATATTTCCCAAACGTGTTTATATGTCATTTTACACCCACAACAGTACGTAATCAATAATTCTTCCTATACAATTATGCATATGTATCGTCAGTGTGCTTCGGAAAGGGCTGTAATTGAGAAAGTTACGTCAATGTGAAGTTGTCTCAGTTGCATATAATCCCCGTTTTTATAGTTTTATCATGAAATCGCACAAGAACTCGACACAAAAGATCATAGTTGACTCTCTAGCGGGTAACACATCCTAAGTATGATGCTCTCCATCCTGATACAAATGTCAGCCCCCTTTGTGGAATGCTGGCCGCCCTTCATGCTACTAATTGGGCCGGCTGCCCGTCAGTTTGGAATAGGACCCGAACGGTTAGGATGAGGAAAGAGCTCTGATTTCCTTCCTTTCTTCTGACAGAACAATGGGAGGCTGGAGGCAGCTGAGTAGGAGGAGGAGGAGGAGGTCCCAGGCAACGGCTGCATTCCTTGGCAACAGCATCAGCAGCAGCAGCATTGCTGGTGCTACACCGTTATTAAAGGTCCCTTATATTACATAAAGTCAATCAGGCAACTATCCAAGTCTTATTCTCAGCAGATTACCAATGTACTGTGACAGTTTGTGTCAACTGAGATTGGTCTTATATTTGTCATCCTTGAAGGATTAGGATTGTATAACAGCTGCGATAACTTATGTATACTCTGAATGCTCTAATTTGGAACTCCTCTTAGCAATCCTGCATACACTTGAAGGCAGCTAATGTACTGAAAGAAAGTGTTGATGATTATGTGACCGGCCGTCAGGTCTTTAAAACACATTGAGATTAACACTTACAATACAATGTGTAAGAAAAGAATTGAGTTCAATATTAATATTCTGCTTTTTGACTTTCAAAATGCATTCAAGGATGTGCCCCTATTATACTTGAGGGAACTGTTAGTCAAACAAGCCACTACAAGGACTCTAAGATCAAACACTAAGAACTTATTACAGATACCACACACTAATCTGAAAAGGTTTGGTGAGAGAGCATTATGTGCCTATATGCACCACGCCTTTGGAATGAGCTCCCCGACAACATCAAGGCTGCTTATAGTGTGCAAAACTTCTAGACACGGCTGAAGACATTGCTATTCCATTTCGAAAGGAGATTAGTTGACTATGTAGACCATGTATGTCTGTACACTGACTGTTAAATATAAAGCGCTTTTGAACATTATAGGTGGAACGGGAGCTATGTCAAATATCAACTACTGTTAACATCATTATCATTATCATCATTAAAGCATCTAATAGCTTGTGCCTGTCAGTAATGTTTAACCTGTCATGTCTACAGCGTTACGTAAAGTTTTTATCATTAAAGTCTTTAATCTACCCTGTCTCCAGCAACATCAAAGATGTGTAGTGTGTTTGAACAGTAACACCTTTCCAATTGGTGTACGCAGACAATCTTCACATCTGAAGGGAGGCGTGGTGCACGAAAAGTACAGGCACACGGAGGAAAATCTTCAATATATATATATATATATATATATATATATATATATATATATATATATATATATATATATATATATATATATATATATATATATATATATATATATATATATATATATATATATATATATATATATATATATATATATGTATATATATATACACACTGTAAAACCTTTTATTACCACGCACATTTTTATCCACGCAACTGCCGTCTGAATCTGATCGCGGGCATTTGATTACACGCATCCAACGCATCGCCCCTTGATGGGGCATTGGTATGCTACTTTGAAAGTATATCAGCGCAGTAATATTGGCGTTATCATGACCTTGCGCAAAATGCGTGAAATTAAAAGGAGCGTGATAATAATAAAGCCTTAGTGACTGCTCACCAGGGCAGTATGTGTATTTAATGTGCGCCTGAAGGCATCCTGGTCAGACCGAGGGCCGAAGGCCCGAGGTCTGGTCCGGATGCCTGAAGGCGCACATTTAATACACATACTGCCCGGGTGAACATTTATTAAGGTTTTTATTATTGCTACCCTGCATACGACGTTTCTTGTGGTCTAATTAATAGTATCTTGTGATATATAGTGTGCAGACCAACAATAAGCTCTGCAGGGCATTATGAGGTGACATTCAATGACCTGCGTCACAGGGAATTTTGGGGATTTAATGACCGGTCACATGGTGCAAATCCTGATTGCTGATTGGACAATCCAAAGCAAGCAATACTAATGGGTTTTATAGCATACATACAAACATACATACATACATACATACAAAAATACAAACAGACAGTCAAACGACAATCACACGCTATACATTACATACATACATATATACACACATACATACATACATACATACATATCCCTGGTAACCACAAGATTCGACTACTGCAATGGACTTCCCTGTGGAATACCTGAAGAGCTAATATTGTAAGCTCCAGAGAGTACAAAATAGCGCTGCCAGGGTGGTCACGCTCACAAAGAAGCATCAGAGCATATCACTCCAGTACTAAAGGAACTGCACTGGTTACCAGTCAAGAAGAGAATTGAATTCAAGATTTTGCTCCTGGCTTACAAGTACAAGTGTTTGCATGGAACTGCACCCTCTTACCTGAGGGAAATACTGAAAGAGTATGTCCCACCACGGACACTGAGATCCACATCCAAGAACTTACTCTGCGAGCCGAGAACCAACATGAAAACCTACGGTGACATATCATGTAGTGTCTGTGCCCCAAAACTATGGAAACAGCTCCCAAATAATATTCGGGCAGCTGGGAGTGTGACAATCGTCAAACAACAACTGAAAACACATCTGTTCAAAGATGTATTTATCAAATAACTATGTGGATATCAACATCTATCCTTTGACAATGAATGTAGTGCGCCTTCGAGCATGTTTGTATGGAATTTTAAGGCGCAATATCTAATGACACTATTATTATTATTATCATTATTATATATATATATATATATATATATATATATATATATATATATATATATATATATATATATATATATATATATATATATATATATATATATATATATCGGTGAAACCATGTGGGCAACTCCTGAAATGTTAGTATGCCGTTCATATCTGAACATGCTTACCTTGTATTGCAGTAGGGCCATCACTTGCAGTCATTCACCATCAATTGAAGCAAATTTTCTAAGCTCCTCGGTAAATTAGCTTGTATGTAAGGACAGCCTTGTAAGCCGAAAACAAAAGCTAATATGATAGTCGCATACGGATGGAAATCTGCATCCACAATGCATCCTGTTTTATGTATGTCAGCGATATATAATGTAAGTCAGGCGAATGATAACGGATATTAGTTCGTTAGGTTGAACATTCCATGTGTCAATTTTGACGAATCAAGTGCCGTACCCTATTGAACAAATATTTCCAAAGTGGCCTCTGACTGAGTCGCAAGTAAAGCAACTGGATATAGATTTTCATTTCTATTTCACAAAGATAACCAATGTAGATTTGGATTTCAGTTATTGCAGTCAATCGTCACTTTTTCTGCATCTTAATGCTGAACCATGACTAGGAATGAGGACTGTCTTTTATCGTCACCTTTTTTCTGCCCTACTGCGGAGAAGTCGTAAAACAGTTGTTAGTGGTGGAGAAACCTGGTACGTAAACCCTCCGCCTAACCCCACGTTACTAGAAACTTTCGCATATGCTACGACTAGGCTGTGGCGAGAGACAGCAAGCAGCAACGCTAGACTCAATGAGACCACTCGGCCATTATATCAATTTTGTGTACTTTAACAGCTTTATACAATTTTCAAAGAAATATTTTTTGAAATACACTTTGATATGTTATAGGCCAAGCCAAGTTTAGGAGTGTGACGCATATCCATTACAACAAGCGTTTCTTCGAAATTTCTTTAATTACACAACACTCTCATGGAATTGGAACTGCATTTCAAGATAACTCACCTATTATGGTCTCAATATATATATATATATATATATTTGAAAAAGAAAACATCTGAAGAGAACGGAGGCAACAAACTTACTACACGAAGCTATCATAGTTCTATGTAGATGGTTTGTATTGCCGCTTTTATGGAAGTTCGAAAAAGCTATATAAAGGATACACTAAACCATTTCTTTGTTATCAAACTATTTCTTTTACATGTATGTGTCAGACCCTGTACGCTAATGATGTCCGTGTAAATGATGGGAGAATCATGAATGAATCACACAATGCAGCCGACTGCGTGAAGAAGACGAGTAGGACGCTGCACCGTCTCCGTGGCAACGCATCAATCTCAGCTGTTCTTGCAGTCAAGAGGAAACGTGAAACTCACAGGAATGAAGCTAACTTTATGAAACTGTGTAGGTAGTAAAACAGCAAGTTTGACTCTAATGAAGAGGTAGTGGAGAGATAGGGACATTGTTTCCCATGGAAACGGGATGTATAGCCGCCCCTTGATCTAAACGTTAACCTCCTACTTCCTCTAGTGGACGAGACCTGGTTATCTCTAATACGGTGCAGGTCACGTGGTGTGTGTATGGAGGGGGGGGGGGGATTGCTTAAACATCGTCACGGAGATGTGTCGCGGTCGCTATTTGGTTGAAAACGTTTTACATGGAACGTGGCATCCAGGTCTTTGCGGAAATGGCAAAACCTGCAGTTCGATCCAGAAAGACTCATTCAAGAGGTGAAACTTTGGATTTAGGGTGTAATATTTTGGTAGGACACATGAATTTGTGCGGAGACAGGGCGCCCGCGTCCGCAAGTCAGTTGGAGAAGAAATACGTCTCTCATCTCACTAAACTCTACAGACAAGAGCCAATCACCCCACCCACCACATTCCCATGTGTATCTTGGCAAATGACCGCCGTACAGATAAATTGAAAACTGTTTAATTTTGTTCTCCAGGAAAATACTTCTTTTTATGATAAGAAACTGTCCTAAGCAACTGCTAATGTGATTATTGGGCCCTCACAGTTTCAGTACAGAGTTTCAGCACATGAAATTGCATAAGTTTCATCTTTGGTAGAAGCAAAGTTTGTGTATTTTTAATTAATTCCAAAGTCTGTGCATTCTACTTCTACGCATTAGTCCCTATAGTTTCCTACATCCACGCATATATCTCATATCGAACACAAAACAAAACTCATAATTCCATAATATTATGAGTCACTTTATCACTACTGGTAACTTGTAAGATGGTAACTTTTCTTGTAAGCCATTGCATATTTCTCTAGAGATGTAGTCTGATTACGCTTTCCCTCTATCAACCTTTTTTTCTTCATCCCGTCTGGGAATGAAGATATCTTCATCTCCGTGATTACATTAATTGACAGGTGTAATAATCATAATTCAGACGGACCAAAGCTGCAAATAAGGGCTGAAGTGAATTAATTACTACATGCCAGAATTAGAACAAATCACATCCAATGGTGAGAATTGGAAGTCAAATTTTTTTTCTGGGATTTCTATAATTAGCATATCTGTAGTTCATTGCATATTTCTCTGTACCATGAGGACACGAAGTGCTGGGAGAAAAACTGCTGATCATATCGGGGCCATTGAAAGGTTAATAGAGTGTAATTGCTCTTAATCTTTGATGTCATTATTCATGATAGAGAGCACGGGAGCATGTTATATTTCATAGTTGCAATTTTTTTGCTTGCCCTTAAACAAAATATATCAACAATACTATGCATCTGATACACGCTGTTCTTTGATAGTTCCATGGTAGAGTGCAATCACAATGATTATGTCTAAGTTTAGAAATGAGACATTAGTTTGATATTATCAGGTATTTTGTTGGTTTGTTTGAGCTATTTCGATTTGTGTTTCCATATTCGCGCCTCCCTCAGTAATGATTAGTGTCAATTTATAACTATATAGGAGATACTGCAAAGTCTTTTTATAAACCTACCTGAGCCAAAAAGCGTCAAATCTCTGTTGTTTTCATATCTAAAGTGCAAGAAAATGAAGTCAAATACACTAGTGAGCAAAATTAGATATTTAGGTATAGTAAAATACATAATTACATGATTTAGGTGTATTCATATATAATTTTGCTATGATTTAAAGATATTCTTGTATATTTGAAATTGTAATACAAGAACATGAATGTTCTTACCTAAGTCATTTACACACTTGCTTTGAGTGGGGTCATGAAGTTAATCCAAACTTGAGAATATAATTTGAAAAACTCAGTTGTACCAAACTCAGTTGTACCACCCGCCGTCTGATGGAGCCACTGTGATTGTCACTTTTTGACCTAACCCTTATACACACTCATGTAGAATGAAAACATGACCTGACAACTTTGAAGAAAGTTTAGTGAACAGTTAGTATTGGGTAATATGTCAAGAAAGAAAGATGTTTACCCGAGCATGAAAAACAAACTTAAGGCATATACATGTAACATGATGAAACATGTCTGTGACAAAGAGCAAAACGCTGGTCACAGCTGGTCCGGGGGATGGGGTTACGACATCTCTACATTATAAACTGCATATTAAATATTTTATGGTTGCCAAAAAAGCTTTAATTCACAGCTCAGAGTATTTTGTAGACGTAGAAATCGGTGGAGCAGACAATAAAACTGCGATCCACTCCCGCGAGTGATAAAAATATAAGAAGGGCCTTGGAATGAGTATATGGATACTTTACGTGCAGCCACCCCCTTTCTACGTCACTTCCGTGAATAATTAGCGAAACTATGGTCGACAGATATTTCAAGCAATAGGACTTTCAGGACTCAGGATAAGGTACTGAGGTGCCCTCGGGTATGTTACCATTATACGAGCTTCGCACGGATAGCTCGAGCTTCGCTCTATATTAAAATATTGCTTTTTACTGGAGATATTCCCTTTTTGTCAGACGATGAGTACACCCAAGAGGCGAAGGGACTAAAACCCCTACAACCTGCCCTTTACCGAGTTGGCTATAAACCACATATATTCATTGGCCATATCAAGACGATAGCTTGGTAGCCTGTACGGCCCCTCCCCTACTCGCCCATACAGAGGGAAGTTCCCCCACATCGGTAGCATGACTTGTGCTGCATGATTCGACTCCACACATGTACGCCCTATGTTTATTCCGAGTGCTTTTTCAATACAATTACCTACTTCATGACCAGCTATGTGAGGTGAATGTGACCTTTTACTTCCTCCTTCTACTACTTATACTCTTGGAGGCTCTTCCTCATTCCCCGCCCTCGTAGATGGTGGTCCTATATATCAATTACCTATAGAAATCATATTGAAATATGAAGTTGATTTGTGGACACATTCATACATACATACATACATACATACATACATACATACATACATACATACATACATCCATACATACACAGATACATACATACGTACATATATACATACATATACATACACACATGGATACATATATATATATATATATATATATATATATATATATTATATATATATATATATATATATATATATATATATATTATATATATATATATATACATATATATATATATATATAATATACATATATATATATATATATATATATATATATATATATATATATATATATAGAGAGAGAGAGAGAGAGAGAGAGAGAGAGAGAGAGAGAGAGAGAGAGAGAGAGAGAGAGAGAGAGAGAGATAAGATAGATAGATAGATAGATAGATAGATAGATAGATAGATAGATAGATAGATAGATATTATAGAATTATATTTAACAAGGATAAATCTTTTTAACATGAATAATGGACCAGTGCTTATTGTTCTATCGAGAGAAATAAAGGAAATATGGCTTGGAACATTCAAAGTTTTGAGTACTAACATTATCTTAAAAACCAAATGTTATTTCAAATCGGTTTGCCTGAGCCTCTGTTTGCTCTGAACCATCAGCAGAATTCGATACTAATTACTCTAACTAATTTTACCTCGATTTGAAAGCAGGCCAGGAATATTCAGCCATAGTTTTTCATACTGTTATATTCAAATGACAAGTTTCAACGGGAAGTCTGAAACATCTTGAAACATTTTGCATTTCAATCATTAATATGTATTTGCTTTCTAGGTATTTTAACAATTATAAAAAAGTCTGCTGTTTAGCATATTTCCTTGATAATCCATACTTATTATTTCATTCACAATCACAAAAGACTGTTTACAGATTGCCAAAGCAAGTCAAGTAAGATATTATTTTATGGACGTATTCTTATGGTTCATGATTACAAAAGACACCTTGCCATAGACAATTAGATTTTTTGCATTAGTGTCAACTCAACGGCCAGTACATGGGAGTAGAGCACACACAATGGACAACATCACATGCCTGCAAATAGGTGCATTAAATCACTGCAGATTAGGTGTACTATTAACCAAAACTGTGGGCGCCCTAATTTGATTTGTATGTTCAGGATGAATGGCGGAATGATGAAGCCGATACGTTATGAGAATAGACGAAGAGAGTGCCATTGAATTGGTGCCTTCAAACCCTATAGCCTAAATAATGGTTAAATACACCGCACGCCACTTTTGGTTATACTTCGAAGTTTGCAGAGGTAAACAATTGGATATTACAACTTAGTTGTAAATCTTATAGGGCGTAGGACTCTACCAAAAGCTGATTAGAATTTATATGTTGATAGTTTCTAATCCAAGCCAAAGTTCACTCTTATTAAGCCTATGTGGGTATATATATATATATATATATATATATATATATATATATATATATATATATATATATATATATATATATATATATATATATATATATATATATATATATATATATATGATGAAATATATATATATATATATATATAAATAAATATATATATATATATATATATATATATATATATATATATATATATATATATATATTATATATATATATATATATATATATATATATATATACATATATATATATGATGAAATATATGATGAAATATATATATATATATATATATATATATATATATATATATATATATATATATATATATATATACATATATATATATATATATATATATATATATATATATATATATATATATATATATATATATATATATATATATATATATATATATATATATATATATACATATATAAATATGTTGAAATATATAACATGGGGGTTGAATTACATTGATCCAACTTAACCTTTTCCCACATACTTGCTCCATGTCATCTTTAAGTGAGCGTAACTCTACACAAAGGAATACCTCTTATCGGCTTAAAATTGAAATACATGTAGAAGGTTATTACGCAAGCACGTAACTAGGCAAGTAGGAATGTACACATGGGCGCTCTAAGGCAGCATACACGATAGGGCAGAGGCGTATTCAGACAATGCATATTGTCTCGTCAACAGGCGGCAGGCGGATATGTAGTTTGGGTGCGGAAAGTATGCAGGAAGGCAGATACCGAGTTAGGGCAAACGTCTGAGAAGAATGAAGCTTGATGGGCGCCCACGTAAAATAAGACGTAAGCGTCACTTAATGCTTTAAAGGGGCACTACGCAAGTATTCTTTTACATGTGCTTTTTTATATAAAGATATCGAAATATTGATTTTGTGCTAAATATATCATAATCATGATCATTTTGTGGATTTCTATTTACAGCTCAATACCGTATGATATCATAATACTCATGATGCCAAGGTTATTGTATTGGAGAAAGTAGGATGGCAATTATAAAAAAAAAATGTTCACATTTACTACGCTGTACTACCAGCTATGATTAGTACCATTGCGCTGCGATAAGTGAGAAAGAATTGAAAAAAGTCTGTTATCGACATACCTATAGTTCATCTACTCTAGGACAAACATAACGCGAACATTTCCATAATATAGTGTACAAATCCCTTTGGTGCTCTACATATGGTACTACTTCGAGTTGGTTTAGTGTTACATATTGACATATTCGATCGTTTGCTTGTCATAAACTTTTCGAAGCAGCAGCATTTATAACGTACACGTGAATGAATAAAATGAACGTGAAAATATTACATTTCATGGCTAACTGCCAACTGCACATAGTCACAGGCTCAGAGGCATAACATATAGCTCGTACAGCTGACATCGATAGGACAGGAATTTAAAAGTACAATACATAGTAATCCAAAACTGTCACTAGCATTAAGTAGTAAGCCAAAAGCGGCAATAACTATTTGATTTATTTCATCGCCCTCTCTACGCCAGTGGTTTTCAAATTTAAAAGACTTCAATAAAATAGTTAGGAATGAATCAAACTTTTTGACCAATCATTGATTTGTTTTCGCTGCATTGTTGATTGATAAAACTGTTATAAACATTCCCTGTGAAACATCTTCTGATGTGTGTAAAATGCAATAAAAGCTCTGGACTGTTAACAGTTCTCGCAATCGATGTAAGGTAGGGAATATATTTCATGAATGAGCGGAGCTTGCACCAATAGATTAAACAAGACCTATCTGTGCGTGACGCTCAGCTAGACAATGATTGTTAGCGAACCAGCTGATATTGCAACCATGTTGAGAAATCCTAAAACATATTTCAATGTATAGATTATTGACTGTATTCTATCGAATAGGCGTAACATATGCGTGTGCTTTTTATAATCGGAAAGACACACTTCACAGTCTTTGTGAGGCTGAATTATGTTCCCATAGAGTGTTTGCAAAGTCCCGGGAGCCAAACTTATATCGTGATTGCATTAACAATTAATTAAATTAGAAAAAATGATAATCGGAGAAATCAGGAAATTAAAAGAAAAAAGATTGCATTAACAAACTAATTGATTTCTGATGTCTTAAGGAGATTGTGGGAATATTCTTGACGCAGTGTCTCGGAACATTCTGTAAATGTAGCAATGTCTTAGAGTATTGCCAAAATCACACATATCTAAACCTATCGTATCATACAGGTAATACTTTTTATACATTGCAATACGACAAATACGCTCAAAGCTTCAAAGATACATTCTTGAAAAGACATATGTATGTATAAAAAACTGTATAGTTATACATATGTATATGTACATATTTTTATAAAGTATACTTTTCAAGGTATCGAAGTTCCCTATTTCTGATGTGAATGCGCGAAATAGTTGATATAATACACACAATTATCTGTACGGTATAGCCCCTTATGATTGATTGATTTGAACAATTGAACCAGATGCTATTTGAGACTGGGGTGGAATCATTTGTTTATCGAAGCTGGTTATCACTTTAAACTAAACACCAACGAAATTGAAGCCAATTATATTTTTTTGGGTTTGGTTAATGCAATTCTTAAGTGGAATGATACATGTGGTACTAGGTACTAAGTAGCTCAGTTGGTAAGGTGTCGGACTAGTAATCAGAGGGTCGCTGGTTCAATTTTCGGCAGGGGCACTTTGGTCTGTCCGTGGACAAGACAGTTTATTTCATATTGCTTCAGTCTACCCAGCTGCAAAAAGGGTACCTAGCATAAATAAGGCAATGCTTAGAGCGTGTGCGCTATATGCTGCTAGTTGCTCTGGAATATCCCCCGGGGCATTGAAATGGTTTCCTTGTGTACAGGCCTGCTAGGGGAGGAAGGTCTTGTGAGCGCTTCGGTGGATACAAGACTATAAACCGAATACCTTTACCTTCATGTGGTATGCTGTATTCGAAAGCAAAGCAATCGTAATGATGATAAGTCGAAGGTATTTTAAACAAAATCTTGAATTTATTTATAAGCGTATGAAATTTCAGACGAGCAGCAATATATGTACAATTGATGTTAATTGTTGTTATGTTGATCTCAGGGACAGGAAACGCATGTTGTAATCAATTCACGAAATAACCCATGTATTTAAAAGAATACACATGTTTGTGTATTCAAATAAATCTACACATGGCTCAAAAGAGTACAACTTTATAAGTTCCGCATGCTATGTAACCAATGGACTGAACCTAATGCCATCAAAACAGTATTGAGTATTTATCAGAACCCTTGGAACGTAAGCGATAACTTGGACTCACAGAACTGTTGCACGTGACTGTATCTGCTAATTTCTCCTACTTAACTCTTGACAAACAGTCAACTACATATTGTATTTATCATGGCTCCAATAGACAATTTGTCTAGTCGGCCATGGTAGTCAAATGTGATAGGTCATATCCAACGGGCGGCTGGCAATGTCAAATGTGACATTACCACCTGCCCTCTTTGCCTCATGACATCCAATCACAATTTATGAATGGAAGATTTTGGTCAATCACCGTTCTGGAAGCAATGACGAGGCTTATTATTGCAGCCCCCCACTCTAGTTGCACCTGTAGGCAATTGCCTGCATTCTATTGCACATTACTGCGCGTTACAGGCAAGCATGACTAATAGAAGTTTCCGGAGCATGCAACACTTCCATGTGCATGCCAGGGTCATGTGGCTCTTCCTTCGTGACATCTATTGCTTTTTTGCTTGAATGGTGATTTCCTTGATGTACAGTGGTCTCATCCGCAACATAATTGGCTAGTCGTGAATTGCAGTTGCGTTATGTGTGGTGTACGGTTATTGTACCTACAATGGTTCTTAATTTGCGTGCTGTAAAGTGAACAATTGCAGACATGCAATGCAATAAGGTAAAGTCCGTTTTGGTATTGTTGGATGATAACGCAATCAATAGGAGTATTGATAATATAGTTATTGACTTAAAGCAACAATGCTGTGTCATGCAATACTAAGTAGAATTTGCGTTCTCGCTAGTTTGGGGAATGAGACACAATCAATTAATGTTATAGACGATGATACATTTATTCACTTTCAATAAAAATACACCCCTAGAGTCAAATCATGAACAAAAAAAATGTTATAAAAAGCCCAGCAAAACTAAGAAAGTTAAGTTGCACTTTAACGATTGAGCTTTTCATTTTCTTTGCTCAAATATTATAGTTTATGTTCTTACTTTTCTTGAATCTGGCATGTGCCCCTTGGACATCGAGTGCCACATATCTCACTTAACAGTTTAGGATAATCAATTGAGGAGGAATAATCTACTTAGGTGTATTCGAAGAACTATGGAAGTAGTTAAGTCAAAATGTATTCAAATCAGACATACATCTAGCAACTTACATTTTTTTTCATTATATGGTAAAAGGCCCCATTAATAATAAGTAATTCCGATGCATTTCTATCCATTTACGATAAGCGAATCATTTAGCCATGTGTGTTTATGTGATGAGAGAGAGAGAGAGAGAGAGAGAGAGAGAGAGAGAGAGAGAGAGAGAGAGAGAGAGAGGGGGAGAGGTCGATGAGAACCCGCAGCAGCCTAATACACGACATTTCCAACCCTTGTATTCATAGCTTTATTTGAGTTATCCTCCCGTGCAAGTATAAGTTACGAGTGAGACGATTTAATAACCTCCGACTAGTACATGACATTTTTATCCTTGCATCCACACTAGGTTTGATTTCCCATACGTAGATATTATGTAAGTGCTAGGCTGATGGATTGATGTACGGAAATGCCAGGCATGTAGACAATTACCCTTATATCTAACCAGCAACACGTTTCAACAGGTAAGCCATACAGCGTGGCCGATCGCCACTATATGCGTCGTTCGTAATCTATGACACAGTACGGCTTCTGTGTTGAAGGCAAAAACGTCTAGTACCAAACCGACATACAGAAAAGAATATAGCAACCATTGATTTATGATGGAGACTGGGATGAGCAGAGCTCATTATTCACACTGTTATTAAAAGCAGCTTAGTAAAAACGAGAAATATTCTGAATAGATTATTGACACCTGAAAATCTTCCAGAATAGTACCGACTTGGTATTCGCCGTCTGGGAGCGTATCCAGGGTACATGGTATGCATCATATTCTATAAAAATAGAGAAAACAAAGTATTTAATTATAAGATATATCAACTATTGTGGGTGTCGTTATCTTTTTTGAGGATTTCTATGAATGATTTTATCAAACATGTCTACATCTTTTACTGTTGATGCGTGGAGTCTAATAATGTTTAGACTTTTAATAAAGATCTTTTAACATCACTCAACAACATTTTTGACTTTTATTCCTTTTGAAATGGATAGCATTTTTACACTAATTAGTATTAGTTGTCGTATCTGGTCATATGATGTTTCACCAAATATTTTTCCAAGTCTGGCATTTCGAAATGCTGTCATAGACCCATTCCTCAGTAGTTTTCAAGAGATTTATCACATTCTCACATTCAAGGTAGAATATTCTCAATGCAGTTGTTTGTTTCAAAATACTTTTACAATCTCATGTATCTGTTTTATAATAAAAGTCATGCTATCAAATAATCAAATTGCCCGTAGACAATGTAACAGAAAGTTAAATTGAAATGCAGATGTTTAATATCTTGAAGATCTCTTCAGGCTGGTACTTTGCTTAAGTTCTTACTAATTAGAGTTCCTTCGAGTGATTATGTTCAAAGTATCCCCGCAGCTACTAATCATCAAACACCTGAGATTTGTGCAGCACTGTAAAGCTGAGTGGTCTGAGCAGGTATGAGAAGCTTTATCTAATTTACCTTTGAAGAGTACGCTCTCCACGCGCTCTTGATATTTCCATGGGAATTCGAAACTACAGATAATCCAATAATAGCATTGAAGGGATTTTGCATGAATATCACTCCTATGCCATCTTGAGGTATTGTTTATTGTCTGCATGTTTATTATTAGCATTCACATGCCTTGCGAGTGATCACGTGATCGAGAAGTGTTACTTTTACTATACTACATGTATTTTATAATAAAAGTCATGCTTAATGAAATGATTAGATTGCCCGTATAAAATATGTAGCAGAAAGTTAAAATGCAATGCAGATGTGTAATATCTTGAACATCTCATTAGGTTGGTTCTGCCTAATTCTAACTAATTAGACTTCCTTTGAAGAGGACACTTCACCTGCTCTTCCTATTTCCACGAGAATTCAAAACCACAGGTAATCCAATAATCGCATTGAAAGGAGGAGGAGAACCAAAGGGGTAAGTTTGGAGAAGGAGGAGGAGAACCAAAGGGGTAAGTTTGGAGATACAATAAACATTATGCTGTTTCTACCCACACACAAATTGTGATATAATGATAAAGCATAAATGAGTAAATATCCAATGATGTAAAAATGTAGTTACGTATTAATTTTGGTAAATAAGGTTAGATGACAAAATATGTCATAAACCTCAAATGAAATGTATTCATTACACAGACACCAAGCTTTATATCGATACTGGTTAAATACAGTTAACAAAAATGGCATGAAACCAAGATGTATGTAGTGTCTTCGTATCATAACATTTATTGATATCAGGCAAGAAGCAAGTTTATACCCATTTGCCAGCAGTGATTCCAACCCATAGCTCTCAGTTATTGCATACCATACTCTTCCTCGCAAATGATATGACAAGCTCTTGCCGTCTCGCTTTTCTGCTCTTCAGTTCATAGTCGATGATGTTTAAAATGCACTTGGAGTAGGGCACACTGACGTCATTTCCTTTTCTATGTTACCTCTTTCTCTCCTCGTCTCATGCAGAAGCGAATATTGACATTTGGTTGACAACCTCTTTACTTGTGTGCAGAACACTTCCATGCTAATTAGCGTCTGAGCTTAAAAGAAATGAAATTGATCGTGACATATATGTTGGGCAGGAAAATAACACTCTATATCTATTGGGAAAATGAATGGCGATACTGACATAGATACAGTATATATGACCTATGACCTATGCGTGTATGCTGTATTGACTGTAATGGTAATATTACAAAATCATACAAAATCATATAACGAACAGACCGAACATAAGTTAATAATGAAATAAATTGAATACAAAGTAAAGAGTAACCAAAGCTATTAGATAGTGGTATATAGAACGCCGATTGTATCGATAATTGTCCATACACTAAGTGTTGCAAGATGCTCACAATTTAGTGTTACTGTGGGTTAATTTTCGTTAAAACTCGTTAAATTTCGTTAAAAGTTTTGTATCAACAAAATGGTGCGTATGATTATATGGAACATGATAGAAACGAGAAATTTAGTACAGATAGTATTATTTTCTATCATATTTTCTGCAGAATTATTCCTATTGTATAGACACAGGCAGAAATCCATTTCTAATGGGCTGATGTTTCAACTGGCGGACACAATCGGAATACACATGAGATATATTTGATAGCTTGGGCAACGACCGATAGCCATTGAGTGACTCATATTCTCGACTGGAAAATATATTACTAAAGATACCAGTGTCCAACTACTGGACAATTTCAGGCTTGCAATTGGCTTAAGCATTTATCATAACTAATTTGGTCATTGATGGAAATAATATCAAAATTGGGTTAACCTTATTTTTTTGCTCAATTATTCAATTACTAAGGACGGAAATGCTAAATGGAGTTATATAGTACAGTAGCCAGCCACCCAAACGAAATGTGGCATTTCATTTCGTAGTCACATTTTTCAGCCACATTATGGCTAGATAGTGCCATGCCAGTTGATTTTGGTGGAAGAAGAAACTGTGTAAATATGGGGAAAAGCAATGGTTAAATACAAGTCATTCGCAACTTTCTCACATGCCTCGAGTTGGATTTGTACCCGGAATCTTTGTCGAAGATGAGACAGCATGCCGTTGGTGCGCATCGCATGGTACCACTCGACTATCAGGGCAGCCCATATTCTAAACTGGTAGACGTTATCCACATTTGACTGATATACTTTTGATAATAACTGCTACTGTAATAACTGTTGCTTTTATCAGGCCATTACAGTGATATATTATATAGGCCATATACAATTTACCCATATAAAAAGATGTATGCTTAGAAAGTGAAATATTGA
The DNA here is from genome assembly GCA_963942565.1 of Maea johnstoni. Lineage (NCBI taxonomy): Eukaryota > Metazoa > Annelida > Polychaeta > Spionida > Magelonidae > Maea > Maea johnstoni. Next base: position 86,132,961 of record OZ012684.1, on the reverse strand, counting down.
TGAAGTGGTGGTGAAAGGCGAAGTATGGAACCAGCGCACAGGGAAGAGTAATTAGGCCCTTTCCTGGTAGAGCAGTTTCGTACTGAGGAAGTCAGGAAAGCTATTCATAGACTAAAGTTAAGAAAAGCCCCTGGCTATGACGGGATCAGCGGTGAGCACATGAGATACGCTGGTTGCAAATTTATCCTTGTGCTCACTATGCTTTTCAACCTCATAGTTAGTTTAGAGTATGTCCCTGTGAATCTAAGACGAGGCATACAAATACCCCTGTTTAAGGGAAAAAACCTCGACAGTTTAGAGGTTAATAACTACCGAGGTATCACCTTGCTCACCAACTTCAACAAGGTGTACGAAATGCTGCTTTGGAGCAGAATTGAGAAATGGTGGACCGAGAATGAAATCATTAGTAGGTTCCAAGGAGCTAGCAAAAAAGGGAGTTCATGCGTCCATACGGCCATTATGCTACAAGAGTCAGTGTCGACGGCCTTGGAGAGGAATAGAAATGTTTTTGTTTCCTATTTCGATGTCTGCAAGGCCTTCGATACGGTGTGGACGGATGGACTCTTTCATAAGCTACATGAAATGGGTATTAGAGGTAGACTGTGGAGATTGCTTTATCGAGCATACCAGGATTTCAGATGTTGTGTGCGTGTGGAGGGAGAGATGTCCGCATGGTACACTATGGGGTGCGGGATCCATCAAGGCGGATTTCTCTCCCTCACCAAGTACATAGCTTTTATAAATGAACTCCTGGTGCTCCTTGAGCAGTCTGACTTATGTCTTAAGGTGTACAACATACCCAGCAATCCCGGCGGGTATGCTGATGACCTGGCTACGGCCACTCTGAGTAAAACCAGAACTGACAAGGTACACAAAATCGTGGTAGAATACGGTAAAAAATGGCGTTTCGCCTTCAACGCCAAGAAATCGGCGGTATTGGTGTACGGAGAAAAAATGAGCACGAAAGAAACGCCCCCCACCGAGTGTTCAAACTGGGTAATGATAAGGTGCCAGAGAAAACCTCCTACGATCATGTGGGCATCAAGGCCTGCATTTTTGATAAAGACGAATCTAAAGTTTCTGAGAAGATTAGTAAGGGCAGAAGAACACTCAATGCCACTACTGGTCTTGGTATCAGAAAAAATGGTCTGAGTATGTCAGTATGTAATGTCATCTTCTGGTCTATTGTCATACCCATCATAACCTTTGGTTGTGAGACCTGGGTTATGTCAGAAGGTGACAAGGACAATCTCAATGCCTTCCAGCGTTTCGCAGGCAGGCGAATACAAAGATTATCTTACAGATCCCCTAATTCAAGCTCTTTCTATGGATTAGGATGGTCTAGATTGGTCACGTACATAAATGTCAAAAAACTACTTTTTGTACTGACTATAGTTAAACTAAAGACCACTAATTTCTTTAGAAACATTTTTAAGGAAAGACTGGCATTTTATCTAGAGAACCGTGATATGGGTAGACAAAACCCCTATATGAGTCCGTTTTTCGAGATATTTACGGTATGTGACAAATATGGGTTACTCCATATTGTCACTGGGATGATAAATGGTGACATTGTACCATACGGTAAATATGCTTGGTCCAAGCTATGCTGGGAAAGAGCCTGGGAGAGTGAAGACGTGTATTGGAGAACAACCTCGATATTCCACAAAGATAATAACCTCATTAACCTCATTATACCAGACTCTAGATACATAAACTGGTGGCATTTAGCTGACCTTAACCAAGGTCTAATGAGAATATGTGAGAATATGGTAAAGATCATTTGCAGAGCGAGCAAGCTAAAATGTGATGACACATCCCTTAAGGGTGCTCTACCAAGCCTTAAGAGGTGCGAATTGTGTGACCACTATGCACCTGAAGACATTTTCCATATATTGATGCAATGTACACATTTTGAAGACAAAAGGAAGGAACTGTACGAAATGATATATCACGTACACCCAGATGTTCAGGGAATATTTGAGAACGAACCCCAAAGTGTGTTCTCCTGGCTTATAGGGAAGTCCATAGAAGGACTTGACTACGAAGTCATGCTCAATGTATGGAGAGTGTCTGGAGGCATGATCAATGACATGTATACACAAGTGGTACAAATGAGAAAAGGTATTGGGTAGCTAATATGACTACTCATACTGATAGCCCCACTGGATATGACAGATTAATGATTCTGACATGTAGTTAACCTCGCCTCTCCGTAAAAATTCATTTTCATGCTTGTTTATGGAGTCATATGTATTCAGATTTGCACTCATATCAGTTAGTGTTAATTCAGTTCTATGTTTTGTGTTCTGTTTTGTTTTGTAAATGTATATTTTTCACCTTTGACAGGTGGCCAATAAACTATATATATATATAAGGCTGCTGGCTCCAATGTATATATATATATATATATATATATATATATATATATATATATATATATATATATATATATATATATATACATATATATATATATATATACATATATATATATATACATATATATATATATATATATATACATATATATATATATATATATATGTATATATATATATGTATATATATACATATATATATATATATATATAAATATATATATATATATATATATATATATATATATATATATATATATATATATATATATATATTTACACACTCACATATATATATATATATATATATATATATATGTATATATATATATATATATATATATATATATATATATATATATGTATCTATGTATGCATGTATCTATGTATGTATCTATATATATATTTATATACTACAAAGCCGTTAGTGCGCATGGACGCCATTGAGACATCTCTAGGGTTTAGGAAAGAACGGCAAGCTGTACGGTGGAGCGCATTTTTTAAAAACATGTTTAGATAATCTTTGAGATCCTCCACCTCACGGTAATGTCTACGGATGAGTGCGGTAGAGCACGATTTTGTTTCCGACCACGCCACGATACCGCAACGAAGGTGTCCCAAAGTTCATGAATTTCTCCACCCTAGCGGCGTCGACAAAAATCCCTCTGTGTGAAAGGTGCTTTACACAATATGTCTCTGCATCATGCATCATCTAGACGCCCAGTGTAGCGACCCAGACAGCTGGTTGACTGCTTTTTTAGCATCGGAAATAAATACTAGTATTAGTACTGTATATTAGTAATTTTTGACACAACGTTAACATAAACTCGTACATCAGATGAGATGATTTATTACAAAGGTATAATACAATCAAGCTCGAACAGCATGCTAGAGGTCAGAAATGGTATGTGTCATCCCAAGAAAGTAATCATGACTAATAACCCCTCCTTCACAAAGCTGATGTTCAAAGTTAACATACCGCACATGATTTCCCAGGCCATTTTTATTATGAATTCAGATTAACAGCATGCATCTATAATCATAAACCACATAACGTGAAGGTCTTCGATTGGAGTTGTGTTGTGTTGTGCATTGCATTCGCTGAGCTAAGAATTAATCTCATGTGGTCTTGCAGGAAGTAGTGTCTGTTCAATCTGCATATCTTTCAATAATTCCATACGTAGTGTTGACATTGTCAGTCCAATATTAGGCACTCATCAGACACAACTGTGTCTGTCGTCACCAACATGCTGCTACTTGTAGCTTGGTAAGATGATACAAAACTAGTCCATAAACCAAAAATGAACCGGGCAATTGTGGGGAGTAAATCGAATGCATTTCTGTAAAGGAACACAACAAAACTGGCTTGATCAGAGGACGATAATGTATGTCAATTTAGTATATTTAAATGTTCACATATTCCACCCATATTGCCGGATCTATGCTGCAAATTTATCTATGCTCAATTTATCGCATTTTCTAGTGTACAGGTGAGATATCGTTAAAGAAGTCTTCACATCTTGTCCTTATTCGTAGTCTTCATCCATAGGCTACAATGCCCACTCGGGAGTTTCAGTCATGCTGGTTATTCCACGGGCTGGATTCAATTTCCTTGAAGAGTTTACTATGTATTTAAACACATAAAAACACGCACTTTAGTAGGAGACTGACACATGGCATATGTCACTGGGTTGTGTATCTATTTTTCAATATAAATTTGTTGTGACATAAGTCAAAACTATTTCTAAGCTCATCATAGCATATTTCCCATTTATAAGAATAATATATATACACATATGTGTTTGCAACACATTCTTCTCCACACATTCGTCAATTCATCTAACTAGTTTAACTTAACCTGCTAGTTATCCATCATTCTTGCATTTGGCTTGAACCATTATCAACCAATTAACCCATTCATACCCGTATCAGCCAAAACTGCTACTAGTCAAGTAGATCTCCAGGTATGAAAGGGTTAACATTTGAAATAGCGCTTTCCACCTATTATGTTTAAAGGCGCTTAGCATTTTTCCTAAATGATTCTCTTCGTAGCCAGTAATGCAAAGTGAGACGAGGAATATGTGTTTGCAATACCAGACATTTTGTAAAGTTGCCGTCATGTGATTTATTGGCATAGTAGTCTCCACCATTGGATCTCCTCACCAATCCCGTACCTGTGGGAAAGGAGGGTCGTTTAAGCACCTCAGCATTGGTAGCTGTTGCCAGACTAATAAAGAGTAATGTCCGGTCTTCATATTGCGAGCAGATCAAGTGACGTCATTTTCAAAGCTGACATTCCATAAGCTATTCATTACACAGAAATGCGGATCTATCACATAGTGCTATTGACATTTCCTACACCAGTCGACCGGACGTCTGCCAGTGCCTTGTTGTACAAACACCCATGGATAACATTTCAAAATTTAAGCCAAGCACATCAATAACCCATGTAGCTTGGGAATCAAAGCTACGTTCAAGTGTGAGGTCATCCATGCATCCATGCCCAGGAAACTGGGTGGCAATCAGGCTTGCGGTAGTGATTTATGGCCGGGGTGCCGAAGCATTTAGTGCAGCAATTAAATGTCGGCACTGTACGGTATAGAGTGAGTGTCTGTGGTGATGAAGTCGAATCGTGCGAGACCTAGCCGACAACATAAAAAATTATCCTGACATAATCTCACCTACCTTTTATTACAACAAAACAGCCATGTAAATGTAACCCTACCATACAACGTTGATTTGATATACACGATGTAGTTAGAGGTCAGATGGCGTTTTTGGCGAGGGTAAAGAAGATTAAGTAAACTTTCTTTTTTACTCAGACTTGAGACCTTCACTTCGATCAAATTACTTTTTTAAACATTTACTAGTATTGTTAAACCCTTACTATATCATAACCGCCATCACAGCACATGTAACAGCTAAATTGGTCCGCTTATATCACCATGTACAGCCAAGCATATCCTTACTGTACAGTCTGCCAATTTACATTAAAGAGAATGCTCCTTCTGATCAATACTTAAAGGCATTTTCTGACAAGGGGATGTTATTGTTGTACTTCCTGGGGAGTAATCTATATGTTATAGGCCTTTATAATGTTTGCAGCAATACCTTGGTCCCTTGAGAAAAATAGCGCGATGACTGCCAATGCATTATAGATACGTTGTCTGTTCTACTGCTTAGCGGTAATGATGTGGGATTATCCGTAAAAGACTATGTAAATATACGATGCGCTTCTCAATTTGTTTAAATCAAGAGCAATCGACGTTCTACATCCAAGATCGCGGAAGTTATTAAACAACGTTAAGATTATGCATATTTAAAAAGCAATCGATTCTGGTAGGATCCTGTCTTTCTGTTGTCACAAGAGATGTGAGACTATCAAGCATGAGCTCCTGGCTCGCCGCCGTGCGGTGAGTGGATATCTCTTTGCTTACTCTAGACAAATATATCACTCAAGGCAAACAACGTAAATCTTTCGATCAGTGGAAGGATTTAGTAAAAATGTGTTGGGAAGACGAACGGTGTTTGTATTCGTAATTTGCCTTAACAATGTTGCAATCTATCCTAATCAATATTGTCAAAACTGAATGTTAAACCCTACATGTATTTGAAGCAATCGTTCAATGGTATTTCATAAAGGTACGTATTAACCTATATGAAGCAATATCCTAAACTATGTAGGATACTATTAGTTATCGTTGTTGTGAAAATGGTATACGGCAAGATATCTGCGAGAATCTAGCAGGTATCGCACAGCTCATAGCATTAGCAATTATTAAAAGTAATGTTAGAAGCCCAATATAATCCAGTACATAAAAGAAATGGACCAATCAGCTGCCAGAATCAGAGTGGAGCTGATGATAACATCTAAAACAACTTCCATTTCCCAAAGGTCTATATTGACCTGTATTAAGTGAACTCCAGAACAATCTTCATTTTATGAAATTTAGTAATGGCTATATAAAGCATTATCAGAAATTACTTATTTCATAAGGGGTGCCCCAAGGAAAGCGAAAAGAAAACGCAATTCTCACAAATGTTGAAATTTCTCTGATATATTTACGACGATTTTTGATTTAGTCCAGGAATAGAAATATGCAGGGACGTCAGACGATTGAAAAGCAACTACTGGAAATGAAAGTGTTTTTTATTGCGGGAGTATGTTTCCTTAAGTTATTATGGCATTAGTCCACTTTGATGTTGCTGCCTTTACTCCCGTTGATTCCTTGATTAGACTTTGGGCGTATGGATGCTAAAATATATCGTACGGTGATGCCCAAGAGCACTTTAAAGTACCAAATGGGAATTGACATTCCATATGATCAATTACACCCTACACTTTCCACTTATAGTTTATTATGGGACCCTTTCATGTTCCGTCGCAGCGAATTTCTATAAGCATTTATTCCCAGGTATCTCTCGCTTCAATCTCAGTCTATATTTAAGCTCTTCCCCCGATGGAAGCTGTTGTCTTCCATCTTCATAGTTGGCTGGATATTAATCCATTAGTTGGTGAAATGCGGTGTAACATTACCACAGTCTCCTCTTATCACCTGGCTAAACCAGCCACAAATCTCATTTCCTGCTGCTGCTGCTGGCGTTGGTCCCTTCTGCAGTAAAGCGCTAAGAGACCCATTCATTTGTTGTAGTCTGATTACGTGTTTTCTCCTAGAGGATGGTGAAAGCTTTCAGTTAGTTGCGGAGGTTCTACAATGAGATGATTAGGACCCCAATAAGAATGTAACAAAGGCAGCAGATGGAGGCTTCTAGGAAGGGTAAACAGGGGATGTAATACAGTTTGTTTTCCTTATTGAATGAAATGGATTGCCTTGCTGTTATGTACCCTGAAAGGGACAGGGTGATAGAACATTGTCTTCTTAAAGGGGGACGGTATATACAATGTAACGCATTAATTCTGGCCCACAATGTTATAAAAGTATGTGACATGTGTACGAGAATACAGACACATACCCACATACAACAATATATGCATACATACATACACACATAATGCATACATGCATGCACACACGCATACATACATACTTGTACCACAGTTGCTTGCCTTCCACTAGTCAGAGGCCTCGAAAAGTGTAAGAGTTATAGGACATAATCCACACTTTTCAAGCCTTTGTTCTCTAAGCTGTCTATACACAAAGGTGTTATCCAAGGAAATTTTAGCAAGAGTGCTGTGCCAAGTTTTTCTCGGCCTGTGATTGGTGGTAGGCAGTCAACTGTGGTACAAGCTAATAGACCCCTCGGAAGCTGTGGTGAATGTGA
>OZ012684.1:86111561-86125097 GCA_963942565.1 Maea johnstoni | reverse complement strand
TTGCACAATATTCATAGCTTTGCTGTTATCCAGTATGTATGTCTAAATGAACTAAGCCAAATGTATCAAAACAATTTCTTTTAGCATTGCCCAGATTAACATGGTCCCGTTACATGGTCAAACTCATCAATGGACGTGGTTCCTTCCCAGTTAATCACACATTCACTAACCTATCAAGGAATAGCCTTATAGAAGCATTATCTTTGAACAAATTGGCACAATGAACCTCACCATTAAAGAGACAATATGCTGATCGAAGGAAAATATGTACTTCTGTGATCCACTGGTAAGATGTGTATTGCTAAAACCACCAACTAAAACCAAATTCTGTATCAGCATCAGCTTTTTGAAATTAAGCCAGTATGTTACTTTTATTATTATCATTATTATCATTATAATATCATTATTATTACCATTATTATTATCATTATTAGCATCATTATTATTATCATTATTATTATTTTTGTTATTATCATCATAATTACTAATATTAGTGGTATTTTCATTATTGCTATCATTAACTTTAAAATTATTATTAATATTTTATTTTCATTACAGTTATTGATATCGACATCATCCTCATCATCATCCTCATCATCATCATCATCATACTTGTCATTAATTTCATCAGTATCATTGTTCATGATATTGCTGAGAGATCTCAAAATGAGAATAACTTCCAAGGAGGGATACAGGATTTGAGGATTTAGTGGGTAGAAAAGTTTGTTCTCAGACAAAATAAGGAAAAGCATCAATTTGATAAAAGAATTTCATACACATATATTATCAAATATCATTATTTCATAATAATGATAAGCAGAACTAGAGGAAATCCCCCAACACTTGAGCAGACTGTCTGGAAGGGCGTCTTTTTTAAAAGAGGAAAATCTTTTTGTACTACTTAGGGTCTGAAATCGCAGTTTTCCATCAAAAATATAGTGAGTACGAAAAATCTACAAAATCTGTTACTTTTCTGTGTACTTTTACATTTATTTCGTCAATATACATCAAAAACGTTTCACGGTCTAGACCGCGCTCTGGCTAGGGTAAAGATTCCAAGAAGTTTGTTCTGGCACAATCCCCATGGACCTTGCGGTCTAGACCGCGCTCTGCCAAGAGCCAAGATTCATGTACTTTTCTTGTAGTGACAAACCTGGGACAAGCCCAGTGGAGCTTGCGGTCTAGACCGCGCTCTGCCAGGAGCCAAAATTCATGCAGTTTCTTGTAGTGACAAACCTGGGACAAAATTTAAGCCCCGTGAGCTTGTGGTCTAGACCGCGCTCTGCCAAGAGCCAAGATTCATGTACTTTTCTTGTAGTGACAAACCTGGGACAAGCCCCGTGGATTGATATATTTATTTGGATTGTGAGGTAAAGGCCGTCCAAAATAAAAAATGCAATTCGACAATGCATTTTTGTGAATTTACCAGGGGGTAAAGTGTAATACCAGGGGGTAAAGTGTCATACCAGGGGGTAAAGTGCTATACTGGGGGGTAAAATGCTGTACCCGCGGTAATTTTCCTAGGAATTCCACCAAAACCAGGTGGATTTCATTGGCATACCAACAAAGTGTTACAGTTAGCCATATCCGTTTCCTTGGAATCTCAACAAAAGGTTGTTTTTTATTTCCTTGCCATTCCATCACGATCTCTTTTAATATATTTCCTTTCACACATGGTCATATTCAACCATATCTGTTTCCTTGGAATTTCAACAAAAGGTGCTGCGATGGAATTCCTTGGCTTTCCAACAAAATCTGTTGTAATGATTTTTATTGGTATACCAACAAAGTTTTAAATTCAACCATTTCTGTAATTGATTTTTTTGGATTCCCCCCCAAAATATATTGCAGTGTATATCCATGACGTTTTAATTTCAACATGCTTTGATCTTGTACATATATATTTCCTTCGGACTCCAACAAAATGTGCTATAATTAATTTCCTTGGAATTCCAACAAATGCGTTATATTGGATCTCAAAGGCATTTCAATTAAATCGGTTGTAGGTTCATTCTTGTAGTAATTGTAACAATATGAAGGACTACATTTTGATTAAATCTCCCCCAAAATAAAGCAAAACAAAATAAACAGACTTATTTATAGACGTTAATATGTGTAATTAGATCAAAACATTATCAGTGCATAGCAGTTCTTTGAGGGATGGCGGCACTTTCCTTAAGCGAACTCAAAAGAAATAAAACAGAGTCTATAGGGTATACCCCTTAGTTATTCATAACTTAGGGGTTACTTATAACTCAAATGTATAATGTGGGACATCTTTGATTATTCTGGGAAATTGGTTTCAACAAACAGGAATTTAGTATTAAATGAGGTGTTTATGCAATCATCTGAGTGTTTAAAACCATTCTTATTTGAGCCTCATTATTTATGAAATTACAGTATATTCAACTATTTATCATTTCAAGTGTTATGATATATTAGGTGTGATAAATCATCTACTACTTTAACTATTATGGTGGTTGTTTCGACCTACTACTACTACTTCTAATACTACTACTACTGCTGCTGCTGCTGCTGCTACTACTACTACTACAATTGCTACTACTACTACTACTACTACTACTACTACTACTACTACTACTACTACTACTACTACATGTGTCATGGCCGTCCTATAACAATGGCCAGTAGTATTTCATAATATGATAGATGAAACAACTTACACTCCCTTTAATACTTACATTAAACCTTTCCCTTGTTGATTGCCTGTATGATACCTGTTATATACCCTCAGCGAAAGCTAGGGTTCCATCATTGCTGACATATCCTGTTTTTTGGATGCCACTTTTGAAATATTCCTACTAGGAGACTATGTGCAGACAGGTGCCACAAGCATACTATGTCAAATGCTTAGTGTCCTTCCCAGTGTACCCAAGTCAGGTACTTGAGGTGACCTAGGAACCAATTGTAGTTTATGGTCTGTCTACAAAAGATAACGGTCCTGCCTATCCACACACAGTAGTGCCTTATCATGAATGGGCTCATCATATATACACACTCATTCAGTAGATTCTTCATTGTATCAGAATATGCATTTTCAACCAGGTCTCACACAACATGGTTGTGAGGGGAGTCGTACAGACACAAACATATATAAGGTCAGTTCATTATTGATGTAATTAGAGAGGCGGATATACATATATATATATATATATATATATATATATATATAGAGAGAGAGAGAGAGAGAGAGAGAGAGAGAGAGAGAGAGAGAGAGAGAGAGAGAGAGAGAGAGAGAGAGAGAGAGAGAGAGAGAGAGAGATCACAGCTTTGATGCAGTAATTAAGGTGATTTTGACATATGCTCATATTGATGACTTTCCTAGTTTGGCCTAGCTATAGTTCAGAGTATGTCGGAGGGAAGGGTCACACTTTTTATTTATTTATGTATGACTTAATTCAAGAGTTATCGAAAATGAATATTTGTTTCATTACATACTACTACTTCTACTACTGCTGCTATTACTACTACTACTGCTGCTGCTGTTGCTACTACTACTACTACTACTACAATTGCTACTACTACTACTACTACTACTACTACTACTACTACTACTACTACTACTAGTGTCATGGCCGTCCTATAACAATGGCCAGTAGTATTTCAAAACATGATAGATGAAACAACTTACACTCCCTTACTAACAATAAACCTTTCCCTTGATGATTGCCTGTACGATACCTGTTATATACCCTCAGCGAAAGCTAGGGTTCCATCAACGCTGACATATCCTGTTTTTCGGATGCCACTTTTGAAATATTCCTACTAGGAGACTAGGTGCAGACAGGTTCCACAAGCATACTATGTCAAATGCTTTGTGTCCTTCCCAGTGTACCCAAGTCAGGTACTTGAGGTGACCTAGGAACCAATTGTAGTTTATGGTCTGTCTACAAAAGATAACGGTCCTGCCTATCCACACACAGTGCCTTATCATGGATGGGCTCATCATATATACACACTCATTCAGTAGATTCTTCACTGTATCAGAAAATGCATTATCAACCACGTCTCACACAACATGGTTGTGAGAGGAGTCGTACAGACACAAAAATATATGAGGTCAGTTCGTTATTGATGTAAATAGAGAGACGGATAAATATATATATATATATAATTATATATATAATTATATATATAATTATATATATATATATATATATATATATATATATATATATATATATATATATATATATATATATAACAGCAAAAGTGCCCATTAGGTGACCATGCTATTTTTGGCAACCATTGGGTGACACTTCATATATCTGTCATTTAAGGTATGAGGCGAACCTCACTAAGCAAGGCAAGCTTTTTGCAAAAGATATGTCAATTTATGGTGAAATATTGCATGATTGGTTTATTTTAAAAGATATAGTTTTTTGATGTGTCAACCAATGGTTAAGGGGTATTTTGTGATTCCACAAATCCAACCATTAAGGGACACCAATTATAGTACATCACCAGAACCAACCTTATGGCGACATATACTTTATTTTCAACAATTGCAACAATCAGCTGACATATGCTATATATTTTATCAACAAAACCAACCATCTGGGTGAAATTCTTATAAGGAAGGTGTTTTTTCAGTATCATATCTACATAAACATCCATTTTACCTGCATGCCATAAAAATTTCATTCAAATCACATTCCGGATTTGTATGACCACAGATTGTTGTACATTAAACATAAAAAACAAATGGCGTCCTATGATTATAGTTGGGGAATGGAGAAGAATGCAACCAGTCATTGCTTGAAATATATTTACCTTCCCTCTAGAGTTGTCGGGAAAAATAAAGTTTTATCTTATCTCCCCTCAAAACGGTCGTGAAACAAGTTTTTTATTTTCTCTTTCAATTGGTTGGGAAAAATTAAAATTAAATTTAATCTACCCTCCCTCTAGATTGGTCGGGAAAAAATACAGTTTGTATACATTCGCATACATGCGCACCTTGATATTCATACACAAGTATGATTATGTTTGCCTATTTACGACCAATTAGGATAGAAAACGTAGTCTGTCGCACATAAAAGGATGTTGTCGAACATCAATCGTACCTATTGTCTTGGGATTTCGTATAATTTTGTATGTCTTTCGTACAATTCGTATACATCATGCGAGCGTGATTTTCACCAATTTTTTAAACAATTCCCGGCTTTCATCATAGATTTGACATATATTCAAAAAATCATACATAAAATTTGCAGTGGGACAGCACCTTTAGGGGCCTGCGTTGACCCTAAGTAAGGAAAGTGCCACCATCCCTCAAAGAACTGCTATGCACTGATAATGTTTTGATCTAATTACACATATTAACGTCTATAAATAAGTCTGTTTATTTTGTTTTGCTTTATTTTGTGGGAGATTTAATCAAAATGTAGTCCTTCATATTGTTACAATTACTACAAGAATGAACCTACAACCGATTTAATTGAAATGCCTTTGAGATCCAATATAACGCATTTGTTGGAATTCCAAGGAAATTAATTATAGCACATTTTGTTGGAGTCCGAAGGAAATATATATGTACAAGATCAAAGCATGTTGAAATTAAAACGTCATGGATATACACTGCAATATATTTTGGGGGGGAATCCAAAAAAATCAATTACAGAAATGGTTGAATTTAAAACTTTGTTGGTATACCAATAAAAATCATTACAACAGATTTTGTTGGAAAGCCAAGGAATTCCATCGCAGCACCTTTTGTTGAAATTCCAAGGAAACAGATATGGTTGAATATGACCATGTGTGAAAGGAAATATATTAAAAGAGATCGTGATGGAATGGCAAGGAAATAAAAAACAACCTTTTGTTGAGATTCCAAGGAAACGGATATGGCTAAAGCCTATTTCACACATACACGACTGTGAACACGACTGAACACGATTTTTCAGTCGTGTTCAGCCGTGTTCAGGCGTATGGAAGGCGTATGAAAGACGTGTTCACTTTCGTGGTCAGTCGTGTTCAGGCGTGTTCGGGCGTATGAAGGACGTGTTGCCGGAAAAATCGTGTTGGATTTTTGAGCATGTTCAAAAATCCAACACGATTTTTAATGGCTTTTATGGCCCATTAACAGGCGTATGAGAGGCGTATGGAAGGCGTGTTCCGGCGTATGAAGGGCGTGTTCGGTCGTGTTCAGGCGTATGAAGGGCGTGTTCAGTCGTGTTCACCTTTGGCCATACGACTGAACACGTCCTTCATACGCCTGAACACGCCCTTCATACGCCTCTCATACGCCTCTCATACGCCTGAACACGTCCTTCATACGCCTGCCAAATCCCGCCAGATCTCGTCACGTGACACGTTCTCGTCGGCCATCTTCCCATTACCATACAATAACATGACGAGGTTGCGAGGTCGCCGTCCTAGAGGAGTTTCCACTCGGAAACCCATCACAGACACCGAAAAAGACCCACAACCCCCCCCCCCCCCCAAACGATGCATCAACTAAACAGGAGGTTGCTGATGCAGCTGTCATTCCGGATCCAGCCAGGTCTGACAGCTCAGGGGAGTTTGAGGTAGGCAATCCCTCTCTGCCTTCCACTTCATCCCATGTGGCTGCACATGCTAGACCTAGCCCTGAGAGGGAGTTGCCGGATCTTCACCGTCCTCATCGTCAAGAAAGTCCGTCACCATCACGTCATCGATCCCTCAGTCCAGTCACTCCTAGTCCACCTCCTCCTCCTCCTCCTCCTCCTCCTCTCCGGCGTACAGAAGAAGAGGAAGTCTCGGATTCTGGCAGTGTAGCCTCTAGTGTTGTCCAACCCAAGTTGAAGAGGGCTGCTTCCAGGGAAAAGTACAATTTCACCGACGAGCAAGAGGTGGAATTGGCGGAATTCTACGGTGACAACGAGTTATTCTACAACAAAAGACTTAAATCATACAAGGACTCCGAGAAGAAGAAGCGCCTCCTTGAGGAGAAGGGCGCTTCGCTGTCTCCTCCCTGCACAGGTGAGCATTCAATAATTTCATAAGACAACTTTATTAATCATCTGTCTTTTGCTTTGTGTGTATATTCTACTTATTTATTTTCCAGGAACGCTACCTGTAGTAGAATAATTTAATATACATCAAGTTTTTGGGTGGCATTTGGTGTACATCACAATTTTGAATATTTTATTCATAGTATCAAGTGTGTACAGATAGCAATTGGTTTGATTTTGTTCCATAAATGCAAAATGTTCTTTTAATATGTGGTGTGTACAGATGTCTGGTTTTTGAATTTGGATACATTCCATTCCATTCGCAATTCCATTACATTGTGTTATGGTACATGTGTGATTATGTATGTTTAGCAAACTGTTTTAAATACCACCTGCATTTACCTTATGTACTTAAGGAAAGATTTGCAACGTAGGTAGTGAGTTCAGTGACTATTGTTATGGCTAAGTTATGTGTTCCATATCTAATTACTGACTTCTTCCTCTTGTTCCAGGAGACCAGTTGACCAAGTTCTTCCTCAGCATGAGGACCCGATATGGGAAGCTCACGAATACCAAGTCCGGCCAGGGTGCGGTCAAGTACACAGAGCGTGACAAGTTCGTGCTGTCAACATTCCGTTTCCTAGACACGCACATCAGGCGCTGCCCCAGCCGCAGCTCCACGAAAGTAAGTACCTTATTATCTATACCTATTTTCAGAGTTAAAAGTATAACTATGGGAGGTGCTTAGTAACTAACTTCCTAACATTTTATAATATATTGTATAGGTGAATACTTGCTCCCCTCTCCATAGTATTCATATAGTTTGCCTATGTGAGCCATCATTTGACATGAACTGGTTATTTGAAATTGAAATAGAAAGGACAAAGTCTGTATAACTTATACACATGTTTATTTCTTGACAGCTTAATAACAATGAAATTGACTGATGCTGTTGATGATGAGGATGTCCGCCATCTGTTGTCACTTTCCACAGGTCCTTCCCCTATGCTGCTCATGCCAAGCATGCTGGGATGCAATGCGTGTACCTGCAAAATATCAAGTGCATAGTTATGCAATACAGTTCTTATATATATATCTTTATTTTTGGTCAATTTCAGTACTCCGCAGGAGAAGACATGGCCACCGATGACGAGTCAGCTTGCGAGGGTGATGCCATCGAAATTACCTCCGCCGATGACCTTGCCGGAACAGCTTCTGATGGCATCACCCCCACGAAGCCGGGCCCTTCATCCTTGCCAACACCTCGTCTGCCATCCAGCCAGAAAAAGAAAAAGTTCAAGAGGAGTCACACCAAGGAGTCCGAAGACAATCAAGATAAATTCCTTGCCAAGCTGATGACCAGACACGAAGAGCTGTCGCAGGAGCGGAAGGCTATGGAGGTGGAGAAGCCTGTGCCTGTGCCTGTGCAAAAAACTCCACACGAACAAACTGTGGAGCAGTTCCTCTCATACCTTTCCACACAGCTTGTTCACGTCAAGCCACAATATTGGTTCGAGTTCACTATGGGGACCCAGAACCTGGTCCATCAGCTCATCATGAAGGGTAACAGTCTTCTGCCACCGCCGCCTCCATCAACACAGCCCCCACATGCTTTTAACCCTCCCCAGCAAACAAGTAGTTATCGTCCCCCAAGCTACACAACACTGCAGAGCACCTCGTACAGCTCTCAGTATGGTCAGCAGGCGCAGGCCTACCTGCCTGCCCCAGGGGTACAGCGCCGCTTCCACATCTACTGCCGCGTACAACATGTACGGGCCACATCCTCCTCCGTCCAATTCCGGCAGCACATCTTCCGGAGCAACTGCACAGGGCAACATTGACAAGGACTCGTTGGCGCTAGCCGCCTCTATTTTATATGAGTGATCTGTGAAAACCCTGGTGCTCAAATAATTAGCCATTGCCATCGTATCCTGTGTTCCTTCCGTCCTCTTCACATTCTGTGCTATTACTTTACGTTGTTTTGTTTCTCAAATATGAGATACTGGTGTTCATTATTTACTTTATTTTGCTTTCACTTGAAACATTCTCTCCATCCACTCACGTAATTATCAAAGTCATTTTGGTGCTCAAGTAATTAGCACGTGCCAACATATACTGTGTACCTCCCTTCTTCATCACATTAGGTACTATTACTTGACGTTGTTTTGTTTCTAGAAAATGAGGTATTGGTGTTCTTTTTTTACTTTATTTTGGGCTTGCTCGCAACATGCTCTCCGCCGCTCGTGCTAATTTACTTAACATGCTTCCTCAGTCTCATGTCTAGTTTAGTGCCTTCATTCCATAAAGCATCGGTACATGAACATAAGGCATAATCCATTCCTGTGAAACAGGCGCTAAGCTTTCCTTAAACATGGGACTTTTGTACTGTTTTTTATTTTTCTACAGCATATACTATGAATGATTGTCAGCAGTCAACTTATACTTAATGGAACTCAGGTGGTAACGTTGTTCTTTTAATACAAAGAACTAAAGCTGCTTCATATTTTCTAATGAGCGCCCTGACTATGGATCTCGGGCGTTATTACATATGTACTTGGGTATGAAAACATTGCCATTTTTGTACTGCATTTATATGACCATACATACCAGAATACATTTTTTTACTTTACTTTATGGTGTTATAGTTTTTATTTCTCAAGATGCATTAAATACATTACTTCGTTTTAAATGTCCTTGTACTCACCTACTCAAATCATGTCGTCTTGCCATGGTAATTTGCCGATGGGGGAGCTGTAGTAGTCACACATGTACTTTCGCTGCAGCTTCCCAGCCTTCGACGAGGTGTTGCGGCCAATGGCGTGCAGACCTAAGAGAACATCGTCATCGCGCCATGCCCCTGGGATGACGTTGTGGTTGTTGGGATGTTCTCGGTCCAACAGGTGAGCTGCTTGGTGAGGGTAGCGCGTCTGCAGTAGATTGTGCAGTACACAGCAGCTCATGACAATGATCTCAACGCGCTGGGGGTCTTGGTGCATGGTTGTCAGCATGCAGCGGAACCTGAAGTATTAAGAAATAAATTTTTTGGTCACTTCAGTACACTGTTCGGGCAAAACGATATGACAGGAGTACATGAGAACAAGGATAATTACTTCAATGCAATTGACAGAGACAACACCCACATAAACACTGAACATCACATGCACTTGTGTCATACACACACATATAGATAGAAATTTTCATGAATTGGTTTCTCACCTGTGCACTAAGATCCCGAATGCATTCTCAACGACCCTCCGTGCCCGTGACAGCCTGTAGTTGAAGATGCGCTCTTTATTCGTCATGCAGCGATGTGGATATGGTTTGAGTAACCAAGAACGCAGACCGAAGGCATCATCCCCAATGAGTGAGTGTGGCAGGGGCGTGTCATCATCAGGTAGTGGTGACCGTGGGGGGAGTCCTGCAGTACCCCTGTCCAACTTCTTGTATAGGTCTGTGTCCTTGAAGACGCCGCCATCAGAACAACTGCCATTGGCTCCCACATCAACATACAAAAACTTGTACTTTGCGTCCACCAGTGCGAGGAGAATGATGGAGTAGAATCCTTTGTAGTTGAAGTAGAAACTACCAGATTCCCTGGGGCACCTAATGGGTACGTGTTTGCCATCAATAGCTCCACACGCATTGTGAAAGTTCCAGCGGTTCGCAAACTCATCAGCCACCTCCCTCCATTCCTCAGGTGTTGATGGTGTTCTCATAACCTCTGGTGCGAACACTTCACAGATGGCTTGACACGTTTCAGGTATGATGAGGCTGATGGTGTTATGGGCCACTCTGAAGGCATATTGTAGCGACTTGTATGAGTTACCAGTCGCTAAATACCTCAGAGTGATTGCTACCCTCAAACCTACTGGAATAGATTTCCTCCAGAAGGTGTCCTTCTTCTCGATGTGTGGGCCCACACGTTCACATAACTCCACAAAAAGCTCTGGAGGCACACGTAGGAAGTTCTTATATCCAGGGATGTCTTCCCTGTTCAGTTCCTGTAGCAGGTTTTCATACTGGCCATATTCAGGGCGCCTTAAAATCCATGGTCTCACCCAAATTTGCCTCCTAGCTCGAGGTGCCCTCCTTCTCCTTCTATTCCTAATCAGGTAGGCAATGCCAATCAAAAGCAGAAGCTGTTCCTCCTCGATATTTAGAAGAGCCCTTCTTCTAGCAGCTGCCTCCATCTCACTGTGTGCCAGATGTGCTTCAATATGGCTGCCTTAAAACCAGTTTAAACCAGTTAAACCTTGTTAGATAATTCCCTTTCTGATCTATTTTAAAAGATTAATTTCACCAGGAATAGAAGTGAAGACGTATGGACATCGTGTTTGGGCGTATGGCACACGTGTTCGGGCGTATGGCAACCGTGTTCGCAAAATCTAGGTGTATGACACACGTATGGGAAACGTGTTCAGGCGTATGAGAGGCG
The DNA here is from genome assembly GCA_963942565.1 of Maea johnstoni. NCBI lineage: Eukaryota > Metazoa > Annelida > Polychaeta > Spionida > Magelonidae > Maea > Maea johnstoni. The sequence continues at coordinate 86,113,709 of OZ012684.1, read as the reverse complement.
TATGGGAAACGTGTTCGGGCGTATGAAGAACACGCACAGGCGTATGAAAGGCGTATGAGAGGCGTATGAAAGTCGTATGACACACGTGTTGTACTGTGTTTACTCAACTAATTAGCGTGACAAACACGACCGAACACGATTTTGTCAAAATTAGACAGTCGTGTTCAGTCGTGTTCACAGTCGTGTATGTGTGAAAGTAGCTTTACTGTACAGTCTGCCAATTTACATTAAAGAGAATGCTCCTTCTGATCAATACTTAAAGGCATTTTCTGACAAGGGGATGTTATTGTTGTACTTCCTGGGGAGTAATTTATATGTTATAGGCCTTTATAATGTTTGCAGCAATACCTTGGTCCCTTGAGAAAAATAGCGCGAGGACTGACAATGCATTATAGATACGTTGTCTGTTCTACTGCTTAGCAGTAATGATGTGGGATTATCCGTAAAAGACTATGTAAAAATACGATGCGCTTCTCAATTTGTTTAAATCAAGAGCAATCGACGTTCTACATCCAAGATCGCGGAAGTTATTAGACAACGTTAAGATTATGCATATTTGAAAAGCAATCGATTCTGGTAGGATCCTGTCTTTCTGTTGTCACAAGAGATGTGAGACTATCAAGCCTGAGCTCCCAGCTCGCCGCCGTGCGCTGGGTGGATATCCCTTTGCTTACTCGAGACAAATATATCGCTCAAGGCAAACAACGTAAATCTTTCGATCAGTGGAAGGATTTAGTAAAAATGTGTTGGGAAGACGAACGGTGTTTGTATTCGTAATTTGCCTTAACAATGTTGCAATCTATCCTAATCAATATTGTTAAAACTGAATGTTAAACCCTACATGTATTTGAAGCAAACGTTCGTTGGTATTTCTTAAAGGTACGTATTAACCTATATGAAGCAATATCCTAAACTATGTAGGATACTATTAGTTATCGTTGTTGTGAAAATGGTATACGGCAAGATATCTGCGAGAATCTAGCAGGTATCGCACAGCTCATAGCATTAGCAATTATAAAAGTAATGTTAGAAGCTCAATATAATCCATTACATCAAAGAAATGGACCAATCAGCTGCCAGAATCAGAGTGGAGCTGATGATAACATCTAAAACAACTTCCATTTCCCAAAGGTCTATATTGACCTGTATTAAGTGAACTCCAGAACAATCTTCATTTTGTGAAATTTAGTAATGGCTATATAAAGCATTATCAGAAATTACTTATTTCATAAGGGGTGCCCCAAGGAAAGCGAAAAGAAAACACAATTCTCACAAATGTTGAAATTTCTCTGATATATTTACGACGATTTTGATTTAGTCCAGGAATAGAAATATGCAGGGACGTCAGATGATTGAAAAGCAACTACTGGAAATGAAAGTGTTTTTATTGCAGGAGTATGTTTCCTTAAGTTATTATGGCATTAGTCCACTTTGATGTTGTTGCCTTTACTCCCGTAGATTCCTTGATTAGACTTTAAGCGTATGGATGCTGAAATATATCGTACGGTGATGCCCAAGAGCACTTTAAAGTACCAAATGGGAATTGACATTCCATATGATCAATTACACCCTACACTTTCCACTTATAGTTTATTATGGGACCCTTTCATGTTCCGTCGCAGCGAATTTCTACAAGCATTTATTCCCAGGTATCTCTCGCTCCAATCTCAGTCTATATTTAAGCTCTTCCCCCGATGGAAGCTGTTGTCTTCCATCTTCATAGTTGGCTGGATATTAATCCATTAGTTGGTGAAATGCGGTGTAACATTACCACAGTCTCCTCTTATCACCTGGCTAAACTAGCCACAAATCTCATTTCCTGCTGCTGCTGCTGGCGTTGGTCCCTTCTGCAGTAGAGCGCTAAAAGACCCATTCATTTGTTGTAGTCTGATTACGTGTTTTCTCCTAGAGGATGGTGAAAGCTTTCAGTTAGTTGCGGAGGTTCTACAATGAGATGATTAGGACCCCAATAAGAATGTAACAAAGGCACCAGATGGAGGCTTCTAGGAAGGGTTAACAGTGGATGTAATACAGTTTGTTTTCCTTATTGAATGAAATGGATTGCCTTGCTGTTATGTACCCTGAAAGGACAGGGTGATAGAACATTGTCTTCTTAAAGGGGGACGGTATATACAATGTAACGCATTA
>OZ012684.1:86029061-86106561 GCA_963942565.1 Maea johnstoni | reverse complement strand
GTAACTTTATATTTAAAGCATATAAATGTACTACTACTACTACTACTACTACTACTACTACTACTGCTGCTGCTACTACTGCTACTACTCTTACTACTACTTTAGGGGACTTCCAGTACCTGAAACATATCCAAATCAGCTAAGCCGACCTCACACGAAGTAATGTTATACATATGACGACCTAATGACAGTGGTGAAATGGCAAAAAGATATCCACGAGAGACGTTGCCACCTCGTCCCAGGCCCAAAATACACTTTCATATAGAGATTTAGTTGTGAGTGTGTCATCTCAACATACACAGCGAACCCTTCCATCACCATTTAGTCGGCAAGACAATTACTTACTTTAAGAGATGGCAAACGAGGTTATTACTAAGAATAGCCAGGGAGGCGGGCGGAGCTAACTATGTGATTATGAAACACATTGACTAAGGAGCTCAGAATGGTGATTAAGGGTCCCATAATTGTGACCTCTTCTCTAATGACACGGGAACATGATAACATTTCGTCGAGAAGACGCGAGAGAAAAGATTTACATATGTCAATCAACCTATTTCATTTTGACAAGCACAAAAGTTGACAAAATCCTGTAACATAAATTTTAATTTTTATTCTGTTTTAATAACGGAAATAGCCTTGTTTGAAATTTCCTAAATCAAACGATCGGTCAATCAACGACCAGTAGTTGCAAAATTGGCATTCTTTAGCACAAATATTAAGCCATTTATACTTTGTGCCAAGGGGGCATTGCCTAGCCCAATGATTAAATACTACATGGTCTGCCCCTCACAGCCCCTTTCCCTGGATCACGTTGTTCCGTAGACTTATTATAGCAATTGATATTTAGTTACACCTTAGTTGACAGTAAACTACAGTCTAAGATCTTTACTTAATCCTCGGTATTCCTGAAGGTGGAGTCGAGTGTGGTACGATATTTGTGAGGTTGGAATTTAGAATTGCGGTAATCGTCACTCTTTTCTGAATGAAGTTGGATAGCAGACAATAAAGTTGGATAGAATGTATTGTTGCCTATATCTGCTTAAGTATGCATGCCTACACCAACAGTACTGCTTGCGTCACCTACCTGCCTGTTCAGGTGTAATGGATTACCGTGTCGTTAAACCGACGTTTTGCAGAAACTCGCAATGAGTTTTTTTGCTTGGAGCTACTGTCATTTCGACATGGGAGCAGAGTTTACGTTTAAGTGCTAGCAAGTAATTGCTTCCATGTTCTCGCAGGAATTGGCTCCGGCGTAACCCGTTTATCTTCGGGCCGAGATTCGAATGGGTCCACGTGGAAGGGATATTAGTGGGTGAAGCAAGGGATATGTAAGCGCCATTAATCTTCCCGTGCTGTTCTAGGTTTCATTAGACATGCTATACGCTGGGGTGAACAACAGTAGTGTACTTTAATCGACTCACTAGTCAAACACACTGCCTTATGCCATGCTTGGGTCAACCGAGTCCAATTGCCGAGCTTTGCAATTAATTCATGCGATATGTCCCCTTGACCTAGTCATTTCAATGAATCACATCTAAAACCTTAGCTTAAATTAGGAATCGTAGGTTTTTCTACATATATGTACACACACACACACACACACACACATATATATATATATATATATATATATATATATATATATATATATATATATATATATATATATATATATATATATATATATATATATATATATTTGCACACTATCAGCAGCCTTGATGTTGTCGGGGAGCTCATTCCAAAGGCGTCGTACATAGGCAAGGAAGCCTCTGTCACCAAACCTTTTCAGATTAGTGTATGGTATCTGTAATACATGTACCTGTGTTTCATCTTACAGTCCTTGTATTGGGTTGTTCGACTAACAATTCCGTATAAAAGGGCAAACCCCTGCATGCATTCGAAAGTGAAAAGCAGAATCTTGAACCCTGAATCCTTTTCCTGATGAACAGGCAATGAAGATCTTTTAGAATTGTTGTAATGTGATCATACTTTTTGAAGCCACAAGCCACTCTGACAGCATTGTTTTGGCCTTTCTGCATAGTATGCAGTAATTTCACAGAGATGTCCTTTACAATATAGTCAAGGCGTGATGTCACCAGTGAGACAGTGGCACTCGTGGTTGTATCAGTATTGAGAAACTTCTAATTTTCCAATGTTTATATATATATATATATATATATATATATATATATATATATATATATATATATATATATATATATATATATATATATATATATATATATATATATATATATATATATGTATATATATATATATATATATATATATATATATATATATATATATATATATATATATATATATATATATATATATATATATATATATATATATATATATATATGTATATATATATATATATATATATATATATATATATATATATATATATATATATATATATACATATATATTTTTATATATATATATATGTGTGTGTGTGTGTGTGTGTGTGTGTGTGTGAGAGAGAAATTGAAAGCTCGCTAACAGTACCGCCTTGTTTTATTCATTTTAAACATTTCTGTGAAGGTTTATGTGAAGACTGACGGAGAATCAAAATTACAAATGGAAGCTTAAGAAGACCTCTCGTTGTGGTCGTGCTCTTCCATCCTACTGAATATAAATGGGACTTAAATGCACCTCAACAGCAATTTCATGATGAATTATTTATGCAGGAGAAAATGGAGAAAAGACAACCTGCAACCAGGTGAAAATGAAAAGAGCATTTGGAGAATGGACTAGTAGTCTCAGGCATCATTCACAGTGTCCGCTATCCTGGGGAAAAACCTTAAGGTAATGCATTGGTGTGTGACTTGTACTCACAGTGCATATTTATCATCTCACTATAACACGATCTGCATTTGCTGTACGAAACGTTGCTCAGCCTACACTCTGGTGTGTATGTAGGTATGTTGTGATACGTTCTCGTCGTTAACAAACTATAGTTGATATAGGTGTATATTAATTCAATTTGAAAATGTGAATTTTTCAGAAAAAACATGTTTACTGGCGTGTTTTAATGACTTTGAAGATAGTTAAGGGTCAGTATACTTTCACTTACAAGGTAAGTAATATGTGCGTGGAATATTTGCATTGTACTATATAATAATCATATCATATTTGCATCGTATCCATGTATTTCCAATAGGATGGGGAAAACAGTATGTTAGAGTTAACGGTAGTGTAAAATGCCATCACAAGACCGTATTTAAATGTTTGAGAAGATGCGACGGAGGACTATCTGACATATTATCGACCTCGCTAATCCTGCGGATGCAAACAAAGCCAGATAAAACCCATAAACACTCAGAGGGGCCAAAACAGGCCTTACAATTTTGGAAAAAAAATACTTACAAAGGCATCTTCTGGAAAGCTTTTGAAGGAGAAATGTTGATTTGAAGCAAAACAACAACTCTCCTTGAAATATTTTAAGAACGTTTGCTTTATTCTCAAATTATTTTGAGTTGCAGACGATGTTTTCTAGAGTAACTCTGAGTGTGAATGGGTTAAAACCCATTAGACGCCTGGATGTCCCTGTGGAGGCGCCTTACATACACGGCAGAGCATGACACCTTTTACAGCAGTCCCGACTCCCCACTGCCCGCAGAGCCTGCAGAGCGAGCTGAAATAATGCTTCTTTAGGGGGATTAGGGAATCAGACATTGGCGAGAGAATGATGCGAGCTCTAGCCGCAGTTCACTACCATTCAACTCCTCGGGGAGAAACCAATTTTGTCAGCAACCAGCCTATGAGACATTCATTATTTAGAGGTGCGGCCATTGGGGGAAAAACGACCTCTTTTCTCATGTAAACGAGAGAGTGTCATCGTGAATATAGCAACGCTTTTTCTGCTAGACGTTCCTCTATTAGAAGACATTCTCAAGGATAGTTTTTTAGATAACCATTGCAGTGTGATGTCTTTAAACTAGATAAAGTTGTCCCTGTAAAGGGCCATCTAAGAGCCTGTATTTGACCTCCAAATTTTGTTTATCGTCACTTCTGTCGTAAAGGAATTAATGATTGCTTAAAATTACACCGGCACACAAAGACCATTAGTGCAATAAAATATGTGTAAAATAGTGGTCCTTTGTTTTTTTCAAAAACAACAACAAAGCAATAAATGAATAAAAATGCTCACAAAACAATGAACAGTTCCAATGCATGGTTATTTAAAAAGAAACTGAGTTCTTAAGTAAAATAGACCAATTTCATGTAAATAAGATAATGTGATTTTTCGTGACCGCTTCAGTTTCCTTCACTATGAACTATCAGCCATTATTCAGTCGTTGGAGACAAACTAGAGGCTGATAACAAATATGCCATTGCATGTATGGTTAAATTACAATACCATTGTTTGTAAATTCGCTCCAAACATACTTGAAAGGTTTGTGTATTGGAGTCGTTTGTACATGCCAAGGTATTGTTTCGTCTAATCAATAGTATTGATTAGTACCTTTGATCCTTTACTGTCTATATCATCACATGACAATCAATACATTATTTTTGTCTGTTAAAACCGGAAAGACAACTTCCTTCACTAATCACGGCACATCATACAGGCAATCAATACTATTGATGCATAGCAAAATAATCACAAATGAAAGAGCTTTCAACCAATCAAACCAGCTTATTACGGAAAATTGAGGTCCGGTGTCCGACATATGATAAGTTACTTCTTTATTTGTAATTGATAATTGACTTTTATTAAATATTTTTCCATTTGCACAGACGCACTGTTAATGGTGAAGTGTGTAGTACATGTACATGCATACATACACGCGCATACAAGAACCGACGCACCCTCGCACACACACACACATATATATATATATATATATATATATATATATATATATATATATATATATATATATATATATATATATATATATATATATATATATATATATATATATATTATATATATATATATATATATATATATATATATATATATATATATACATATATATATATATATATATATATATATATATATATATATATATATATATATATATATATATGTATACATACATATGTATACATACATATATACTAAACGATGCAGACACACACGCATATGATCAATCAAGCAATAAACAAGCGTATAAACCAACAAACCGGCAAATAGATGTTGTTTGTTTTACAGGCATGGCTTGGTGTGCTGTCACATGTTATTAGTTCAATGCTATGTCCTTACTCAGGTCACGCCGCGCCCATAGCAATCTGATGACCTTTAATAGCTGATATACAAGACTCAGATCGATAGCTATGTGATGGCGTCTAGGCCCAGACTGTGTAGAAAACCTAGGGAAGCTGAAATGTCAATATTCTTAAAGACTCTTAAAGCCAAACATGCATTGCGTAGATATCAATCGTATCCAATTTTAGTCCGTGTGATTAAATTGGATCATAAAGTATATTTTATAGCAGTTTTACGACCGCAATGTATATGTATGGTGCATATCTGCATGTATTTATACCGCCTTTAAGTCGGTCAATGGTAGAAGGGAAGAGTTTCTTTACAGTAGCGAAATTGAAGCCATTTCGTCGTAGAAGTATGCTTTTTGGTATGACACTTTGAGATATCTTGAAAAAAGCAATATCATATTGCATATTTGACTTGTTGTAGTTGTATTTATCAATTCAATTCTTCTTCAAAGAGTTCTCCTAAGTTGCCCTTTTGGACTAATACGTACAAAGCTCTCAGAATAAATGAATTAAACCAACACTCTGTTGCTTGGTTATGACAACTACATAGAAGCTCCAACTGACTCCGCGTATGTATGTGTGTGTGTGTGTGGCTGCGCTATAAGGTATAGTTTTTTCACGCATTTATTTGTTGCAATGCAGATTTCAATTGTGGTCAATAAAGGTACATAATATCAGGAGTTATGCTTCGTTTAAAAACTCTGGGAGACCGCAGTTCGAAGCTTTTTTTTTTAGTTATATTTCATTGTGGTACTAGAAGACAACTGATGTGTCAATTGGTGTTTTTCAAACTGATTATATTATTGATATTTTTCTGAGCATGATCTTAAACATGTCACTTTTTCTATATCCAGCCGGGCTATAAGGGCAAATATCATTATAGCCCCACACAATTTTCTGTAGCCTCGGGCTATGGGGCTAGTGGCTAACTGGACCCCTGTAATATACATAGACACGATGACATTTTTTGTTCATGCCCTTTTACACTCGTTTGGATGTTGAATTTGATGCGCTTTCGTGTTGAGAAAGAACAGCACACACATACATGTAATGGCTAAAGCAATTGCATGGTTGTTATTGATGTGAGAGGGCTACCGTGCTTGGTTCCATGTCTCTAACACGCTACAGCCCAAATAGGGTAAAGTATAGTAGATGGTTTTACTGACTCAGTTTATTGGCACGGTGTTGACCAAATGCACTGGTCCTGTACCAACACTCGCCTATGTCATTACTGATACAGAGAACAATGGCACTCCGAGGGGCTTCGTTTATATCATTAATTTTGCGTTGCTCGTTTTACGCCGGCAAGCTATTGCAGATGTGTGAGCGTAAAGCAGGATGTACGATGTAACTCTAAGACTAACTGCACCGCCGTGGTAGAGCCGTCTATTAGATTACAATGCCTAACATACAACAATGGCCTAATAAATAACGCGGCAGGAAGCTTCCGGGTCAACAATGTCATGTTCTTGGGAACAGGCCGTATCATCAACTCAGAGATAATGATAACACACAGCTACGCACGTACGTACGTACATACAGACCAGCATACATACATGCATTCATGCATACATACATCCATGCATGCATAAATACATATATACATACTTACATACATACATACATACATACATACATAAATACATAGGAACCTGTATGCAAAGTATAGACATATGATAACGTCAGACGTGATTGTAAATCTGTATATCTTACTTTGTGGATTTGAGATGAAATCAACACAATATAATGATAACTCACACACGCACGTACGCACATACATACGAACATACATACATACATAGATGCATTCATACATACATACAAACATACATACATACATACATACATACATAAATACATACATATATACATACCAATCTATGTGCAAAGTATGAATAAAGGAAGTGATTGTGAACATACATATTTTTCTTAAAGTGTGGTTTTGAGATGAAATCCACATATTATGTGAGCTTCAAGGACTGGGAGTCATATAAAATATATAAAATAAGATATAAAAAATAATAATTCCCTATACATACCAGCCATGGACACTTACTTGCAGGGCTTTTCACCTGTATTTTGCTTATTGTGAAATTAAGAAAATGAGTCTTTATTTTCCATGTGTAAGTGGCATGTTACTGGATACGGAAATTCAGTACAAATACACTTGCCGAGGGAATTGCACGAATCGGGACTTTTGTCACCGGCAAATGCTGTACACAGCTCTTGACTGAATGTCAGGAAATGCCAAAGGAAATTAACAAGACCCTTAGTGTAGCAGAGTACTGATAGCAAACGTTTAAAGTGATCCCCACTGTGGCAGGCAGAACTAGATGATGGTGTGGGAAACCACTACAGTTCTCTATTGTATATGCAGGCCACACGGACTCTCAAGACGTCCAATAACCTCTCATTATTCAGCCACTTAATAATAGCTTTTCTGCAAATTTTGTGAATATGTAGTCTGTAAATAATAGCCCTGGATCTTGGTCTTTAACATGTGCAGTCCACTTACAGTGCCGACATGTAATTCCTGCACTTTCTGCGACGGCAGCCCGGGCAGAATGCACGACTGCACAACGGATTGCCACTTAGTTTCCTGGACATGGATGCATAAATGACCTCAGAGCTGAACATAGTTTTGATTCACAAGCTACGTGGGGCATTCATGCGTTTGGTGTATTCTTTTAAAATGTTATCCATGGGTGTTTGTACAGTCATGCACTGGCAGACGTCCGATCGACTGGTGAAGGAATTAGATGTCTGTACTGTATGTGTTGTACCATAGCCACAACAACTGTATCACTAATTCACTGCCATAAACATTCGCTATAGTAATCAATATGTACGCAGTAAAAGTGTCTTTCCTCCTTCATAGCAATCATATTTTGGTTAAATTATTCAAATTGTATTTCAAAAGTATTGTAACTCAACTTTTTTTGTTTGAAAATTGTTTTAGCTTCAGTAGAAGATATATCCAGTTCTTTTGTTTTTGGAACTTTTCAAGTTGTATCGGCGTCACAAAGCTGCCACAACGTATTAAAAAGGTAAAATACCACAAAAAGATTTGATTGTCAAGTACAGAGCGGTAGGGGAAACGTGCAATCATTTTGGCACCTGTTGTTTGACATTTGGTTTAGTTTCAGTTGAAAATATATCCATTTCTCTTGTTTTGGAACCTCTCAAAATGTTTCGGCGTCACAAAGCCGCCACATTGTATTAAAAAGGTAAAGTACAAATAAAATTGGGTTGTCAAGTGCAGGGCGGTGGGGGAAATATGTAACCATCTTAGCACCTGTTGTTCGGCAATTGTTTTAGTTTCAGTAGAAAATATATCTTTTATTTTGGAACTTTTCAAAAGGTTTTGGCGACACAAAGCCGCCACAACGTATTAAAAATAGTATCACAAAAAATGAGTTGTCAAGTGCAGGGCGGTGAGGGAAATATGTAATCATCCTAGCACCTGTTGTTATCTCCTGCATCCTCTCATGATTCCCCCGTGCCGGGAGCCACAGAGCTCTACAGATAGCGGACCCGCCTACGTGTAATGGGCCCCTGTCTTTGCCTTGTCACGACGGTCGACTGAGAGTCTCAGTGACCCGTGTAACTCATCATACGGCTTGTTTTTGACGTGCAGATAGATTGAAATTGTTTAACCCTTTTGCTGCTGCTGGTGGCTAATTTTGCCACGACTAAATGATGCACAAAAGCTGAAACCCGGGGGGGGCACTTGAGTATTTAGGGGGGCGCATACGTTCGTTATCAAAATTAAAAAGTACCCCTAAAGCACTGATTTCTGGCCAAAAAAGCACCCTTATTTTAATAAAAACGCTGACTTTTTCCACTAAATAAACACCCCTTCTTTTATCAAAACACTGACATTGGATGAACGGGAACACGTATTTTAACTTTAGATTTTATAATCCTCTGCGTGTCTAGCGGCAATAAGTGGCGGCAGCAAACTCGGCAGCCCAGATACTTCGGGATTCACTCGGCGTCAGAGCCGCGTATATTTCGTGGATTGTAAGGGGATTTTGACCCCCATACTTCGTACCTGGGTACAAAAAAGTACCCTTCTTTTACAAAATCGCGGACATGCGGAGGTCTTCAAAAAAGACCCCTTCTTCCGCGAAATACGTAACTAAGGTGCGGCCCCCCTCTGTACCTGAGTGCCCCCCCCCCCCCCCCCCGGGAGCTGAAAACGTGATGGAAACCCTAGTACATGGGTACTCATCTGAGGGTACTCAGTCAGAGCTATCTAATGAATACCAGCATGACAAGGTTTAGATGGTTTTCAAAAATGTATGCATCCTTGAAGGATTTGAAGGGTTAAGGTGGTAGCAGGCTACGTGATGGTGCCATTGCAGTTGCAAGAGTCTCAAAATTGTCATACGAAAAAGGTGCCATGAATTTCACCCTGGCTATTCTTTACAGCTGGAACTCATTCGTAGGAGTGCCAGTGGCATTTATGATAAGGATGTGCCACTGGCAAACAAAGTCAATCTAGCATTTTTGCCGTACTTTATATCCGGAAATTGGGACACTCAGAGCATCTTCACAAGTAATTTATTTGCATATCACCTGTCTTTATGTAATTAACATAATATAAACATTGAGGTGTTTTTATGATTACATGAACCTCCGACTCGAAAATAATTCTAGTGATGAAGATGCATACAATAAAATCATCTCTTTTAACAGTTGAAAAAATACTGATTAAAATATGTAAAGCATAGCATCCCCATGTTCTAACAATTTAAAATGGCGGGGTAGGACTTCATTGTTTTAATAGTTTTACCATAGTTTTACTTATATCATTTGCACTTTAAATAATAGAAAAATATGTAAAATCTTTTCGTTTATCTTTGATGATACTCTTACAAAACCAGTAATCCTATTACTGATTTTCTCCTCACAAGGTTGACTTTACCATTCTACAAATGTGCAAAGCCATGTCTCGATCAAATTAATTAATGATAGCAAAAACCATACCCAATTGTGCAATAATGCCCAGCAAGGTAGCATGTGTCAGGTTTATTGCTTGTTCTATTGTTTCCAATCGACGGCAATAAAACAATGCTTCATGTTGCCGTATAATTGCAAACGCCGTCTGGCTATGCAATCAGAGTAACTTTGGCCTCATTTCCCTGGAGTCAGTGCCTTTACTGTTTCTCTTCAAATCATCATTTCAGAACCAATCATAATCACAGATTGAGATCAAAGAAAGAGGAGGCAGGTGGAGGGGAATGCTAATCCAGGCGTATGCCACGTAGCACTATTCTTTTGTTTGGTATGGAGAGGCATAGGTTATCAAAACGTTTCAGACTTTTTTTTCTCAATTTCGCTGTTTTTATGTAATCAATCATTGAACATGTCAATCAATCAACATTCAACGTTCTCTATCCTCTCCCCTATGCTGTATCACTACTCGTCTGTTTAGTATAGGGAGGCTAGGTCATCAAAACCCTTCAGACTGTTTTAATTATGCAAAAAAAACGCTATTTTTATTTCAATAAAACATTTAACATGGAAATCAAACAACATTCAACGTTCTCTATCCTCTCCACTGGTATGACTTAATTGTCAATTCATTGCTATTCAGATCATCAGAATTGCATAATTAGAGTGATTTCTCAAATCCAAATATACAATTTTCCAAAATGTGTAGAATTGATTTCTCTGTCATTTATTAGCGATGTATATTCTTCAATTTGCATTTGGCGATATAGAACCCTTTTCACATCCCACAATGTGTATCATCTGTTTTTGCCAGACAGGCAAATCTGTAAATTACTTGTTTTGTAGCATCCCTATCAATTATGTTGTCTTCAGCGTTTTGTCCAAAAGATGTTCATTATCTTCGATATTGAGATTACTTTCTGTTAAATTTTTTAGCCAAAATTCTACCTGTTTTAGAGACCAGTTTTGGTAATATCATTAACAATAAAAATATAATTTTCATATTGTTTTATCTATAAAGCTTAAATGATTCACATTTCTGTAGATCAACAGCAACTTGATAAAATACAGGCACAGCAACTTACTTAGTATCATTATCAAAAATATTTAAAAATAAAATGAATGTATCGGGTTATCCAGTACATTTGCAATTTAAAAGTTCAACCTACATGTATATGTTTTATTATATCTATCTTATTAAGCATCAATTTCAACTTCGGTGCTGAATAATACTGTAGGTATGGAGTTTCTCCATCTTTCCCACAGCTTACAAGATTGCTTTGAGAATGATTCATTGCGAATAACATTTCTCAGGCAGGCGTGAAGTCAATATGAGCACCTCTTTGCACACAGTCAGCTCGACTAGACTAGCTTCGGTGAAAGGCCATCCAATCTGGGAACATTCGTCTAAGACCCAGCCCATAACATGGAAGTGCTTTCTTTAGGAACGTATGCCCTGGTTGGCTTGTCCTGACACGGCTGCTTAGTAGCTGGGTATGCGGCCAATGGCTTCTTTTATTGGCTGTCTCGTTTCTATCGACATCGGGAATCACCTTCTATTCTCCAATCCACTTCTAAGCCACCTAAGCAGCAAAGTTGAGCCTATTGTTGTAATAGCTGGCTTTGCTTCGATATTGCGAGGCACGCACAGAAGCACGGGGTGATACGCAGAATTGAACAGTCGTAACGTTTTTGTGTAATCAACGTGTAAATGGTGATTTAGCGTGGCGATAATATGAAGAAATTTGATAACATATTCAAGGCACACATCTATACAACTAAGGAAAAAGGCAAATGTTCAGGTTATGAAATCTGATATTTCGACGAATGAAATTAACATGAATGTCTACATACCAAAGGCAGCAGGGAGTCACGTTTCGTATTCAGTCAGGATTTCTGCACTACTCATACTACATTCCTGTACAATGCCTACGTCATTTATTTCACACATCTAGTCGTCTTGGGAATCCAGCTGTCGAAGCATCAGTATTCATCACAATTAGATATTTCTAGATTAGTTATTTTGTACATTAACACATTTGTGTACTCCGGGGAGTGCTATTATAGAGGCTAAAGGATTTTTTAGAAATGGTAATGCGTTTGTACCAAGAACCCAAAAAGTGCAAAATGTATTTTCTAATATCTTGTTTTATTCAATATAACATTGGCATATTGTGTAACAATATTATAAACTCAAATAACGCGTACGGGGACCATATATCTCAGAAATGCTGAAATTGATATGGAAATAGTTAAAGTAATATCTATAGCATAATCAGTATATCCTATATCTTATATCCAGTTTATAATGAAAACCGATGAAAGAAGCTAGAAGCATATTGATGAAATTTTCTTCAATTTTTTTTTTTTACTAAAACATGTTTTACTAGAGATATTATCCGGGGGGATATTGGAACGGGGGGATTTTGTCCTGGGGGGATATTGTCCGGGGGATATTGTCCGGGGGGATATTTTCCTGATACCGATGAAACGCACTGCAGATCCATGGATACATGTGTACGACTGTAACCAAGCCTAGAGAAATACTCTTTCCGCTATCCTATTTCGGATTTTTTTCTAGTAGTTGGGTGGTGTGCTAAGAAAGAGGAAATGGAACCGGAAAAAGACATTGCCTTAGCAACTACAATAATAATTGCTTTCCCTCATGCTACTTGTAATGGTGAGTGAATTAGTCCTGTAAATTACAAAAACAACCATGCCAAGAACTAGTTAAGTCTATATAAGTAACTACCATTCAACCTTCTTTGCAACTACCTACTTTCTCTTCGCTCTCTGCAATTTGTCTCCAGACGTTCCGCTAAAGTCGGCAAGATATATAGGCTGTAGGTTTAAAGGGTGGATAGCTGGATTTATGAATTGCTAACATTATTTGTCATACATACACCCACATGTAAGGATGCGTATGTATGGATACGTGCTTAAAGGGACATGCACATAAACAAACTCACGCATGCAAAAATGTATACATACGGGCATGCAAATGATATACATACAAATATACGTACATGTACATACAAACACAAATACACACATAAATATTTTATATACATATCTATATATAGATTCATTTATATATAAACACATTTAGATATTTAAATATTACCTGTGTAAACATACTTCGTAGATATCACACTCGTGTAACTTTTTTTTATTTTTAAAAACTTTGGATTATCCAAGTTCGTTTATTTGCATTTGTATTAAATAATGAATATTGATTTTGATTTGATTTTATTCGGTCTGGTACAATGTGTATTACATAGCATTTGGCATACAAGAAAATATCATATATAAAGGTGACTAGTTGGAGTGTCATTAACTGCTATGCAATAGAAATCTAACCAGACACAGGATATATACACTAAAAGTTAGGAACTTATTTCCATAGTGGTCCCAGTCTGCCCAGAGTCCAATGGCATCTCATGTAATGATCAACCTCACTGCTCAAGATTGACATAACAACAATATATCATATAGTATAATACAAACATTCAGACTAGAATTGATGAATTTCTTTTTTTTCTTATGAATCAGAGAGGATTGACATGAAATGTTTTTTGCATCTCACTTTAAAAAGAGATTTACTGAACGTAGTCTGGATCTCATCTGGCAAAGAGTTCCAGATTTTGGCACCTATGTAGTGGAAGGACTTCATACCATATGAACCAGCCTTTGGTAAAATCAAAGCATTAATACTGTGTCTGGTGTAATAGTGGTGGGATTCATTTACTCTTTCAAAAACCTGAAGATACTCTGGGGCCTGTTCATCGATGCAGTTAAATACATGGCTTGCGGCCAGATATTTTATTCTGTTTTCAATGTTCATCCACTTAACCTCATTGAAGTCGTTGGCTACCAAGTGTGTTCTGTTTGAGTAGTTTAATACATATCTAATCATTTTATTTTGTACGACCTGAAGGCGACTCTGTAAGAATTTTGGTAGACCGTGGTAATAGAAATTGCTGTCGTAGTCTATTCTGGACTGAATCAATGCCATGCAGACAGTTTTTCTGCAGTACTGATTTAGGAACATTTTCTTTCTGTAAAGGAATTTGAGACTGGCATTAGCCTTATTTATGATTTTCTGAGCCATAGATTTTCCTGACAGGTCTTGGTCTAGTTGAACCCCCAGGTATGTTACAACCTCTTTCCCTCCCACTTTGATACCATTACATGAGATTCTTAGAAATTTATGTTGTTTTAACTTCCTATTTGAGGCAAATAGGATAGACTCTGTCTTTCCCAGGTGGAGTGAAAGTTTGTTGTCTATCAACCACACATTTAATTTGGTAAGTTCCTCGCTGAGCTTTTGTTCAATATCGATGATGTTCTTCCCTCTGATCAAAAGAGCTGAATCATCAGCATACAACAAAAGATCACAGTCAACAGCTGATTCCATATCATTCACGTAAATTAAAAACAATAAAGGTCCCAGTATAGAGCCCTGGGGTACGCCACACGTAACTTCCCCGCAATCTGATAAAGTGCCCTTTATGTCTATATATTGAGATCTGTTGGATAGGTAGGAGTTGAACCAGTTCACTGACGCATCATCACATCCAACAGCACCAAGTTTATCAGACATTATGGCATGGTTGACTGTATCAAAAGCTTTTTGCAGGTCAATCATAACCATTCCTGTATATAGGCCCTTGTCCATGCTAAACTTGATCCTGTCAGAGAGATCGATGAGAGCAGTTTCTGTGGAGTACGACTTTCTGAAACCTGACTGATATTTATAGAGAATATTATGCTTATCTAAATGCTTACTTAGCTGATCATACACAATCCTTTCAAATATCTTTGACACTACCGGGAGGATTGAAACTGGGCGGTAATTCCCAACTTCACCCCTGCCCCCCTTTTTATATAGGGGAACAACCCTTGCTTCTTTGAAAGCTTTAGGTACAGTTGACTGAGATAATGAGAGATTGAGTATGTGGGTGATGGGAGAAGCTATGACAGAGCACCCATCCCTAATAAACTTGGCAGAAATACCGTCCAACCCTGTAGCTTTCTTAGTGTTAACAGTACTTATTAATTTGTATACAGTACTTTCTGTGACAGTTGAAAAACCAAAAGAATTTTCAAGGACCCCTTTTTTGGAATAAAAGGATTTAACCTGTATTTTATTAAAAAGTCCACTTGGAGGTTTCAATTTCTTTACCAGGTCATCTGCAACATTACAGAAAAAGTCACAGAACTTGTTTGCTACAGATTTTTTGTCAAAACAAGTTTCAATCATAACAATGTTACAATATATCAAACAGTCTGTACTTCAATATTAACAGTTTGTTCAAACCTTATATTGATATATGCCTACCATAAGGTAACACACATGACACAAGGGGAGGACTTAACATACATGTTTCCGTTTCGGTTTTTTTAGTTTGTGTTGTACATGACATCTGCATATTATTTTAATAATAAAATACATTTAGCATCAGAGTTCTTGTCTGTTTATGTATTTTCCAACTTTTTCTTATACATTTCAATTTTGTCACTCTGCAGAGCAAATATTTCTTCAGATTCTCTTTCTTGTTCTATCATTGTTTCAAAATGTCTCGCAGAGTATGGCTGATTTTTTTCCTTTATTTTGATATATCAATCTTTTCCCTACTAATATTGACAAGTTAGATAATTTATCTTTTTCATGATCTCCGAGAATAACAATTTCTTGTTCTAATCTAAAATTATGATAGCCAAGGTTTTGTAACCAAATTGTTACCTCTTTCCAAAATGATACTGCCCGTTCACAGTCAGAAAAGCATGTGTAACATTTCCTTTTTCTACGCAGTATTCACATTATTCATAGTTTAATATTTTCATTTTGATATAGATTTTTAAAAGAATTTCATATTCCCACTCTACATCAAGATTCTCTTTCCATTTCTGGGTGATATCCTGTAGAATTTTGTTTGAAAATTGACTAGTTTTTCTGTATATATCTAGGCATCCCTTTTTTGCGAGAACACCAAGTTTAACATCTCAGGTCTATATGGCCTCAGGTTTAAAGTTTCCTTACTGCCTTTTTTATAAATTTGTTCACATCCTGTTTTAAAGACATGTATTCCAGAAATTAGGTTTCACTCCTTTTTGATTTTCTAGCTCTTATTCGTCAAAATATCCCATGTTGTATTAAGTACATCAGACACCATTGTGATATTTCCCTTTTCCAATTTCGCTATCCTTGGTATTTTTAGTGAGTCATCTTCCCAGAAAGGCCAGCTCAAAAATTCGTTGTCGTTTCTAGGAAGTACTTTTGACCTTAAATCAAACATCGACTTTACCACGTCTTTCCAAAATGGGTTTTCAATATCGTTTTTTTTCAGACAAATATTTAGTACCATATGTTATGAAATTTTTCGATGTTATAGTTCCTGGCTTTATAAGTCCAACTACTAGTAGTTAGACTGAATATCCGTATCCATGTTGTTTTAATTACATTGCAAACCTCAACAAATTGTGTATTTGTAGTCCCCCTAAATTTAAGGGATATTCCAATATTTCTTTACTATATATTGCCGGTTTCCCTCTCCATAGGAAATCTTTAAGGATATCATCATATTCTTCGATATACTTCCAGATGGATTAGGTAGAAACAGTAGGACATGAGTTATCATGCTCGACACTAGGCTCTTGAACACAGAAACTCTTCCATGAATCGTTAAATTTCTTCCCTTCCATTGTCTTAATTTTTTAAAAATATTTTTGGTAATTTGAATTTACAATTATTGTCTGTTATGTGTTCTAAGCTTTTTGAATTAAATTCAATACCTAATAACACGAAAGTTGTAGTCCATTCTAAATTGTTATTTCCGTGTATTTTCCTACTGTCCCCTTTACCACCAAGCTGTACTACTTAAGTTTTTTCAATATTCACTTTTAGTCCAGACAACGTCGGCATATTGAGAGATTTTATGTTACTTTTCATATAATTCTATTCCTTTCATTTTTTTGTTTTCTCTTCTAGCGATCCCTAAAATTTCTGCACATATCACAAAGACATAGGGCGAGACAGGGTCAACCTGTCTACAGCCCCTGCCCAGTGATATATCTTCAGAGAAAAATCCATTCTGTACCACTTTGGACTTTTGTAGAATTTTTAACCATTTTTGAATTTTGTTTCCGAAATTACTTTATCTAAATATTTTATGAATGAATTTCCAATCTAAAGTATCAAAAGCTTTTTCAAAGTCCACCAGGACCAGGATACCTTTCTTTTTATGGATATCACACTCTACCATCAAGTCATATACTAATCTAATGTTTTCCCCACTAAACCTATTATTCACAAATCCCTTTTGATCCTCATGTGTATTATATATTCCAGTGTTTTTTTTAATCTATTAGCCGAAATTCCACTAAAAATGTTAGATGTTGTGTTTAATAGTGTAATTGGTCTCCAATTTTTGATGTAACTTAATAAACTGATGTGCACTATCGTTTTCTTTCAGGTGCCTCTTAGTCTTTGGAATTGTGCGCATATTAAAACAGAGAATATCTTGAAATCAGGAGGCTAATTACAAGGTAAGTTAAGTCATTTCTTCAATTCTCATATTTTGATAGCATGTGTACTGTGTAGTGCGAATCACCATATATGAGGAAGGAGGCCATAAGAAAATAATAAGCCATATGGAAGACAGTATCCTAAGTTAAGGGTCAAAGCTTCTTACATCGATTTTGGTATTCATTCGATTTTTTACACATATAAATGTTTTACTTCTCATCGCACTTGCCAAATGGACAATAAATGGATGTACTGTTCATTGTTATAAATCATCTATAGGCAAGGGAACGAAGTTGTTAAGGTACTGATGGTTATGTGTGGCCGCTAGAGTGCGCTAAAGGGGAGTGAGGCCCAGGGCACCAAAGGACGCGGTGAGAAGCACGTGTAGCTCCTACTCTATGGAGGGAACGGGTACATGTACGATGTGCCATTGGTGGCAGTGGCGACTCACTGCTCCAGGTCATCAATGTCATGGTACCCTAGTGGTACATAACCATATTATACCTTTCAACTTGCTCCATCTATGGTCCCAGCTCGGAGACTTGTGCTTTATAACCACATGGTTTATGGTCCCCATCATCCGCAGTGCAGCGTCCTTCTTTCTTTATGGTGGTGCTACAGATCTAGCAGGCCATTTACATTCTAGTTCAAAATGAATGCAATGCACAACGCGTATTACGGTTTGTGTTCCAATTATATATATATATATATATATATATATATATATATATATATATATATATATATATATATATATATATATATATATATATATATATATATATATATATATTTATATATATATATATATATATATATATATATATATATATATATATATATATATATATATATATATATATATATATATATATATATAGAGAGAGAGAGAGAGAGAGAGAGAGAGAGAGAGAGAGAGAGAGAGAGAGATCGGACGTATCACCCTCACTTTGAGTTTAAGTATTCATTTTCCAGAGACGCTACCAACATGAAGTCCACTCCAAAATGCTTTTTAGCTTTACCCCTTTTGGATTTTTATAGGTTTACGACGTAAAAGTTTTTATGAAAGGCGCTGCTGTCACGTTTTCTACTTTGGAAATGCTTTTAAGCCATAGTAGACTTTTTTGCCTTTTTATAGGTTGGCAGAGTAAACATTCATGTTTCATCTGTGGTGGAAGATAAAGTCACCTTTCATCTCATAATAACATATCATGCACTTTAACTTGTCACAGTGTCGTATAGTTTCTTTTAGTAACTGCTTTAGTAAGATGCACCCTCACGCGGTGGAAGCAAACACTAGCGTCAAATCATGTGCAATATCAACTAGCTGCACACGTTAGTGAGGTTACTTGGTCTAACAGAAACTTACTGAATCTAAATCCGAATCACTATTTCATTGAACGTACACGTACCAATACCATGCAGAGGCCTTGTGCTTTTCTCAAGCACTGTACATTTAATGGCAATTTACTGGCTTTATCAAAAGCCCTTTTAGAATTGACGATAGTGATTCAATTTCATCTAACAGAGGAAGCGAATGAAAATCATATTGTAATGTAATGCCCTGCATACTAGAAGACGAGGATTGCTATGTTTAGCTAGATAAGTGAAGTTGAAAATGCTTTGGGAAGTTTCCTTTTGTAGGACCTGATTCAGATTTAATATCGGTTCTGATTTGCAAACCAATCAGAGAGTTTTGGTACGGTTATATGAAGCCCTGGTGGTTGGTCGTATGTGTATACATTGATAGGATGTACTCAGAGTGCATTAGGTCATGTAAAGGCGTTGGAAAGGCCTTCTAATGAAGCTATCCCTTTTTGGACTTTTAGATACTGACTTAATGCTAAGGCTACGACATTGATTGTGCGCAAACCTACTGGGTACTTTGCAATATTCCTTTGTCTGTATATTTATGTTTACTTCCTATTTTTCTGTTCAATATCATTTAAGTGTTATTGATGTGGTTGGCTTGTTTTTTTTACTTGTTATCCATTGGTGTTTATACGACCAGGAACTGGCAGACATCCGGTCGACTGGTGCAGGAATTAATTGCCTGTACTGTAGTTGTTTCTCTATGACCTAACTGGCGACGGACATTCCCAAAGATACATGAGATTCTCAAATGCTGTCCACGATGTCGATTTGACCCATTGTAACGGATTGTGTGTGTTTTCTGATGGACGGAAAGTGCACTTTGGATCTTGTATTAGATAAAGTGTCTACTTAATCACTTCAACTGGAGGGGTCATTTGAAGGTCATTCATCCATTTCCTTCAAGAAAGCGTGTGGCATGCATTAGCGACAGCGATACGGTTGAGCAATTGTCTAGTTCGGTACATCTCAGTTATCAAATACTTCGGTACTTATCTATTACCTGACGGCTGACACAGTAGCAGCAAAAACGGAAATAACTTTATTTACACCATTTTTACATACAACTAAGTTTACAACACTATCTCAAAATATCAACACGCCATTTTGTCTGTGCCTGCTTCACTCCGGCCTGCCAAGATGGCAGTGTGGTCCAAGGCGTTGCCGTTGACTGCTAGCTGCCTGGGTTCGAATCCCATGCGAGAAATTTACCAGTGACTTGGGGTTAGCAGTGGTTTTCAGTAATATTCCAGTTTCCTCCACCTGCTGCAACTGGCTCAAAGTAAGAACTCAGCCGAAATATGGCAGAAAAAGTGACGAAAATCACAATTCCAAAAAATAACTCCGACGCATAACTCCAATGATGTATACGTGTATCGCCTTTTTGTGTGTAAGGGGCATCCAAATATACCATTTGACTTATTTACTATGCAATCTGTGACAGTTGTAAAGATTTGTAGCTGTTTTTTCTTTCTTAACCCTTGTCATGCTAGACCCACACATGGGAGAACCTATCCCCTGGGACCAGGGATATTGGGGGTCTACCCACCAAATCAGATGGATTTCATATATTTTTATTACTGTTTCAATAATGTGCTTCACAAACTGAAATAGAAACATAGTAAAAGATAAAACTTTGATATCTAGTATAATTCAATACCCCTTAATCGACCTACGTAGTTTTTATTTTGCTAAGTGCAAGGGTACCCAAAGACCAGATATATCCGGTGTTGGTCACACAGGCAAGATATGTAGCACCGGATATATCCGGTGTTAGCAAGAGCAGGGTTAAACAACGACAAATAACCTTATCTCAAGTGGCCCATTAATGATATGTGACGTCACAGAGATGTGGCCTTCCACTCATATCATTGGACGAGCGCTTAACTGGGGGAAAGGAAGTGAGTCCATGATACTCACATTAACTTTTGGTTAACTTCAAAGCGACAGGGATGATGTGAATAGAATAAATTCTTCAGAATCGAAAATGCACAGAGCAGACCAAAGCAGCTAGCGCATGAAATATATTATTACCACGACAGAATCCTATTTCGCCAATTGCCATACTGCATCAAACATCTAATGAATAAAAAATATGAACATTTATTCTATTCATCTAAGGCTAAACTTGTTAAAATATATCTGACTGATAAATCTTTTAAAATGACATTATTAATTAAGTACGTACTAATCTAATTCCATGTAAAGCTCTTAGGGGCGGCAGCGTGTCATGGCGTTAGACGTGCGCCTACATGAGTGTTACAGGCAACAAGGCAGAATAGAGAGCTGCTATTCCGGTTACGAGATCGAGAAAGACACGTCACGTGTCATCCACGTTATCGGAAAGTGCAGTGACGTCATCAACCCTTGCGTGTATCAGCGCCATGTCAGTAGAGTTTGGGTTGGGGGGATCAGGTCCAGGGTTAGGGTTGGGGTTACCCTAATCCCAAACCTAGGTAGGGTATTCCATGATCACAAGTTCTCATGACGTCATTCCTGACATCTGCGGGGATTTGGAGTCTACCCTCGATCTCGATCGCGCTTTACGGGATAGAGGCGTTTGTTCTCGTTCATGTAAAATGTCGAGGCTTTAGCTGCCAATTCTCATCATTGTCATTTTTTCGTGCAATATGACTTTTAAAATAACTTGTCCAATATATATAGAAGCACTACCCAACACAACTTTACAAATTAATTACGGATATTTCCTGTCTAATCTTAAGCTTAAATTGGAGATTACTTCAGTCTAGAATCTTTTGGCAGAGAGAGAAACTAAATTATAAAGTGACAGGATAGCAGAACCAAATAGCTAACATACCTGGATAGAGATAGAGATAGAGATAGGCTATCTCTATCTCTCCCGTTTACGCCATAGCAGAACCTCCACACTAAATGCATGGGCACCCCGATGGCCATCCAGTTTCTTGGGCATGTTTGCACGGATGACCTGACAACTAAACTTTTTGACGTTTTCCATGGGTGTTTGTACAACCATGCACTGGGAGACGTCCGGTCGACTGGTGCATGAATTAAACTACTGTGCTGTAGCACCGACACGTTAGTTAGGGAAACGAGACAGCAGCCCAATGTCTTGCATAGTGGAGTATACTGGAACATTGTGGTCATACTTCATTTGGTTTATGGGTTAAGAGTCTGAGTTGCTGGCAGTTAGGTCAGTATAAAGCATGATAGATGAAGTCACAATCCTGATTGGTTGCCATGAATCAGGGCGCAATTAGATTAGAGGATGCTAAGAAAAGCCGCAGGTCCAATCCCAATGCGTATTATGTTGTAGGCAACAGGATATTGATGGAGCACGAGTGACCTTTTATTGTCTTAGATGAATAAAAACAAGTGGATATGAAACCAGCCGTTGAACCTGAACAGATTAGCCTCAACCAATAGCACAAAAGTCGTAGTCTGCGCATGCTCAGATGATGCTGGCGCACAGGTTTCTCGAGCTCTGAGATATAAATAATACGAGAGCCCTGATTGGTCCTTGTTCCCTCGTGACCCCACGTTGATGCCAGATCAGAAATCTCTGCCGTGTCCAGCCCTTCACTATAGTAATTGGTCTCTCGCTACATCTGCATTCTTTTCTTCATCTAATGTATCATCTAGACTAGTTGACATACATCCTGCCTTAGCCCTCCTTGCCCTCTTCCCACCTTAATACGCTCTTCCTGGCAGCTGCAGGCTCAGGCCACCAACAGCACGTGTGACCGCAGGCACACCCTATCAAAAGCATCTGCATGAGCAAACTGCAACGATGAACTCTGTTGGGGGATTACCTGTGTTAACCCGTGTGCAGCTACTGTGTTAACCGCTCTCAAGTGTATGGAACTGAAAACGATGGCGTAAGAGATAACGTCTTTACCTGTTATCGATTGTGGTCATTTAAGGTGTATGCTTCAGTGATCGAAGGGTTACGAGTTAGATTCCCCGTCAAATACTCCTATCTCTGAGCTTCAATACACCGCCGTCGAGTCGCTTAATTGGTATTTATCATGCGTAGTTAATAACGACCATCGAATAAACAGCCTTGTGAGGGATAATTGATAGGGTCGTGAGAATAAGAAAATAATATATGAATATAAATGCATATATATATATATATATATATATATATATATATATATATATATATATATATATATATATATATATATATATATATATATATGTGTGTGTGTGTGTGTGTGTGTGTGTGTGTGTGTTGAGCCTTGGGTCAAAGATAAGACCCTGGGCTGTTGCAATGCCTTTTCGACGTTTAAGGCATTTGGTGTGTAACTCACATCGTATAGATAAAGATTACCGGTGTTTCGTTTTCTTTGAAGTGTGTATAATCATTTGTAATTACCCAGAGAGACGCTCTACGGTTATTATGATCTTGTCCACACGGTCTTTCCGGATGATTTTTCAAACACTGCTCATACGCGCTTCATATTAGTTGAAAGTAATTGATAAAATTTTATCGAAGCGTGATAGGGTTGTATTGTACTTTATTTTGACACATCTATGATTGGAAACATTTCAGTCAAGAGGCTTCATTTTCGACGAAGATAAGGTTTCTTTTGAAGCCAAGATTAATGAAGATGTGTACTATATGTTCCTATATGTGGGTGTGAGAATCTCAGATTAAATGGCAGAGAGTTCACTTTTAAGAATCCTATGAGTATGATTTGATAAAGATCCACTCGACATTATGTTACCACTATGTTGAAATGATTGAGAACACATGTACATGTATTGCATCTGATGCATTTGATAAAATATCTAGCACAATACATGCCTACTTCTATGCATTCACCACTTCGAATATTTTACATACAACAGCACCGCTTAATTTGTTCTGATTAAATCAATTCAAAAGCATGTGTTAATGCCAAAACAAATCAATAGGCAAAGTTCTGGCTTCATTTGGTGTCTACTTTAAATAGATGCCTGTTCTGTTCCTTGCATAAATCATGCTATACATTAACCAAATAAAAGTTGGCACCTACGCATGGCCCAAGCATGCATACACACATATCTGAATTGAAATAATGCGCTGATATAATTTATGTGGACGGAACAAGCACATCTAAAGATATATGGAAAAAGCATGAATGGAAAATGTGTGTAAATATATGACTGTGCATGCATATTAAGGAACAGATATGGAGTATGTGGATGAAACAAGCATAGGTGCAAACAAATCGAGAAAAATCAACAACCGTATTAAGATTTGAACATATACGAATATCCATGAATAAAAAACAAGCAAAATTGCTGAAACAAATAACTATACCAGTAAACATTCTTATGCAACTATATACCTAAATGTATTTTTATCATATTAGTTTGTCCTACGAACAAAAAAACTGTGGTTGTACGCAGTATGGAACATACCTGGTGTTTATGAATTGAAGAAGCATGGACATGTATGTTCGAGCAGTGAAGAGAAGTAGTTAAGCACTGCATATCTTCCCTTGTGTATGTTTCCAAGATCTCTGCTGTGTCTTTGCTTTGTACATGTCCTAGGATGTATTGCGCATTGACATGCAAGAGGAAGCTACAATGACGCAAATACTACATAAACTATAGGGTTGAGACACATACTTTAAGCGGCATGATATGAGCAGTGATTTGTGACCGCATAACCGACGCGGAGAGAATACCCATTGCGCTCAGAGAAGGTAATCCCTTGACATAAACAAGACATTGCTACTTATCTCACTCTTTTTGTTTCCTAACTAGATCCCATTAAGCCCAATATACGAGTCAGGGATATTGGTGGTGGATCCAAAAACGTGGTGAGATTTTCTTTCATTGTGTGTTTTTTCAATGATTCTTTTGCATTGAGGAGCTAGAATAAAAGAAGGGTCCTACATGTAATGTTTCTCCCGAACACGTCAATATACGAGTCAGGGACATTGGTGATGGATCGAAAACGGAGTAAGATTATCGTATCATAGTGTATGTTTTTGCAATGATTCTTTTACGTTGAGGAGCTCGAATAAAACAATGGTCCTACATGTAGTGTTTCTTCCACACAAGTCCAAATACGAGTCAGGGATAATGGTAATTGACAGAAAACGTGGTTAGATGTTCTATTCAGTGTGTTTTTTTATTCGCAAGTGATTCTTTTATACGATGGTGCTGATGTGAACGGCAGAAATCTTTCTCTAGCGTTCCCACCTTCATCACGAGTACTTTTATGTTGAGGAACTAGAATAAAAGAATGGTCCTACATGTAGTGTTTCGCCCCAACAAGTCAATATAAGAGTCAGGGATATTTGTGGTGGATTGAAATTCCGTAGTGAGATTTTCTTTTCATTGTTTTTTTTTTGTTTTTTTTGCAAAAAAAGATTTTCTGCCGTTCCCACCTTCACCATCGTACTTTTATGTTGAGGGGCTAGAATAAAATAATGGTCCTACATGTAGTGTTTCTCCCACCACACAAGTCAGAGAAGTTACTTTGCCATCCATCTGTACGCCGTCAACGAGCTACCTACTTAATCAACGTCTCATGTGATCTAGGTGACGAAGCCAGCGATTGTATTAGGCTACTTTCTTTCGTCCTAACAAAGGATAATTCAATCAGGTTAATAGACAGCTACGTCAGCTGCCGTCACTAGGCCAGAATCGGCGCTCTGTAAGCAAAGACGCATTCCTTATAAAGTGCCTAAGTAATGGATATTGGGTGTTGTAAAACAGATTGCATTTATCAGGCATATGTCTTGCCAGCCAGAAAGATCATTTATAATGGATACCCAGTTTGTGCCTTAATCAGAGATCGCTGTTTCCTTGTGTGTTCATGTTTAACCCAAATTCATTGCATAATGCCTGACTTTAATTTAGTTACAGTGTACTATGAATATTTGACGCTAAAATCATCTTTTTTATGATCAATGGAATTTCTTCTCCACAAGTTGATAATGAATCGCCCATGCGTATGGTTATCTTTTATATTTCATACAGTCATGTCACAATTATTTACTGTAATACCTGTGCATGTAGTTCACGTGTATCTCACAATGAAGAAAACGTGTGGATGTTTCCAGTTCGTAATACAGTTATGTCACAATTAGTTACTTAAGGATAACGGTGATGTTTCAAGTATGTATGTATATATGTATGTATGTATCTATGTATCTGTATGTACATGTATCTTTATTGATTGTAAACGTAATCACAAAAACATACACAAACTATGAGAATAAGTACAAAAAGTGAATAAGAGCCAATAATGTTTTGTGTACCACTGAATGTTTATATGATAGGTTTTATAACTTTATTCATATATTTGGCATCATCAAATAATTAATTATGTACGAGTAGAAATTTACGATGGACCAAGTGTGAATGAGAAAATATATTTAAATATATTTTCACCACCGTATTTTGTTGGGAGAAAATATATTTAAATATATTTTCTCCCAACAAAATACGGTGGTGAAAATATATTTAAATATATTTTCTCCCAACAAAATACGGTGGTGAAAATATATTTAAATATATTTTCTCCCAACAAAATACGGTGGTGAAAATATATTTAAATATATTTTCTCATTCACACTTGGTCCATCGTAGAAATTCCAATCGCATTACATTTTTGGGTGAAAACAATTGCTCCACTTTTTCAGATGCTAAAGTCTATCTCTACCGGATGAACCTCGTTCATTATAACAACTAATGCAAAGTCTATAAAAAACACTTTGTTAATATATAGTACGAAGACTAAAAGGGCCATTTGTATCCAAATGAGAGGAGGTAGATTCCTTTTCTGGTCATATATTTGTTCTTTTATCCTTTATTACGATCGCTTTGAATAGACAGGAGTATAATAAGCACTAGCGTACGTGCAGTATGGAATATTTATGTGCTACCTACACTTTTATCGCAAAGTAATATGTCTGCCTTGATGGTGCAAGTCTGTAGTCTGTATTCATAGTCACTTAGCGAAGCCATACCGATACAAAGAGATCAGTCATTTCCATTGACCTGTGACCTATTCATTTTATTTCATCCTTTTAACTTCCCTTGTCTGAGTTAGCATCTTCCCTTACATCGCTGGTGATTTAGGAGATAGAGCCACTGCTATTGGGGAGGTTTAAGGCACGTATTAATACGAGGATGGGGCAGACCTCAAGAAAGGCATCTCGCAACTCAGGAAATACGAGTACATGGGTGTCAGAAAAACGACGCGTCTTCCTTTTGTAAAGGTTGCTTGTATAGCGTTGACAGTGCACATTTATATACTAGACTAGCCAAACATTGCAAACTTTTGGTATTTCACCTTAAAGGGATTGAGACAATATGAGCGTTTTGATAAACGATATAAACATCGGTTAATGAAGAACATCAAACGGAATGTTATAACACACACACACATACACACACACACATATATATATATATATATATATATATATATATATATATATATATATATATATATATATATATATATATATATATATATATATATATATATATATATATATATGTATATATATATATATATATATATATATATATATATATATATATATATATATATATATATATATATATATATATATATATATATATATATATATATATATATATGTGTGTGTGTGTTTGTGTATATATATATATATATATATATATATATATATATATATATATATATATATATATATATATATATATATATATATATATATATATATATATATATATATATATATATGTATATATATATATATATATACATATATATATATATATATATATATATATATATATATATATATATATATATATATATATATATATATATATATATATATATATCATTCCAAGATTTGAGTTTCAATTAAAACAACCATGCATGCATAACTTATACTTTGAAACAGTTCATTGTTTTGTGGGCATTTTTATTTATCTATTGCTTTGTTGTGAATGACAGCGACAAGGGACCATTATTTGTAACACATTTTATGGCACTAAATGGCTTTTGTGTGCCGATGTGCCTTTAAGCAATCATCCATTCATCCATTCATTCATTTGATCTGATCGCTAGATCCATAGTTTGATAGGAACTCAAAACTTGTTTGTCTATCATTCACAAAGTGAAATGATACACCAGCATTAGCACGGCAGTACTTGATTTAATGGTGTTGCCTCAAGAAATCCTGTTCGACAAGCACCTCGCAACATTGACAAAGGCCGCATGTAGTTAGTTTGCAGTGCATGCTGCCTCATTGAAGTTTGACGACTCGCAATGTATTCATAGAAGAGATTTTACGATGTCCTGATTGGATTTAAGCTGCACTTCCCTGACAGTAATCAACTCATTCATGTGCTCACTCATTCAGTAGATCTGAAAGATTTACAATACAACTTAGCTGCTACTAGGAAATACGGTTTAAAAGGCTGATACACTATTTCATATTTCGTTTGGAGTGGATTGAGTGGCAGTGTTATTGTATCAACATGTTTGCCATTGTAAAACCTGGCACCGTTTTACAGCACTTTAAGTACACATAGTCTTACTGTAATGTAATATTTATTGACCAAACTGCGAAGTTTGAAAATTACAAATTCATCACATAAATCATGACAATACAAATGAGGAATAGCGAAAGAACTGTTATAAAGCATCAATCCATACATTGCAGCATCAATTTACATATTGATGGTTGGCTGACTATTTCTTTCCTATTTCCCACTTCTCAAACGTTCCAGTATATTCCTATAATCAAGACAACGAGAAGACTACGGCAGTATAGCATGTTGCCAGACAGGTAATTCACTAGTTACTACACGGAGACACGCTGTGACAAGCATACCTATTGCTCCTAAGAACAGCGATCGAAACTTCTCTAATGATAATGCACGGTGACTTTTAGAGTGGGCCATATTTTACCGGACGGTCCAGGAAAAGGCAAAACACATGAGGTAGTACTTAGCCAACGCTATTAGCGCCTCCAAATAGACTATTTCAACGTCGTGCAAGTAATCCGATCATGCCTGAGCATTGCAATTGGACACTTCACTGTAAGCTGTACATTACCTGCAGCATTAGAAAAGACAAAAACGTGCAATACTAAACTTGAATGAAAGGTAGATTAGACAGCTTAGCATTGATTCTACTGCGAGATCAGTTGATGAGACTTATCAGCAACACCTAGGCGACAACCAATTTATTTCTATTGGCCAATTATACGACGCCTTGTCCTAATTAAATACACAAGAGCAACATACGATAGCGTCGAGCGTGTCAGCTTCCCATGCAATCACGGTCAGAGATGAACTGACGTTGATGCTAAGCCCACCGAAATGGAAGCTCAAAGAAAAAGTATTATCTACTAGTATTTTATATAGGCTTTGAGAAGATGGTTACAGTGCGGCTGAATGTACAAGAAATCAAGTCTGTGCCACGGAATAGCTGCTCTGAGGACATTTGGATAAAACCCCCAAATGAAAACGAGAAATTGATCATGATGACATGATCCTGAGAAGGTGATGCCACGAATTCGTTATTAATCTAAAGGGATGCTAAAAGATAGTGTCTTAAATGATGAAATGTAATTCCCCACATGCTCGCATCAGCGTTTGAGAAACAATGATTTGTTGAAAATCAGATAGATATCATATGGAGTTGTACATATACTTGAAAACACCATAAAACGTGGCTTGAAATAGGGAATCGATAGGAGTGTACCGCACTATATACATATATATATATATATATATATATATATATATATATATATATATATATATATATATATATATATATATATATATATATATATATATATAACCTAGTAGAATATATACGGAATCCTCTCCAAAGCAGTTTTGTTTGTGTTTGGTTGTATTAAGGATCAATACCGACATTCAAGGCTCGCATTTTGTCAGGGCCCTTCGCTGTAGGAGCTCGTTTATCAAATCAAGACAGCTTTTGACAATCATAAACGAGCCAGCTATGTTTACACACCGTGTCATATGATTTACAGCCGAATATTATTTTATAAACCACTTATCCACACATGGACACACGTACAACGCTTATCTAAACGGTACCTGAACGCTATATATATATATATATATATATATATATATATATATATATATATATATATATATATATATATATATATATATATATATATATATATATATATATATATATATATATATATATATATATATATATATATATATATATATATATATATATACATACATACATACATACATACATACATACATACATACATACATACATACATACATACATACATACATACATACATACATATATATATATATATATATATATATATATATATATATTTATATGTATGTTTATATGTCTGTGTGTGTAAGTAGATAGATAGATATATCTCTGCTTATTCCATTGAGTGTATGTTGTATCAATACAATATATATATATATATATATATATATATAGAGAGAGAGAGAGAGAGAGAGAGAGAGAGAGAGAGAGAGAGAGAGTACCAAAACATTAGTTACTAAAGGCACGACCAAAGCCAAGGGTTGTTGCAACGACATTTGACGTTTGCTTGACGTTTACAATACGAATCTATCTACATGTATCACACCGGCTGACCCCTCTCCTATCGATATACCGTCATTTTACTACATCCGCCCATCATGAGTTACCTTAATCAAGGGTCAGGAAATAACTTCTGCTTGATAAGGGAATCAATTTCCTGCGTTGGTATCATTTCTATCATCTCGTTTTGCCTGTCATCTGTGATCGTACCATACCATTGTTCACAGACGTATTAATACAGATTACAAATCAGGAAAACGTTAGCAGGGTAAAACTGGTACATAGATACTGGAAGCTAGAATAAGTGTATGTCTTTCTAACATATCGATTTGACGTTCCATGACGAGTGAGAAATGAAATAAAACCATGGTAATGGTAAAAACACACCGATACATACACAAATCATCCTTATGGCTGATAGACATATGCTATGATATGATATGAATGATAAGCGGGAATATTGCAGGAAAAACAACTCGTCGCTATGGGCTAAACGAGTTACGTGTATCTTGCTATTAAGCAAACAAAAGGAATACTTGTAACATCATGTGAAGATGTGCATTAATACAGGCAATATCATCAAACTTTCAGAGTCCTCCAAGACTTAAAAGATATACTCGAAGTCCTGTCTTTGATATTCTAAATGTTGCTAATCATTTTAATTCATCAGACATAGTTTGTAATATGGTGTAAAATGGATACTATCATGGTAAAGATGCTTGGAAAGATAGTGTGTATGGTTAATAGCCTGTTCCCTTGAAGATGTATACTGGGCCCTCCAGGCAAATGTGCCATAATGGTCTCAGTGTCTCCAAGGTACCTTACATTGCTAGCACCTTTCTGATTGAGATATGAGGGTGATGTCCCGGTGAGAGACCATGGCAGAATTGTGTGGCACTCCTTTCTCCTTAAAGTTAACGATGTTAGGTCTTCCTACCGTTCAACGACCTCTTCTTTATTTGAGCTGCCTATAGTAGAAGGTATAAATGATATGGTTTTGCAAAGTCCTGAGTTGCAAGAGATAAGTGATTTTTCTCTGAAATCTTGGGCCATGCCACAGTATGCAACTTAGATTTATCTGGAGACTGAGATGGAATCCTACCTGTACTGCATGGGAATTTTTGTTAAAGGGGTTATTTTTGAGGGAAATGGTAACTCTGTGCCTATACGCTGCTAGACATATTTATTTCATGTACAGAAAGTGATGAAACTAAGATAGGGGATAGGTTAACGTAGTATCACTGATTCCTGGGGGATTTGCGATTCTGTCTGGTCTTGATCACGGACAGTGAGTCTTAGTTCACTTTTTTCCTGCATTAACTTCGCTACTTCTGTGTTCCTGTTTGTGATTTGGTATACATGATTTAAATATATATATTTGTCAATATTTGATATCTCTTTGTATTCTTTGTAATGTACTATGTTCTTGCGATTAGTTTCATGGTCAACAAATATGCATGCATACATACATACATACATACATACATACATACATACATACATACATACATACATACATTTATTAAACCATCAAGATGATGATATGCCGAAAATAGTCATCCGAGAAATAGCATCTGTTTTTTCTATATAATAATAATAATAATGATAATAATAATAATGATAATAATAATAATAATAACAATAACGATAATGATAATGATATTCATAATAAGTAAGTTTATTGACCAAGCTTCTACACGAATGAAAACGTAGAGAAAATAGGAAACAGTGAAGTTACAAAACAAACTGAAATAGTTAATCAAATAAACCAATACACAACCTCATTCATGACAGGGTGACTCAGAAATAACTCAAAAAATACAAATGAACAAGCCCAGGAAAGTATAAGAACTAAAGAAAAGAGGCTGGGTGTGCTAGAACCAATAACAGACCATATTTGTCGTAAGCAGATTGGGTAGATAGCGAATAAGGTCAGGGGTCCGTAGCCAGGCCAGTACAATGTATGTCAAGGCCTAGTCGAACCAGCATTTACTCCTGATTCTAATAACTTTGTAATACATGATAAATGACCCTGATGCGTACAGAGCAGACCCACTTTTGATATATTGCGTTGTACAGGACTTTGGGATCCTAGAGGAAGTGAGTAACATGCATACGGTAGTCGTAAAGTGGCATCAGGGAGACATCATTTAGGGAAGAAACACGAGAAGACAGGAGTGGCATCTGAGAACTTTATTAACCACCCTTGGCGCTATAGTAGATACGTACTAAATGAAACTGACTTGCGCACGTGCCACAAGTGTGAGCTCGTGCCAAAGTTCACTGTTTTTTGGCCTGAAGGTGGAAGTCACGTGAATGTCGTCTGGCTGAGGCGTAGAATTTTCCATAATGACCAAGAAGGTCTACAATGCCGACATTCAATTCCTGCACTTAATGTGTTGGAAGAACGGGCATAATACACGGCCGCACGCCCGATTGCCACCCCGTTTCCTCACATCTGAATATACATTGTAGCTTTCATTCGCAAGCTACGTGGGTCATTGATGTGCTTGGCTTACTTTTTGGCATGTTATTCACGAGTGTTTGCACAACCAGGCACTGACAGACGTCCGTTCGACTGGTGCAGGAACTAAATGTCTGTACTGTAGGTGCAAGAGGGCCATGTGCTCTCGGCCCTGAATGACCCGGAATTAAAAACAGTCCACTACACTGGGGAGAGCCTGGGAGCTTGGACATTTATATTGGGCAAGTTGAATACAAATGCACAATAATGTTGATATTCTATCTAAAGTATGCAATTCACTTGGTGGAGTATTGCATTTGGAGGTATGAGTATCAATGATCGGCATTTGTGAAATAGTTTCAAGACTAGTATGTCTGACAAGTGGCCTGAAATTGGAAGATGTTCGATTCCAGAGTTAACCCCTCACAGATTGTGATCTGAATTCAGAAGACAACGCCATACATTTAGTTATTCAATGCCCGGCACTTCAGACTGAACGTGATATTGTGTTCAACAATCTAAGGCGATTTTCAGAGCATTATTTATTGTTTACTTGATTTAAAATATTTTTGAGTCAATCGGTCATCCCTGACAGTTCTATCGTATGATTTGGGATTCCTTTAAACTAAGCCTATGTTTTTGGAAAATATGGTCTCACGGTTCGTGATGGTGCAAATCTATTTTTGAAACTATGAAAAATTGGGAGGCATGGCAATATGAATGTGAGTGTAAAGAATGATATTGAAATTAAACCGTGCTGTGCACGTGGCAGGCTAGTTTAAATAGTAATACAAATGTTTAGTCACACCACATTGTTAAGATATAAGGAAGAAAAATTCCACTGCCCTAGTTTGTGGACATAACTCCATTGAAGGCCATTCCTGTTGTGCTTATACTAAACCCACTGTGCTCCAAAATGGCGTTTTATCTTGCATAGGACTTGGTGACGTAAAAAGGTTTGGACCGTCTTGGCATTTAAAACAAATGTTTAGGCACACACATTGTTAAGATATAAGGAAGAAACAGTTCAACCACACTAGTTTGTGGACATTACTCTATTGAAGGCAATACCTGTCGTGCTTATACTATACCCCGTGTGCTCCCACGTGACGTTTTACCTTGCGTATGACTTGGAGGCGTAATTAGTCTTGAACCGTCTTGGCAGGCCAAACAAATGTTGTCACACCACATTGTTAAGATATAAGGAAGAAAGGTTCCACTGCACTAGTTTGTGGACATTACTCTTTTGAAGGCAATACCTATCGTGCTAATACTCTACCCCTGGAATCACACGTGACGTTTTACCTTGCATAGGACTTGTAATGCAGACTTAATTAGTTTTGAACAGTCTTGCCATGTCAAAACAATGTTGAGTCACACCGCATTGTTAAGATATAAGGAAGAAAAGTTCAACTGCACTAGTTTGTCGTGCTAATACTCCCATGTGCTCCCAAATGGCGTTTTACCTTGCATAAGACTTTGGAGACGCAATTAGTTTTGAACCGTCATGGCATGTTGATTGTAATGCGATCAGCTCTCGGGCGCCCTCCCTCAGCAGAGAGTCACGCAGCATGCCTAGTCACTCCCCTTCCCCTGTCACCCACACGGCAGACTCTTTACCTGTTCACTTGTCATTAGGGAAATCTCACGGGTATCCGTCACGTACCCAGTCTTAGGGACTCGGCAATATTAGAGAGACGTAGGCTGACAAAAAAATGTTAACCCATATACATCGGGAACTCATGCACAGGCTGACGACTTTGAGCATAAGTTGCAGCATACCGTACTGGTTGAAAAACATTTATAGAATTTTTTTTAGTCAAACATGTCTCAAGTTGTGCTGTGATTCAAATGCTTCCACTAGTGTCAGACCATGAGTACACTCCTCATTGAATGGTTCAATGGTTTCGTCGGAGAAGGTAAAGGTATACTGGAATAAGAAGAAACGATATTCGGTTATATATATATATATATATATATATATATATATATATATATATATATATATATATATATATATATATATATATATATGTGTGTGTGTGTGTGTGTGTGTGTGTGTGTGTGTGTGTGTGTGTGTGTATATATATATATATATATATATATATATATATATATATATATATATATATATATATATATATATATATGTTTAAAACTGTTTATAACGCATTACTAACCTGTTTTAATATAAATTGTCTTTCCGTACTTTAAATACCTTAAACAACTGGTTCTATCAGCATTATTTGTTAAAACATGAACGCATGTCTTTTTAATCTGGGAAAACGATCCTTTGGCCGGTACTAATGATCCGTAGTGCACCTTTTATGTTGTGATTAAATCATCACTCATTTGAGTAGGTTTGTCTTCATTAATGTAGACCTATTTCCGTGTTGCATCACACTAGGATGCCACCCTGGCGTGGCAATTAAGGATGCACTAGTTGACAGTGTTAGCGAGGGAGCTTATCAAATACTAATATACTTGAACATCTGTGAACGGTGTTGATCGTGGCCGATATAAAACTCATATATAAATATTTCCTCATTAAACATATTTAATGTTTATTTCTTAATCCATTCTATTCTTTTTATATATCACCATCAAAGGCATATATCACAACCAACAACAACTGACTAACGAATGCATTTACAATGTATTGTCTGGTTGCAAAAGTTTTGATGTTAAACATTTCGAGTACCCAACTTCCAATTTTAAAGTGAACACTGTTATGGCTTTAAGATGGCGCATGGTGTTTGTTCCTTGTGCTTTATATTAACTATTAACTCCTCGCGTCGCCTGAGAATCCATGGTTGGCGTGTTTTATCAAAACAGCAGTGCTTAGGCTTCCTTCTATGCAAACTTAATGTGTGCTTTGCTGTGACTTTGTGATCAAAAGCATGAAACCTTAAAGTTATAGCTAAGTGGACGTTTCATCATTCCAGCAGGCCATTGAAATGCTTTTATTGTCCCTCCATCAAGAATGGAGCCTGCAGTATTCATTATAAGTGCAGTTGTTGCAGTAAAGGCATCAATCCTGCATAAAGAGGGACTAGTGCATCGGAAAAAGATATATGGGTATTTGGATTGAATGTAGTGGCCATCAAGGATGCTTCTAAACGCTAGATATTGGTAAACGATATGAACTTAGATCAAATGAATACACAATTTGCAATGACGTTTGGTATTTTATCAAGGAAAACTATTCAACTTGCGCTCCCTCCAAATGTACATACCAATACATACCGATAAATACCAAACATGCCCATTATCGTAAAGTGTCTCTAAAGCCCCTTTTACACTAGCCGAAATTTTGCTGGCAACTTGCTCGCAACGTGGTGGCAACCGATAGTTGCGGGGGATTGCCAACACATTGCCACCCGTCGCCAATGATCTCCAGGACGTTGCCACTACGTTGCCATCATCGTCATTGGTCGCCAACGCTTGGCAACTTTTTCAAACTGTTTAAAAAAGTTGCCAAGCGTTGCCATGGTCTCCAGATTGTGAATGAGTTACCAACGAGTTGCGAGTGAGTCTCCGACTGTTGTGACAGTGTTGCAAGAGGTTGCCAATACGTCTCCACCAGGTTGCCAATGCTTTACACAACTCTGTCACAACAAGTGGCAACTCAGTGGAGACCACTGGAGACCATTCGCAACCTAGTGGAAAGGTTGTGGCAACTTTGGCAACTCAGTCACCATAGTTGGCAACTCAGTGGAGACCATTGGAGACCATTGCCAACACGGAAAAATGATATTGCACGAGGCGCTTGCGCCGAGTGCAATATCATTTTTCAGAGTGCAATAGAAATTGATATTGCGTGAACCCAAAGTGCCATATTTATTTATTATATGCCTACTGCTCATTCAAATAAAATAATTTACTAATTTAAAGAATTTGGAAAATGTAAATATGATTCATATTTAATATATTCTTGTGTTAATTCAGTATTATCGCAATCAAAATACTATAAATACTATATAAAGTCACATGCATTAATTTCAGAAATGTAATGATTTATTTATTTAATTTCAAAATGTGTTTTCCCAATTCCCTTCCTAATTATGATTTTACAAGAAGCCCAATTTCTTCTGAGTTCCTTGTCTGAATTCACTTCTGTTGGGTTACTTTTCAAGAGTTGAAGTTGAGAATTGAGCACATGAACCTGACAAATCTGGGTCTGAGTGTTGGAAAGTAATATTGCACCCCAATATCACCTTTATACGGTGGTCATGTGACCATGGTCTGACCATCCACAGCCGAGAATGAGCAGTAGGCATATAGTAGTATTTTGTATTGAAATTTTAAAGATGTTTCATGTTATTTGTATTTTTCCGGTATTTCATCAATAAACCTTCCAACAATATATGTGTTTATGTATTTCTTTTCAACAAAATATGGTTTAATACATAATAAAAAATGCAATACAGGCAACTCTACATAATGCGGACTGATGTGAATCCTAGATTTCAGTGTGGATTAGGCAATATCCGGATTGTGCATAATCTAGATTTTGTCCAGATTATGCAAAGACTCATTATAAATCTATTATCTATTATCGAAAAGATTCATTATTAAATTCCCTCAAGATTAGGGAAAATCATAATGATGTACATGTACACCTTAGATGAGTAGATAATTTTCGAAATTGTGACCCAATCACGGTCGACAATGCACGGGTGACAATGCGGACCTGTGGTCTATTAATTTCCATGAGGGGTGATAAAACAAGATGCAAATACGCCTATAGAGGTGTACAGTGCCGACATTTAATTCCTGCAGTAAATGCCCGGGCAGCCTGGTCGTAATACACGACTGCATTCCCGATTGTTACACAATTTCCTGGGCATGGATGCATGGATGACCTCACAAATGGAAGTAGCTTTGATTCGAAAGGTACGTGGGTCATTGATGTGCTTGGCTTATTTTTTTCTGACTTGTTATCCATTGGAGTTTCAAAACCAGGCACTGGCAGACGTACGGTCGACTGGTTCAGGAATTAAATGTCTGTACTGTAAAAGGTACCTAATTCCGCAATGTAACACAAGTAAGAATATTTCTTTCAATAGAAATATTCTAAACTATTCACAATTTCGATAAAGTTATAGTTGAACAGTTTTATTCAATCAAATAACTTGCAAAAGTTAAAATTTGGTCAACTACTCTAAGCACATCACTGTACTCCAATCTACCTATATAAGTAGCATCATTGGCTACAGTATGGCAAGCACAATCGATGATTGTTGCGCTTTCCCGGGCTCCCTTTCGATTTGTCATCAGATCTGGAGCGCGAGGGGAATGCTAATTTTGAGCGAGGGTGTATCGGTGGTTTGCCCCGATACCCTCCACTGACCTTGACCGTGGCCTACCGTGTGGCCCACGGCGTTGTCAATGACTGCTAGCTGTCTCTTAACCATGCCTGAATTTGTATCCCTGCTGGGGCATGAAAGATTGATGCAATAGACTTGAAACCAAGCTGCGGATTGGTTTCCCTATCATCCACACCTAACTACATGCGCCCTAGCAGCAACTTGGCAGAAAAACTGACCAAAAATGAAAATTCCAAATTTATTTTTTAGCGAGTTCCTGCGCGGCAGCGTAAGCAGGGTCTACCAACTGCAAGATCGCATTAGCATGCGATACCTTCACAACCCTAACCATGAGAATACTCGTAGCATTAAGAAATTACGAACAAATATGTAAATTTAACTGAATGACCAAAGTTCATGGAGAATAACTAGGACGACTGCAAATGACATGAGCCTCAGCCGGTTTAACATCTCATTTATCGATTTCATATCTGTTAGCCAAGCCTTTTCAACTGTTGGTACATAAGCTAGCTAGCCCTAATTGTGTGGTCGCAGGGATATCTCTGTGTTCTAATATCTTTTCATTGAAACAAATTGCCAAACGAATGTTTGGCCATAATATTCATTTTGAAATGAAGTCTTTTTAATCCAATTTTTGAAAAACAAGTCACATAGCTTTTGCATCTGCGGCACACTGGCTTGGTCTACCGCGACTGATAAAACGTGCATTGTCGAGCACATTTGTATTGAAAGATCCTAATAAAAACGAAAGGAATATTTTCCAAATTTCCGTGAACAATACAGGCGTACATATTGCTGCAAAAAATGATATTTGAGTTTGTGAACGATAGCCATTTAATCGCGAAATTTATGAAAGGACTAGGTAGAACTAAATCGAGGACATGACGAGCATCCATATTGACAGTGACGTCACTAGACTGCAAAGCATGCCGGGAACGCTCAAATCTGACTGGGATCTAAACTCAACCGATGCGAAGACGCCCAAGATAGAACTAGAAATAATCATGATTGATGTTGCAATCAGATGTCTAGGTGCTTTTTTGTCAATTTGAAAATTTTCATGTTTATTATCTGCAGGGTTGGTGCTTTCTAGTTAAGTACAAATTTATAATCAAAAGTTGTTGTTTTGCTTTTATTTTTGGATTTGCAACATTTGAAATTAGCCCAAAGTATGCCTTATTAGGCAGATATTACATGCACCTGGATGGTAGGCCCTTTTTGTGACTACTGTGAAAGCTTTGACATGTCTTGAGCATCAAGTTTGATTGTTAACCCACATTAACCACATGCATTAACCAATGTTTAAAGATAATTGGTTTCGCATCGTTTTCTAGGGTTGTCCTGCCACTGAAGAATCAGTGATATTAATATTTCATATTTTCCTTTGAATATAACTCCATTATCATCAATTTCGTTTTTTTCACAGATCTTTAATAAATAATGCAATTTATGTCCCAAACACCTCCAAAGACAACATTGACTACACCATTGACAACATGATAGAGATGTATTGGCGACCTCTTGTAACACTGTCACAACAATTGAAGACTCACTGGCAACTCATTTACGATGCTGGCGACCAAGGCAACGCTTGGCGATTTGGCGACTTTTTCACACAGTTTGAAAAAGTCGCCAAGCGTCTGCGTGATTTGGCAACCATTGGCGATGCAAGGCAATGTACTTACAACCTACTGGCAACGTACTGACGATCATTGACGATAAGGGCAATGTGGTGGCAACTCCGCCGCAACCATCAGTTGCCACCACGTCGCCAGCACGTTTCCAGCACAATTTCGGCTAGTGTAAAAGGGGCAGATCGGCTTGCAACTGAGAGAGCGGCCAAAATTGTTTCCCGTTAAAATTAAAACAAATGATTGACCAATTTATAAACTTCCTCAGACTTATGACCCATAAAATTCATTCTAGCGCAAAGCATGTTTATTTCTGTAACTGAAGGTGAATTATTTGTGGTAAAGGTATGTGATTTGCCAAGTGAGATTGAAAATAATATTTCACTTTTTTCTTATGCATTTACCCTACTTTGTTGAAAAGTGACACATAAAAACATATTATTTCATAATTTATTGATAAAATAGCTGAAAAAATTACAAATTACATGTACAATTTTTAGAAATTCACCGTCGTGTTGCAACTACAT
Source organism: Maea johnstoni (assembly GCA_963942565.1). NCBI lineage: Eukaryota > Metazoa > Annelida > Polychaeta > Spionida > Magelonidae > Maea > Maea johnstoni. Next base: position 86,065,953 of record OZ012684.1, on the reverse strand, counting down.
TGCCACATTGCCATCGTGTTGTAACTGCGTCGCCACTTGATGTCAATGCATTGCAAGCATTTGCCACTGCTTTGCCATGGAGTGGTCAGTGGTCTCGACGGTGTTGCCACCAGGTTGCTATATGTCTTTACCATGTGGCCACTGAGACGTCAATGAGGCGTCAGTACGTTGTAAGTCCAATTGCACACATGAACTTTTTTAGACCTTTTGCAATGTCTTGGCAACGTTGTGGCAATGTGGTGGCAACTAGCGGTAGCCACCACGTCGCCAGCAAGTTGCCAGCAAAATTTCTGCTAGTGTAAAAGGGGCTTAAGTTTCAAAACACACATCTCCATTCACAATGCTATACCAGGTACCAATGAGAGGTTTGACAATAAAACCCAATCACTAAGCCAAACGAAAACGATTGGTTGCGTATCTGTAGTATACATGCATATATCTTTTAAACAAAGAGTGTGTAGCCAGAAAAAATATGAAACATGAAAGCCTCACGCTCTATTTTTATTTACAAACTAGTAAGCTATCAACAATTCAAATGGCGACTACGGTTGGAAATATTTGATTTAATTACCAATTTACTATCCTACATGGATATTATTTTTTGTCAAATACCGATAACAAGAATAGTCTTTGAAATGTACATAAATATGGCTTTAATATAATAATTATGATTTATTCTAACATATATCACTCGAATACTGTGACGGCTGTGTTATTGAATGTAAGCCTAGTTTTAAGTGATAATACCCAAAAGCTTCTATATGATTTAACAATTGCATTTGCGTTAATCCAGTATTGATACCACATGCATTTTACTTAACGTCCCAATTATCGGAGCGCCATGCAGAAGACAATTATTAGATTTTCATATATTCAATTTGACACTCACTTAACCGTAATATTATTGCTCCTTTCAAAATATAGTTTGCTTTATCGGATGGTTCCATTAGATAAACAATCCATCTACATGAGCGTTCAATCATCATTTGTGAGATTTGTATAAAGTTGTAGCTGAAATGCATGACACACAAGTGTTTATTGAACCGTCTGAGAGAATATGACTGCACGCTTTTCCTGTCAAATTTCCATCATATACCATCATCGTATTGAATGTAGCAAAAAAGCTTTTTTTAATTGTTCGTGATTTTAGCAAGAAAGGAACATTCTAATTACAATACATGGCCTTCACGCGTTTCTTTTGTTGCATTCAGACTTACGTGACGATTGGACATTTATAAATATTTTTGTAAATGTTGCTAAACTACAATTACCTTGCCATCCACAGGACAAACTAAGACCCACAGGAAGGTGTATGTGATAAGTTAAAAGTAAGTTTTAATGAATTTGACATTTGATTACAGTTTTTTCTATTCTCAAAGAAAACGAATTTGACATGGTTAATTGAGTTCGAAAAGTTACTCAGATGCATTTATTTTCTCAAAGAGATGTTTTTAATGGAAATATACGTATATATGCGTAATCGTATAGTATTTCAACCACAGCCACGGTGCCGACATTTCATTTCTGCACTAAATGAGCGGACAGTCCTTGTATGATACACGAACACACCAGTTTCCTGTGCATGGATGACCTCAATCTACATGGAAATCATAGTCAATAAATATACATACATACATACATTGATGTGCTTGGGTTATTTTTTTGACATGTTGTACATGGGTGTTTATAAAATCAGACACTAGTAGATGTCCGGTCTACTGGTGCAGGAATTAAATGTCTGTACTGTAAAGTCATTCGTACCAGGCATTTACCTCCATTTACCTGCCCTGCAGAGACCGCAAACATGTTTACTGTTCAAACATATGTGCGACATCACTCCAATAATATGCTTATCTTGTGTAGCAATGAAGTAGTTTATCATATGTGCTATGTGCATTATTGCTGATTTTGTTGATTGTCATATATTAATCACATCATTCACAAAGCATATATCATGTTAACGTCAATAGAAAAGCAAGATAAATAACGAAAGCTTGTGACGGCAAATAAATAGGAAAGTATTTCAATATCCACTTTCAATGTGACTCAAAGAATTATACACTAAATTCCACCTCTCATCAAATTGGTGCATAGTCCTTTCAAGATTTGCATTGTGTTCACCAACCATCATCAGTTAACATGCATTTCCTTACTAGTTTGCCTATTCATGTATATCACTTTTTTGAGTTAAGATTTATCATATTTATTATGAAGGATAACTTGGGATTACCTTAATAGGAATTCGTAATGAGATTGAATGTCTTTTCTAACCCATTTCTTTTCAATATTACCCCATAGTCGAATGGTTGAGGGACACTAATGTAATGTATGTACCTGTGTAACTATTTGTTCACGGTATAGACAGGAATCAGATACTAATTTGCCCATTTTCTTTAGTAAGGTCTGAGTCATAAATCTGTTATGTAGAATCTGTATATATCTGAAATAGGCACACTCTGTTATCGTATTACAGAGACTAAGGCACGTTATAATTTGCTCCAAATTGACCATATCGTTAAGAGTTTCTTCCCATTTTGCATCTATTCGAAATAAACGTGCTTCTATTGACCTTTTTAATACTTTTATAGAAGTGTGCACAGCCTTTTAGAGAAAGGTTTCAGGTTTGAATTCGAACGCAGATGCAAATTCTCTTTTGTAAGAACAATCCATTTAGACATTTACTCAACATGACATTAATAAATTTTGACTGAAACACTACAAATATTCAGGAATAGTGATGCTGTTTACATTGGAAAAAGAAATACCTTTGTTTTGCTTTCGACATTAATCAATGACGTCAATAACTTGCAGAAAAATATCTGATGAGGTGATTTTGAAATTATTCAACCGATAATCCAATTTGCTTGTAAAAGCCTACTTTCTTTGGCAACATAATTTCCTCCTCGAACAATTTCCAAACAGTTCCGCCTGTTAATTGCTTTTGTTCATCCGTTTGAGGATGCACCTGATCTATTTTTGTATACCTGGGTGATTACCAAATATCATGTTTTAGACGGCTAGGCAAGTAAAAGCCTAAGGCATGCATTAGTGCTTCCCATTGTGAAAATGTCATTGTCACGAAAATCGTCAACTGTGCTGAATTGCTAATGGATTCCCTCATTGACTACCTTAAAGATGTAGCTATTTCCTTCCGAAAGTCTTGCCAATAAGCCATTAACTTTCTGTGGCTAGGAACAGGTTGTCTGTTTACGCAGGATCACACCGTAACTCCTTTGCCAATCTCACAAGCATGTAAAGATATCGCTGGAGGATAGCAAAGTAATTTCTCTGCTCGAATTCAACTATTTTCCCCATGATTGCGTCGCAGTATGAGGTTTTATTTAGAACGTGTCACATTTACAGGGTAGCGAGGCGAAAAAATTCATGATTATCTATGCTTTTAATCTAACCCATCTACAATATCCCCTGACCACAGCACATCTTAACAAATACATGGGTGGATTATAGCCATATTTCACAAGAGTATTATAAAATGGGTTTTTAAAGGTTATCTAAACACCTGTTGCTTAGACACATTTTTATGTAATACCACTTATAGTTTAAGCATCATATACTCTTAAAATAAACATCAACGCCTTAAAATGCCGCACTCGTCAATTGAAAAGTATTTGGACGGCAAGATTTAATGTAATAGACTATGCCTTTGCAATGGACGTGACCACCACTTAATGTGTATTAGCAAAAGAAAAAAACACGCTCAGTTAAAGATCGGTTAATATATTCCTCAGACCTTCCCATGTGTTGACTGAAATCCATCCTGATGCAAGCAGAATGATCAGGTGTTGTGAATTATAGGAGTTGTTAGGATCCTAATGAAAGCGAAGTAGCTTGATTAGTAATCAGGGCCAAATTGGCTGCACTAATTGAAGTAGCTGACAGGTAATCACGTTGGAAAGCAACAGGCCAAGACAGTGCTGATTCTTCAAATGTGTACTATTTTTTTAAATAAGCTTGCAATTGACTCGAGCCAAAATATTTGTATAGTGTATATTTATCATCGAGGCATGATAGATAAGCACTACGGAAGCGTATATGCTTAATCTGTCGTGATGATTGACGCAATTTTATAACGAAAATAGAACCCTTGCATATACAGAATGTGTCTGTTCAGTATCAAAATCGCACCGATCATATTTGTCTAGTAAAGTGAAACCTATTAAATTGGAAATAGTGAACTAAATAGATAACAGAACACTATTTGTTATTTGTCTATATGATGTTCATTTCTAAACTCATATTTGTATACGGATGATTTTTAAAAGGGTTATGCTTTGTCAGTTTTCTAAAATGTATGTGTCATAAATACTTAGTCCAATAGAATGATACACATATATATACGTACGTGCGTACGTGCCTGAATGTAAGCATGCATACATATATCTATATATACATTCATATATCCATACATACATACATACATACATACATATATACATACATACTGATATATCTATCTATCTATCTATATATATATATATATATATATATATATATATATATATATATATATATATATATATATATATATATATATATATATATATATATATATATATATATATATGTATGTATATATATATATATATATATGTATGTATGTATGTATGTATGTATGTATATATATATATATATATATATATATATATATATATATATATATATATATATATATATATATATATATATATATATATATATATATATATGCGCCCCATTAACAACCATGCATTTCAACATGAACAGCCTCTTACTGCCTAAGTTCTGCCTACGTGACAATGTATATTGTCCATACATCATACGAATGCTGCCCTACATTGCATGCTCTATTACCTACCATATGTTTTAACATACACAATTTAACATCGTACGATTTAGTTTAACGATATTGGATATTGCTGTCATAGAATGATAATATTGCATTGCTCCATACGCCCCAATAGCCATTATGAGTTTGTGCATAAGCCATATAACAGTTTATGGTACTGTTTGTATCTCGGTCATGGTATTAAGGATATTATTGAAATGCATCCCATACGACATTCTGTCATGTTGTCCTTGATTTTCCGTTAATAACATTACCAAATCTGCATACTGTTCGCTGTGGGAGAGGACAGCGGTATGTTTGCCTGAAACTGGGCTGGATTGGCTTTAAGGCCCAATTGCTCTTTTGTCGTAGCTGCCGTTCTGATTTATGCACACTGTTCCAAGTAATCACAGTTAATCCAATGGACTATATTAATTGCAATTTATCAGACTTTGTGTCAGGGAGTGGGATTTTTTCCATTGAAACCTACGTTTATCCGCACTGCTCGACATAAAGGATTGTCTGGTGGTTAACCCTTCCAATGCTAAGGCTACTTTCGCCCAAAGCACAAGGACGTAGATTGTATTGGCCATATTAGCTACCAGCAGCATAAGGGTTAAAGAGGTGGATTTACAACGGTGCAGTGCTGAAGATCATGGAGATCTCTGCTATGCAATAAATTTGTGCAAGGTAATTAAGGAACAGGGAGGTCTATAGATAAAGCAAATTTATGAAGTAAGATAATTTCATATTTTGCACGATAATGCTACATGTTCCATTAACAACTGGATTGTCGCAATAAAGTCTCGGTACGGCAGAAATAAAGTAATGATAAACGAGTATTCTATCTAAGAGGTGCTATTCCAATCTCCAAAACAATGTTACAGAGCAATGTTGAACAATTCGACTCGGGAATCAAGTCCCCATCTTATAGAAGGGTCCATTTGTTTCTGTAGTTTAGTGTTCCTCCAAACACCGTGTATTTGCAAATCAACCTAGCCAATGCGGTTACAAGAAAGCAGCATTTAAAATAAAGGAAAGGAAAGAACAGTGCCAGCGCGATCATTATATGCTTTAGAATATCCAATCTAGTCAGAAAAGTAATTTTTACACGAAGTATAACATTGAAAATCGCAACTTTGTCAATTTCCTTTGTAATATATTGAATATGAAATGAAATGTAAGTAAATCCTATTGCCTTGATGTACCTTCTCCACACTAATAGTTATCGCATGAAATTTCCTGCATGAAAATTCTTTCCACATAAAAAATATGCTCACTCTTGATCATTTCCGAAGTTTCGATTGTTTTCCGAAAACCCTAATAAGCGCTGTACGTATTGATCCCCAAATTAAGCAAACAAAAGCGTTTAAAATGGTGTTGAAATCCTCACTCCCTATTCCTATCATGCATCATCCATCATAATCCATTCATTTCATTCTAGTTGTGATTATTGCCCAATTTATCTTGATTGATGTATTGATTAGGTGTATGATTGATTACATTCAAGGCATTGCTCTGCCAAAAGTAAATGAGAAAGTAGCTCACTTGGATTCTAACATTAACCCATGAGCACATGGAGTATTTGAGTAATATTCTTCAAACATTACCCTATTCATTTAGCTCAGTGCAACCTTGCCACGCCGTGTGTATTCTCCAGTTGTAAATGAGTAAAAAAAAACTCGCATAGTTCGTTTAAGAATGCCTTATTATAATTCCAGTGCGTGGTAAAACACTGTGGTGATGAAAACCAAATTATTCAACGATTGAACCGGCGATTACAATTTTAATACAATTAGTTGTACATTCTTACGTCCTACGACGAGTTTGTTTCAATGAAAAAATACATTGTTTCAATGAAACCTGCGTCTAACTTCAAATAAATGGCATTTTACATAATCAGATCAGTTTATAGATAGCACTGCTGTAAATGTTACTATTCAATATACACGTCATAAAAATGTATATATTCTATCATGTTTTTGTTGCATATGATTGCAAGAAGCCAAATGCATTTTTGCAATCTGACAAAATATGTTTGACGGATATCTGGCGATGTAGTATGTGCTTTAAGCGTGCGTGGGCACGTGTGTGTGGATACGAATATCATCACATCCCAGCCTAGCGTCTGATGCGTCTAATCTCTTATTCCGATATTTACCTATGGGCGCAAATGTGCAAGATCGATGGGCAATCTTGCGTAGAGAGACATTGATGAATGCTTCCCGTTATTCATATTACGGTCTTACCTCTACCTGTCTCGTTAATACAGCTTCAAATCAAAACTCCGTTTACAAAAACTCATTATTTCTCAAATTGATTGTTTTTCCAACGAAGAAGATGTTTGTTTGAACACCAAGGAAATGGATATCATCTAAGTTGCACTATAAAGCAGGTCCATGTTTCTCATATTCAATTTGTTAAGATAGAATGCGTTTCAATGGAGTACCAAATAATAAAACACCTTGCTATTGGGTGCCACGGATGCCCCTGGGAAGGAATCAATCATGTGTTTAATCAGGAAAACAGTTCTTCCTCAATTAGCTTTGTTGTGGCCGATTAAACTTCCTAATTAAAGGTCGGCACTTTACATTCAGTTCGCATCAGTCTTAAATCGAGTAGTCGAACTCTCTTTAATCTTAAACACTTAATTACACTTGACTTGAAATATTGGTGTTGTTTTGTTCAAAACAATGAAGATATACCTGCTGAGATGTTTACAATGAGAATATGAATAAGTTGTAATTGTATTGTATTGTATTGTTTATTGACCATATCAAAAATATGAAAGTACAATTACAAATATATATATACTGAAGAAAGAAAAACACATTTAATTAGGAAAAAATAAACGGGTGATGGTCCCTCGCAGGGGAAACTATACCCATAGCATCACTAAGACAAATGAATTAACTACCGGTATATATATATATATATATATATATATATATATATATATATATATTACATCAAAATCGACAGTCTATAGTATGCTTTTCATTAAGTACTGTTCGGCCTAAAAACTATCTAGACAGCTTGGGAAGTCCTTTAACAAAAACATAGTCGGGATCTTACTAGCAGCAGGAGGTTGCTTATAAGTATTAGCCTATACCATCTCTGCCCTTTGTCACTCTATTGTACATGCTTTTGATCACATATCCAGCTGTGATCCAGAATCTTATCATTAACTCTATCTCTAGTCCGTCAATATTTTAACCTAACAGCCATATGAAGACTTGTTGGGGTTCATTTTTCACTCGTTCTCTTATGGATGAATCTATTAAATACAGTTTGTGGTAGAGTTTGACCCTATTATCTTCTGTTGCTGGGCACTGCTTGAGCAGGTGTTTAATATCCTCTGGTCCATAGAGGTCACAGTTGTTGCAGACACGGTTACTTGGGGTTAGACTTTTCAATTTATAATCATCACTTTTCAAAAGACTGGTTTTGCATACTATACGTGCCAGGCTTTCGCACATCTTTGTGTGCATAGGGAACTTATCAGAGATTTGCCACCAGCTAAGGTACCGTGGCGTACCAATGGTCTTATAGAGGATGTTACTATCATACGTGGTTACAATTAGTGACCTCCAATATGCATCATCTAGAACCCAGGCTTTCTCCCAAACTACCTTGGACCAACTTATCTTGCTCATTAGGGGGAGGATACCTTTAGCCATTTTACTACTAGTTCTAATAGGCCCAGTTTTAGGCACGAATTAAACATATCAAAAAGTGGGCTATGTTTCTCTGGCTTCGCCGTTGGTCTTTAAAATAATTGTCTAGTCTTAAAAGAAACACATCCTTGATGATATTAGGAGTTTCTAGTCGTAGTATAGTCATTATGAAAAGTGCCTTTTTTATCATAATGTAGATATTTATCTTAATCCACCCCAGACCAAAGAAACTAGTCATGTTAGGGGATCTCTGGGGGAACCTCTGAACACGTCGGCATATCTGTGAAAATTTTGAAGATTTTCATGGTCTTTATCACTTAGGATCCAGATTTCACTGCCGAAAGTGAGGATAGGCATTACAACGGACCAAAAAATGAGGTTGCATGACATCATATTTAAGGTCTTACGACACTTTTAGAAATCTCAGTTTAATTTTCCTGAAATTTTGCATAAGGAAAGAACATAGCACAGTGATCCTCAAAACAACTTAAAATCATGGGGTCATCAACTTTTTTCACAGATTTTTGAAAAGGTAATGCAATTTATGTCACAAACATCACTTTCTCCAAAATTGGTGTCTTTCTTTGCTAGATTTATCCCTTCAGAATACTGACACTGCCTGAACTACTGTTTTGCCATGTTGAAATTATTTTTTTGCTGTTACAAAGGAATTATTGGGCAAAATCAAGAAATTCGAGAAACGAGTTTTTAACCCAAAATTTATATAAGTCAGAATTGCCTAGTTTAATTTTCACCAATTTATGTCTACACTATCTACACAATGCTCTTAATTGGAAGACACAAAGAAAATGATAGGTCATCAGGTTAGTTTTCGAACCACAGATGGTCAAAGTTTGTGAAATAGGACATTTTTGGGGCAGATTTTCATGAAAATGTTAGAAAAGAGTTACTCAATAGTTACTGTTAATGCCAATACTTATATAAGATATTTCTAAGAAAGGGAACCACACTTTATACACATGGATTATCACACATTATTCCTGAAAATGTGTCAAAACAACAAATTCAATGAATATGGAAATCACTGTAGCCAAAAACAAAAAACTCATAGGATACTATTTATACTAGGCAGGTATAATCAGAATTGGTACATATTCAATAAAATTCAATTTCTTATCAATATTTCCAGTGACGTCAGGTAAATTGTAATAAATTATTTTAGTTTGTCCAATACCCAATAGGTGTCACCGGTATAGAGTATCGTAAGACCTTAAACCATTTTTCCGTATGCCAAGGCCAGAAGACGCATTCAGAGCCCTCCTTCCTTTAGCGATTTTCTTACATACTCTAATTTCATTGTCAGGGATAGTGGTAGCTTTTATACCAACATGATCATACTCTTGAAGTTCAGGAATTTTTTATCAAATGCTTGTCATTTACATTTATCGTATTTTTTCTGTTGCATTGAGACACTAAAATTATGCATAACTCCAAGTCGCGGGTAACTCGCTTTACATCACTGCTGGAACTTATTTGAGCTACTTAAAATTCGCGCACTCAAGCACACTCAAGCATTTATTGATATAAAGTATTTATTTGAAGGACATTTTGGTGCTGTCATGGGGAGCGCAAAAATAGCAAAAGTTAATGCCCGTAAAAATACCAGTTATACAGTATTAAGTGGCACACCTTAGACCACTCGACTATGGCGGTTAATTCCACATGGTTCTCTAGCATACAAAGTATTGAAACGGGCAGAAGCAAATATTTATGTAGGCATCACACCTTCAGGCGCACATTAAATACACTTAACTAACTGCTTCTCATACTTAGGCACATTTTCCTATACATCCTTTCAATAAGTCACTTGTGAAGGGGGATGCACTAAAACCAAAGTACAGTGAAAACATTTAATTCCTGCACCAGTTGGCCAGACGCCTGTCAGCGCCGTCCAATGGATAACTTGTCGAAAAAAACAAGCCATGCATATCAATGACCCACGCAAAGCTAGGCCCACACAGAGGCCGAAGTGAATATGTTTTTACACGAAGTTGGAAAATTTCACTTCGTGTTCACTTCGCAGAAAAAAAAACTTTTTGAAGCCAATGAACCATACCTAACGAATTCAACACATACACAACACAAAGTAAAGACGCAGATATACGAACGAAACATGTAGATACAACGTATATGTGAAGTTTACATGACCTGTGCTGAAGATAACAAGAATGCAAAAAACACCAAACACGACTAAACAAGAAAAGAATGTGATGGTAACGTGAAGTCTTCGCGGTACTTCTTGTTTTCTTCACAGTCACTTCATGGTCAATCGTGTTCAAAATTTGTTCACGAAGTCAACATGAAGGTCTGCGAAGTGAACCAGTAGTTTTTGTTTTTGTTTGTTTGAGATCCGCAACCGCATTTTTCCCGCAGGGTCAACTCCCGAGGGAGGACCTACGGAGATCACCCCTACTACCCAGGCCACTCGTCACCCCCGGGCCTTGTCTCACTTCCTGTTTCCTCTCCCCCCGTACTTTTGTCATGCATCCTGCATCAAGTCCGTACCCTCCCCTGTCTTCCTGTCCTGTACATATAACCTATCGAGTCTCTGGTCTGTCCCTTCCTTGTTCTTCTGTCCTACACATATATTCAAACCCCACAGAAAAGAACCCCTCAACACACATCAAACCCCACATACAAACTGTGTTAATTCATCATTTCAATAAACAAACAATTAAAACAGCAGTGTATCACTACCTCTTCTCCCCTCCTGTATCCTATGTGCCTACCTGTTCCAGCGCCCCTCACTTACCCCAGTGACTCCCTTCCCCTTTGCCGCTTAGTCTGAACCAACATCAACTGTGTTAGATAAAGGTAAAACACATATATGTACACAAGCACACCCCTATCACCTCTCCCCTTCTTCATTTTCTTCCCCTACCCTCTTTCCTTCCAGTTTCTCCCTCTGCCCTTTTCCCTCTTATCATCCTCTTTCCTTCTATCATCCTCTCCTCTCTTTCCCCCCTGCAGGCTGTCACTTTTATCTCCATCTTCTGCCTCTTTCCCCTCTTTTTCCCCTTCTTCATCCTCCTCCGTTGCTTCTCTTTCTTTCTCGCCTCCATCCTCTTTGCTCCTTATCATTCTCCCCCTTCTCTACTTCTACTCTCCCCTTTTCTCCTCTTTCCTTCTATCATCCTCTCCTCTCTTTCCCCCTGCTTCCCTGTCACTTTTATCTCCATCTTCTGCCTCTTTTCCCTCTTTTTTCCCTTCTTCATCCTCCTCCGTTGCTTCTCTCTTTCCTCTCTCCCCTTCGCTCCAAGTAGCATTCCCCACTTCTCTACTTCTACTCTCCCCTTTTTCCCTGGAAATTCTTCAGCTCTATCTGCTTCCTGCACGTCTTTCACCCTCTTTTGCCCCCTTTTCTACTCTCATCAAATCTTTGTACTCTTTTTTCCCACTCTCCCATTTTTCTCTCCATTTCTCTTCTCCATTCTTCTCTCTCCCCTCCTTGCTTATTTGCCCCATCCATTGCCTTTTTCTTCTCCTCCCTAGCTTCTTGCTCCAACCTCTCTCCTTCGACACAAGCCCTACACGTAAAATTTATCTTTTTCATTTTTCTCTCTGTCAAGGCCCAAACTATCCCCACTATTCCATTTTTTATATCAACCACATTCTACCAAAAACTCTTCTCCCCGCTACCCACCATCTCTACTATTTCTACCACTCATTTCTCTCACACAAACTATCCAATTTCCAACAAACAATCAACTTTTGACACAACTCACTACCAAATTTCGTTTCCCGCCAAAAACGCTAACCGCGCTACTCCTCTTTGCACCCAAAACCGTTTTAAACGCCCCAAATATCCTCTTCCCGCTCCTACAACTGACACCACACAAATCACAAACTATTCATAAAACGGACAGTATACAGGACACACAGCAAACCCATCTATAATCTGTGTAATTGTCCAAAATACGTCGCCGCTATCGCCTGCTCTTCATTCCAAGATGGCGTCAGTTTTCTAGCGTACCGCGAAGTTAAAACGTGGTGTATGGGTAGTGGACAAGAATTTCATTTAGGTGAAACTTCGCGGTGAATTTTTTGAAATTTTCAAAAATTTCCACGGCAGCCCCGAAGTGACCAGTGATATGCGGAAGTGGCCACGAACTGATTCCGGTTGATCGGGAAGCCAAGAAGAAGCTCCGTAATGTTAACAAGTACTGGATTTTGGCCACTTCGCGTAAAAACATATTCACTTCGACCTCAGTGTGCGCCTAGCTTAACTGCGTATCAAAGCTTTGCTCGTCAGTGGCTTACGGTCGCATCCATGCCTAAAAGAATGGGCGGCAATCGAACGTGCGGTCGTCTGATCATGCCCGCTGTACCTGCGCATTAAGTACAGGAATTAAAAGCCGGTACTGTACATGTACGTTGAGCGCATACCAAAATACAATTCAGTATATCATCACTCGATCCGCAACATGCCGTATAAGTAACGTTCTATCTTGAATACCGTCTCTCCTGTTGCCCGGCATAGTCGCAGCAGTAATAAAGGGTTGCAGCTGGAATCAAGTGCAGGTGTGTTTCTGCGGATGCAGGTTAATGAGAGGAGGAAGACGGACGCCCTAAGGTATTCCGCATCACTGATAGAGTACGCGTGGACCCGGTCATGGGGAAAAGAGGCCCTTTGGCTTCTTCTGCATCGACAGCAACCGTATCTGTTAGGTGCAATTTTCGCTGATTCCTTCACGTTGATTGGATTGGAAGCTTGTCCGCACTTTTCTTTGATATTTCCCTTCCCTTGGGGAGCGTGAACTTTCTTACCCATGAGCGACATTTTTCAATGAGTTTGATATTACTACTCTATCTCATCATGCAGTGAGAAATTGGATTCAGTAGAGGTTCATCATTTCATTAAATGTACAACTGCACTAATAAAAACTAATCTAGAATCAAATAATTCAGTATCTAAGTTAAGAAAAAAAGGAAGAGTTATTTTCGTTTTCTTTACTCGTTTTCTACTTCCCTTGTGTATAGTTTGTTATTGAGGGGAAATTGCCAGACAATCATAGTCAGAAATGGGATTTCATCCTTCCCTTGCTGATCATGGAGGCGTACAGGGACGGCAACATGGGATATACGATTTCAAGTACAGCGTGCGTGTGTGTGTGTGTGTGTTGAAACAGTCCTAATGCATGCTACAAAGGAAAAGAAAGTCACGAAACAGTTTCTTCTGAACGTCGCATCTGGAAGCTGTGTAAAAGAATGGCATTCATGTCTATAGCCCTATAAGGAGATTTTGATAAATTGTTTTGAATCGGACATCACGTCTATGCCAACAATAATTGTATTATTGTGGTGTGAACAATGTGCGCTTCGAAACCTAGCGAATGTCCTATTCATAGCAATCCAGTCACTTTGAAAGTCCAAACTCATTGAATGTAGTTAAGATTTTGCCTTTATAGAGATTTTAATCATTTTTTCCTAAAGAGGTATTGCAATTGACGCACATTTCAAAGCAATATGTGAGAATTACGTAAATAATATCCATTGCGAGAGAGAGATTTGTTTTATTACATGACGTGGAATAAGGTTTATATCGTACTATAATTTCATATACGCCTTGAAAGCGTTGAGTTAATTAAAACAATGCAGAAGGGCAAAATCATATAGGCCAAAGAGTGAACATGTATTACTTTGATTGCATGGGCATGAATTTCACATTAGGGTCTAACAAAAATGTGAGGACCAACACCAAAAGCTATCTTCTAAGTCCCCTAAGGAACGGTTTGAGTGATGCCTCTCTTAGACTACCCCGAGAGTTAATTTGTTGATTAAATGGCAAACGTTTGCTATCTCGACAGTTGTATTCCAAAGCTATTTGCCCGGTCACAGAAAGTAATATTTCGTATTGCCAGTGTTGGACCTGGGGGAAATAAAGTTGATATCTTGTCACTGGTATTTTTACATGATAACGTATTGCGGAAAATAAAGATTGAAAAAAAAGTTAAGATAAATTTACTTTGCAATAAAGCACATAACGACATATCCGGGGGGACTCGGATATTTAATATAGGCATGTACGTTGATTCTAATGCTCAAAAAGACCCCCAAAAACACTACCAGAAAAAACATCCATATCAGAGCAACAACGCTGACTTAATATCACCTCCATCTTTCATAGAAACGACTTTTTTATATTGATAACCTAAAACAGTGATTGTTCATATGTACTGGCTGCGGAACATGCCGGTAAGTAAAAATGCTCTGACTGTTGTAGGAAAAGTCCTTATTAGGCACTTATACATATCTATAACTACATGCAAACTTAGTTGAAAGAACAATGATGAAGTTCCTGTTCATGGTGTATTTCTTTCTTATGAGTGTATTCAAACAACAAAGCATTTGGAGGGCGAGAACAGATGTGAATAGCTGGGGATTCACTCTCTCATTGGATGGTTTAAATGATCTTCCTACTGTTGATAAAAGCACCAAATTTGGCACAGTGGTAGTTTATGACAAAGTTACTATTTTAGAGATTTGTCAGCTTTGGCGGCTATTTTCGTCATAATGGCCACAAAATGTAAAATTTAGGCATTTGAATTGTATTTTTCCCTTGCAGTGTTTCTAAAAGCAATAGAAACTAGGTGACTTACCCAATAATTGCCTCCAATCTTTAAAATAGGTACTTTGCCATAAGATAGCACTGTACCAAAGTTGGTGCTTTTGCGAATGTAGAAACCGCAGAACAGCCTTGATATAAACATGACGGGATTTCCGCAAAATCAGGAACCTGTATAAAAATACCATTTCTCTGACAACGTTCAAAAAAGGCCCCCTCTTTCACATAGGGATTTTAAAACGATCCATGCATCTTTTTTGTCTTCGCGGAAATCCGAAGTTGCTAAAATCCCATTCTTCAGAATAATAGGTAAGAGCTTATGTGCCCGTTTGATATCCGTGTCATTTCCCTACGGGAACGCCATAGCATATAGATAAGTAATGGGCAGATGTTCAACTTAATGTACGTAACTATGCAGTTGTGTACACAATGGAAAACATTAATCAATGTGCGAGACAATAGGTCATACATGCACACGCTTACACGTACATGTTGTTGCTTTCACTACTAGAAAGGAATGAATTATACGGAGACATAAAAAGATACAAAACAATTCTCTTCAATAGGTAATTTCCGGAAACTTCTTTAAGTTGTCTGCAGCATTTTTGAGGTAGGTTCAGTGCGGACATTCAATTTCTGCAGTAATGAACTAGACGTCTGCCAAAGCCTGGTTGTACTGAAATAGATAATAAGAAACAAGCACATCAATCACCCACGTAGCTTGCAAATCAGAAGCAGATGTGAGGTCATCCAACTATCCATGCCCATGAAACTGGGTGGTAATCAGACGTGCAGTCGTGCATTATGCCCGGGCTGCCAAAGCAATTAGTGCAGTTATTAGATGTTGGCACAGTATGTATCTATAGAGTATCTAGCTTGCCATACGTGTCTGAGAAGTTAAGCGATGACGCCATACTCGGCACTGAGTGGTCCGATGATGAGGCGACGTGTCAGGTAGAAATGACACCATTAGTACAACCGCTAAGTACACATTGTCTTGTGTAATACGTAGTTGAGTGATTTATGGCAGATTTCTAAAGACCATATGTATATATGTTCCCATGATATTCCAGCTAACACGAAAATCGTGTGATAATAAACGTATTTATTCAGCATTAATAACATCTTATAATCAAATCTGTCTTTCTATACTTGATACCTTCTAAATATGATATTCTTTTCAGCAGAATGGAAAATACACTAGGTATAACGGGTCAAGCACTTGCTTGGTTTAAGTCTTACCTGTCAGGTCGCACACTCCGCATTAAGATTGACAAGTCATCTTCTGAGTTACAGGACATTCTGTGGTCTGTACCACAAGGATCAGTGTTAGGACTATTGCTGTTTCTGATCTACCTCCTACCACTTGGAAAACTCATCAGAAAGTATGGTTTAGAGCTTCACATATATGCAGACGACGCACAGCTATATCTGGCAATAAAACCCATCACGCAACAAGCAGTCGATATAGGATAAGCTAGGCTGGAAGGCTGCCTCACTGACATATACATGGATGTCACAAAACAAGCTAAAACTGAATGCAGACAAAACGGAAGTCCTAGTGCTAGGCACCCCTAAGCAGCGAGCCAAAATAGATGTGCCTAGCATCTCCGTAAATGGTGAGATTGTTAAGATTCTCAATATAGCTATCAGCAATCTGGGCTCTGCTTTTGGTCCAAGCATGAATATGGCAGCACATGTGTCAAAGGCAGCCAAATCTGCAAACTATCACCTTCGAAACATCGGAATGATCAGAACATACTTGACTGCAGAATCAACTAAAGGTGCTGTCATATCCCTGGTAACCTCAAGATTCGACTACTGCAATGGACTTCTCTGTGGAATACCTGAAGAGCTAATATGTAAGCTCCAGAGAGTACAAAATAACGCTGCCAGGGTGGTCACGCTCACAAAGAAGCATGACCATATCACTCCAGTACTAAAGGAACTTCACTGGTTACCAGTCAGGAAGAGAATTGAATTCAAGATTCTGCTCCTGGCGCAGGGGCGGATCCAGGAATTTATCATGGGGGGGGCAGGTTGGGTCCGGGGTGACCATCAAAGTGGTGGGTGGCCAAGAGCATAATTAGGGGGATTGTGGTGGGGGGAGGTGTTGTGAGGGGTTGGAATTGCAATGCATCCTGAATATATTGATAGTAATAACTTATTTTTAAGGTAATGGTGTTATAGTGTAAGAATGCAACAAATATGGTGTATTCATGTTGTCCTGTCATGATTCATAGTACCAAACTAACCTCTAGGCAGTGTTATCGCTAGGGTAAAAAAAGACTGCAGCCCCTTAATATCTCAAGTGTGAAAAAAGTGAGTCCCTTATGTGCGCGCGCAGCGTGTGCACCACGGGCGCCGAAGGCGCAGAGTCCCTGCTAGGGGTGTCGAGGGCATGCCCCCACGGAAATTTTTGAAATATAGATGCTCTGTGATGCATTCTGGTGCATTCTGAGCATGAAGCTTTGGAAATACTTAGATGAAAAAATTCCCTTTTTCTAGCTGTATTTCTGGAAAAAAAAGTTTAGAAAGTGTGACAGACCCTTTCATCCTTTTTTTTTAAATGTACAAGGTATTAACATTCTCTTTTTCAGATATTTAATTTTTTTTATCTTAAGTGGGATATTAAAAGGGTAGGCTAAATCTCGGAATTCCTTTAGATTCAATCTTAGAATTTGTTTCTTCGCTGGTCTACTATTTCCTTTAAGACTTCCCAAGTTAACCCATAGATAGGTAATGCATATGATCACATCAATTGTGTTTGTTCAATCATTTTAAATATACCTGTTTTAAGAATGATGAATTTACACATCAGGAAATCACAGGTATAAGTGACAGGGTTCGACTTTCCCAGGGGCATATGCCCCTAGATTTTGCTGTGGGCCCCTAGATTTTTCAGACTAGGGGCCCGAAAAAGTATATATGATAACCAGAAATCCTGCTTTTGACCCCAAATTTTTATCAAAATACCTTTTCGGGCCCCTAGCCTAAAATCTAAGTGTCAGACCCTGAGTGAGGCTGCATCAAAAACTGATTTTTAATTTATCATTTTAATATCAAACTCTGAATGTTTTCTGCTAGGTGATGTTTCTTTTTATTTCAGAATTATTAAAATATGTTTCTTCATGATAGTGAAGTGATACAATATCAATGAAGTGGTACAATAAAGAATCCTACCTTTTGCCTAAGTTGCATATTAATAGGTTAGACTGGGCAGCATTTCTTTTCTTTCTAATGAGTCATTTATTATCATTGTTATATATTTTATTTTGAGAGGCACACACACAGGCTTCCACCATTATACCTAGAGTCTAGGTATAATGGATTTATTGGACAAGGACTGGAGGATGAAATGGACATGCAGACATAATTTGTCTTCTTCTTTTTAAAATTGATCCAGTCAATTATTCCTTCCCTTTTGGTCCTCCAAATCTAATCCTTCGTATGAAGGCGATGGAGACTCCATGGCCCCCTGTACCGGAGATTGTTTGGAAAACAAGTGTGGAAGGCAAGCTAAAATGAGCAACAGAGCAGCAGCGGCGTGCCAGTGTTTACAGGCAGCTGGGTATATCATGCACTGTCTGGCCTCCCTGGGAGGTACAACCCTAGTGCTCTCAGCCAATCAGGTCGCTTGTCACAAAATACATCTAGTTACAAAGCAAAAGAGTGCTGTAGGCTCCTGGGAAGTTGGGTATGTCATGTTTTGGCTGATTTTCCTGGAAGGTACATCCCTGGGATGAAATGTTTTCGGCCAATCAGGTCCCTTGTCACCCTGAAATTCCCTGCTATTGATATTTCATATTTTTTTTGTTGCCAGAAATTAAGGGGGGGGCAGGCCCCATGATTTTTTAACAAGGGGGTGGGTGCCGCCTCGCCCCCCCCCCCCCCCCCCCCCCTGGATCCGCCTATGCTGGCGTGCAAGTGTTTGCATGGAACTGCACCCTCTTACCTGAGGGAAATGCTGAAAGAGTACGTCCCAACACGGACACTGAGATACACATCCAAGAACTTACTCTGCGAGCCGAGAGCCAACATGAAAACCTACGGTGACAGATCTTTTAGTGCCTCTGCCCCAAAACTATGGAATCAGCTCCTTAATAAATAAAATTCGGGCAGCTGGGAGTGTGGCAATCTTCAAACGACAACTGAAAACACATCTGTTCAAAGATGTATTTATCAAATAACTATGTGGATATCAACATCTATCCTTTGACAATGAATGTAATGCACCTTTGAGCATGTTTATATGGAAAGGGCGCAATATCAAATGACAATATTATTATTATTATTAACTAAATGGTTCTATCAGGATTGTTCGTTAAACCATAAAAGCATGTCTTTTAACTTAATCTAGGAAAACGATCCTTTGGTCGGTACCAATGATCCGTAGTGCACCTTTATGCTGTGATTAAATCATCACTCATTTGAGTAGGTTTGTCTTCATTAAGGTAGACCTATTTCCGTGTTGCATCACACTTAGGATGCCACCCTGGCGTGGCAATTAAGGATGCACTAGTTGACAGTGTTTATTAAATACTAATATACATGAACATCTGTGAACAGTTTTTATCGTGGCCGATATAAAACTCCATTTAGTGTTTATTTTTAATCCATTCTTTTCTTTTTATGTATCACCATCAAAGGCATATATCACAACCAACAACAACTGACTAACGAATGCATTTACAACACACACACACACACACACACACACACATATATATATATATATATATATATATATATATATATATATATATATATATATATATATATATATATATATATATATATTAGAGCTGCACTCACCACTCACGAACTCGAGTGGCTCGAGCATTAGGGCAGGAAGTCGTCAACTCGCGAACTCTTCTATGTTTAGAACACAAACGTGACACAGAACATCTAACACAAACTTTCTTATTATTGCTTCTCACTGTCATGTTTTGTTTACAATCCCTAATGTATAAAGAATGTGTTGAGCGTTATACTGACCTTTGCACCGCTCTATAGAAAGCAATACGTAAATATAGATATGTATTCATCTATGCAGGCACATTTTAAAATGAAATAACCGTGAAAATGTTAGCAATTCTCCATCAGTAAGTATTTTTCTCTTAATTGGTGGGCTGAATAATGAATATCTATTTTAAAAACCGCGCACCCACGAGCTCATGAGTCAAAATGGTGGTGAGCTCATGAGTTGATCTCCCTCTGTGAGCGCAGCTCTAATATATATATATATATATATATATATATATATATATATATATATATATATATATATATTTATACATATATATATTAATATACACACACACAAACATATATATATATATACATATATATATTTATATATATATATATATATATATATATATATATATATATATATATATATATATATATATATATATATATATATACATATATATGTGTCATTGTATTAAGGCTTCCATTTCAAGATTCAGTATTCCATCTTATCGAATGATGTTGCATATTCGCAGTAATGGCCTCTTGCAAAATAAATAGTGTATGGCAATATTACACAGGTGATTTGGTATACGTGCACATTTGTAGTAAAAGCCCTTTATACATACTTAAGCAAACCCATTGCCCTAATACGAGGAGTTAGGCTTTTCCCCAGGCAATTGAGTGTTAGAAGAGCGTAGAAAATGACTTATTCAGCCTAACAATCTATGCAACGTACGATTCTTACGCCCATTATCTACTGTAATACAGAAAATATGGCATTGTGACGCACATATATTGTCCCCTTTATTGTCATTATCCACCCTTTAGCCATTGAGGTAGACTGATAGCTTAAAGGCAGGGGAGTTATGATATTACGTCATAGCTAGGCGGAAGTGGATTAAGGTACTTTTAGAGATATTGCGTACTTAACACCCACGATGACCAGATGAAATTAACCTTCAGATAATGACTCTGTTTTTCAGAGTTTGTGTTCGTAGGAATGTGGACTAGACAAAATCGGTAGTAAACTTTGTTTCACATGATATAGGGTATACAGCTTTTAGGATAATGAAGCACGAGAATGTAAACAACAATTGTATATATATATATATATATATATATATATATATATATATATATATATATATATATATATATATATATATATATATATATATATATATATATATATATATATATATATATATATATATATATATATATATATATATATATATATATATATATATAGATATATATATATATATAGATATATAGATATAGATATATATATATATATATATATATATATATATATATATATATATATATATATATATATATATATATATATATATATATATATATATATATATATATATATATATAGATATATATAGATATGACGCAGTATTCCAGAGCCATGCAAACAAGTCCCTTGTGTTTGTCAAAAGGAATAAGATTTGCTCGGTCACAAAGAAAAACACAATAAGCCATAAGAACATAAGAAATATCATTTTCCGCCACATGACTTGAATGCCCTCTATTTCTTGTTGCTGACTGAATAATGCATAGTATTTCATAACATGTTTACCTGCGACGTGTCACGTCTAGCCGATGGTCTTATCCAGGATTTGGAAACAAGGTGTCCAAACAGAGGTTTCGCAGACTTTTGCGTGTCCAAAGTGCGGTACAAAGTTCACACTACTAATGAAATGAACCCTATATACAGATTTCGCTTTTTAGGCTAGTTACTGCTTTGTTTGTATTGTAGGTGTGGCACATTCATGCATTATCTTCTTGGAATAGTCGTCATCAGCAAATTCTGACCTAAACTTTTCGGTGTCCAAACTGTCAAAAACAGTGTTCTGGGTGTCCAAATGACACGCTGGACGCATAGGTGGTTAAACCCCCGGTTAGTAACCGTACATAAATAACAATTTAATACCCTGCTAAATATGTATGAAAAATGGAAAAACAAGTTAAGTTTAATCCTTTGTCTGCTTAGATTGTTGTTTTTTATCTTCATTTTCAGCAACAAGAGTCTTCATACGTTCAGTTGGAAACACGCTCTATCGTAAATCACTGTGCAGTGTATGACAATCAATGAAATCAGTAGTAGTGCTCATAACACATTGATAAACTACTTGATTGCTACAAAAGATAACCATAAATGATACTGCACATATGTTAGAGCAGTAACCATGTTTGTCGTCTCTGCAGAGAAAGGTGGGGGTATGTGCCGCGTACAAATGACCCCCATACGAGGTGTACGTACTTAGACAATTTATATATATATATATATATATATATATATATATATATATATATATATATATATATATATATATATATATATATATATATCATTCACTTTGATGAGTTGTGCACACCGGACGTGAGTTGGAACGTGGCCTCAACCTCCAGTAATACAAGTGCAGCATTATGAGTAGGATCTGATCCCTCCCGTGGCCGCCTCAGTGGTGATTATCCTAGCATAAACAATAAACCCACTTCTTGCTACCTTTCCCGCCTCCCGAATAGTCCTTTTAGTCACGTTATTGCATGACAAAAACCTTCTAAAGGTGTATGCTTAATGGCATACGTAGACACCGGCAGTTCGCCACAGTCATCAAGACTTGCATTGCTCTCCACGGGTATTTAAAGTAGCCCCAAGTTGCGGAGATGAAAGACTTCAAGTGATTAATGCTGACAAGCATAATTCCGCTAAATTGAACATTGTGTAATATGCCGGTGACAGGGCAAATACAAGTGAGCGATACTTTCCAAATGAGCGTAGTTTCTTTTACACTCTTTGAAATATCATTTTCGCTGCCAATGAGTACTATATGGAAATTCAAACCTACTCTTTATTGAAAATAAGACCTTATCGCATTGATATAAACCATTGTGTCTTGCGGTAAAGAGTATGTACCTATCCCATTCCTTGATGTTAGGGCACTCGAGTTGGAATTTTTTCTTTGCTGCCTTGCTCAAAAGGATAACATTGAGTACAAATGCTTTAACATATTGATGACGTGCAAGACGACACAGAATCTCTCTCTCTCTCTCTCTCTCTCTCTCTCTCTCTCTCTCTCTCTCTCTCTCTCTCTCTCTCTCTCTTGCTTAAGTTGACATTATTTGAACCGCAATGTATATGTATCGACCACTTGTAGGTGTTTGTTATCAGCTACCTGTTTGTTGAAACTACATCAGAATATTGATTATGATTCATGCAAAAACATGTCAATATTGGTAAAGATATAAAAAGTGGCGGAAATTTTAAGCAGAACAATGCTATTTCTTCATCTTTCTCTTCAATCTAGTTTTAAAGCCCATCCTACGCCGTATCATCTTCCATCTCCAAGGTACCTGTCACCTATGCCTGATGCACAATGTCTAGACATTTCCTTAAAGAGCCATACACGAACCCAGAATACAGAGTACCTTTACCGAGTCTACTGTATAAATAATGAGAGCAACGCTGCAGTTAAACAAGACTTGACAACTTAAAAGGGGCCCGTGTAAAAAGGCAATCTTTTTATCAGAAGCTCAGGTGTGTGGACGGAGAATTTTTTATGCATTGAAAACTGGCATTACAGGTGGAACATAGTGCTAGACATTGTTATGTATCTACCTTTTTACTTAGCGAATACCTCTGAAGAATACAAAATGCCGAGGCTTTATGAGCTGTGTGTGTTTTCTACCGAGAACTCTTTGTCTACTTTTCTGCCAATAGTATACAGGTTTAGTTGTAACATTTTTTGAGTAGTTGAGGAAACCGGAGTACCCGGCCAGATCCTCCGTACATATGTTACCCTGAGGCACTGGCAACATTCTCACAAGCCCTGAGACGGATTTATTTTTTCAATTCTCTGTAAACAGCTGTTTTTATTGTCTCCATTCATTCAGGTCAATTAGTTGTAACATTGAGAGTAAGGACATTAATAATGCATTGTATAAACAACAAAGAGAAATATATACATTACGATGAAATCTCAACAAAGACTATAACAAATTTAAAAAACAATAATTCATAATTACAGCATACACAATCATAAGACATACTTCAATCAGCTGGGAACTATAACTACAAATATCATCTTCAATGTAGTCTCACTTTTTATGGAAGTTTTGTTTGTCTAATAAAAAGTTGGCTAATTTGCCCTCAGAGACGGATTTGAAACCGGGTAGTGGTGTGAGAAAGCGAGCACTCATTGGTATGACGTCATAGATCACTTGATTATCGAGAAGGGCGTATTTTGGGTGGATTCATATTTCACTATAATGCGGACTTTGCCTCTAAGTGCTTCCCGAAAGTTATGTGAAAACACAGCAACCCATCGATGTAAAGTATTAAACGTCAGATTTTATATCAAGGTATTAATTATTTTACAGCCTTTGTTGTATAGGAGTTACATTTCATCGAGGCACTTACGGAACAATTTCTTCCTCATAATTCTCACGCACTGAAAGGAACTTGACAACCCAAGAACATTATCCTCAAATAATGTTTATTCTCCATAGACACATAAATCATCTTTTTATAGAATGCCGATTGCTTTATGATGTATGTTTCATTATAAACGTGAGTATAAAGGTATGCGCATTAGGTTGTTGATATGCATTAGATGTAGCTATGAGTATTCAATAGAAACTATACAGCCACATATACCTTTTTTATCATTGTGATTCTTGTGCTTTTCAGATGAAGATCCTAACGACAGTGAGGTCCTACATTCTGGCAGTACTATATCTTTTCACAGTCAGTTTTGGTAAGTTATCACTCTTGTCATTTTACTTGCATTAAACCATATTGCGTGAAAAATGCTTCCTGTCTCGAAATCGTACAGAATCACTTACGAACTTAAGGTTATGGTATCATATATCCCACCAAATTAAAATTCCTTCGCCATGACTATAGATAGGTCACAGGAAATTAGCGCCATTTTGTATTTTTCTTTTAGTCAAGAGTCTAAAGAGTTAAACGCGCTTTTGAACATTATAGGTGAAAAGGGAGCTATGTCAAATATAATTATTACCATTATTATAAAAGTCAGGATTAAGTCATTAACTCATAAACTAGAGTTTTTGAAATGAGGCATTCTTCCAACCAAGTTTCGAATGTACTTATCGTATCATACCGAACGGGCAATTAACACAATGTTAGTATGCCATGTGTGATATGCCAAATACCTTTTATCCCAAGCACAGCAATGACCCACCTACACTAGCTTGTGAATCAAAGCTACGTTCAGTTGGGAGGTCTCCCATGCACCATGCCCAGAAAATGGGTGGCAATCGGGCATGTATTATGCCCAGACTGCCCGCGCACAATGAGTGCAGGAATTAATTGCACTGTAGTTATAGGTGGGGTATCAGCGAGGTATGAAAGGGCATGCATTCCTTGTGAAACATTGTCGAGATGCAGACGAAGGATGAAATACACCTCACTCCGTTCATTCACATCTGAACTGGTGTCTGATATCAGTGTCTGTAGACATAGCAGCATTGATTTTCCGTTAAATATTATTCAATACATCACACATCCCTAATATCAAAACCCGATAACTTAGAGAGAACATTTCTCGTGTGTCATTGCCCTCTCTTTCCTGCAGGTGTACTGCTGGTGTGATGATTCAATTTGATACGACACCTTGTAGGTTGAAGGGTTGACTCATCCTATGCGTTTTAAACGATGACTTATACTCCACACGTGTTGTTGACAGCATTTGGGTGATATGCACAAATCGATTCTCTCTCTCTCTCTCTCTCTCTCTCTCTCTCTCTCTCTCTCTCTCTCTCTCTCTCTCTCTCTCTCTCTCTCTCTCTCTCTCTCTCTATATATATATATATATATATATATATATATATATATATATATATATATATATATATATATATATATATAAAATATGTATATATATATATATATATATATATATATATATATATATATATATATATATATATATATATATATATATATATATATATATATATATATATATATATATATATATATATATATATATATATATATATATTTCGTGAGTTTCAAAGATAGTGAGTATCTCGGATAGTATCAAAAAAAGCAATGATATCGTTCTCACACAAATGGGATCGGCAACATTCATATGTTATCATGTTAATGCCAATAATAAAGTTGACATATCGTAACGACTATAAATCAACAAACCATGTGCACCTTCCTCATTATATGCTAATGTAACATTGATTACCATCGCAGGACGTACGTGGCTTGAGAGATTGTTATTGAATCTTTCCAAATGGGCATAAAATCTTGAAAAATGACAATTGTATGGCCCATTACTGAGCTTTATAGTAGTAAATTGTAAGAGACACAAGATCTCGGTGCCATGTTCTAATTCTGCACTCACGGGCAGTGGGGAAGTCAATCGACGACACGTGGTTGGATTGAAGTCTACTCCTACATCCACCATAGCTAACAATTCAACCCTTCTACTGCCAATGCTAAGGCTACATTCGTCCAAGGCACAAGGATACAAAGATTTTTGAAAAACATCTAAACCCTGTCATGTTGGTATACATTGGATAGCTCTTGCTGAGTACTCTCAGATGAGTACCCATGTGCCAGGTCATTTTCAGGTTTTTGCATCATTTGTTATGTGCCAAATTAGCTACAAAGCAGCATAAGGGTTAACAATACTAAAACACTGAAGGTGAAGAGAGACGGTATGCCGTAAATACCAACTCAAGTCATTAGACATTTCTCATGTTTTCGGCCATTTTTGTTTTTTTTGAAATGTTACATTTACATTTTCTTTGTATTGCTTCCTGTACTCCTTTAATAGTCTTTATTTTATACTGGTATTACATTTGAACAGTCGGTTTAAAGCATTGGAGAAGGAACCACAATCCGGTATTACATAGGAACGGTCCCTTTAAAGCATATCGAAAAAAAGGAATTACATTCTAAAAATATGCATCTTTCGATTATCAGATTTATTGACCATGCACTCTGATAGATAGCATGAAAGGATAATCTAAACGAAGCAACTTTGACTAAATAAACTATTATAATGATTTGAATGGTTAAACCATACGATTCTGCTGTGTCTATTTGTCTTTAAAGTATTATGTTCCCTTCCTTAAACCTATTTCATGTTGCACAAAATTGAAAAGGGGAAAGGGAATTCCATTCACTTTACTAGTAGTGTCAAGATGTCTTTCAGTTGCAACGTAATCAATTAAAGTCCATCATAACAGTGACAATTTGCATGACGACCAAGCTAAATTCCTTCAGAGTATCCAACGGCACCGCAAGCTAGGGGAACAGGATGCGTAACCAATACATGTAGACATTAAGATCCTTGGAAATATGCTGTGGAATTAAGACATCTGTTTGGCATTATCTGTTGAAGAGATCTATGGTAATCGTCAGATTGGTGCCATAATCGTGTCCTGACGAGCACTGATTGTCCTCTGTTTATATCTCTCATAAACTCTCCTCTTATCTATGCATGTATTATGCATGGCCCAGCAAATGATCCCAGCTGAGACAAGCCTTATTTATGTATGTCAATTGCTGCGAGTCATCATTATACAATCAATGTTCATAGAAGCCTGTCGTAGGGGAATGGCAATAACTCACCATATACCTGACGGTGGACTTTAACCCATCTATATCAGCAGTGCCTAAACGTTCTATATCGTCATATCTTTTTGATCAAAGCATTTTCCGAAAAAAAATGTTTGAAGAAAAATGATCATATCCCAACCCACAACTTTCCTCCATTGTTTTGTTTTTACTTAGTTTCAAACTTAAGTTGAAAAGTATTTTAGGTTCAGGTGACTCCTGTCACAGGACGTGAAATGAAGGCACTGACACTGGTTGTCCTATACCTGCTTTTGTGGTTTATGCTAGCACACATTATGATCAAGTAAACAAGCATTTATAAAGGTTTATGGTCGATTTAGGTACTGTGTTACAATAATGTTTTGTCAAATATGGTTCAGTTATCGGAAATGTTAAGAACCATGCATTGGCTTCCCTTGTTATAATGTTTTATTTATATTCGTGGCGTTTGAAATTGTAACACCGTATGGATAATCAAGAAACGTGGTTTAAGGATTTACCGGATACAAAAAAACATTCACGTAAAAGAAAACCTCTTTTGGTATTCATATGTATTGAGTATAATTTCGATTGCTGTGAGGTTTTCCCCCTGGTATATACTTCTTTTGTAATCATATCAATTACAAGGACGAAATTCTTGAGCGAATAAATTGAGGTTGAAAATGTTTATTGATACTGTGGCTTCCTCATTTTTTTCTGTTCAGTTTTCCTTTAGCGATTTTTCTTAATTGTTCCATCTTCACAATATAACATCACTGTCTACAGTGACAATAGCTATGTACAAAAAACTGGTTCCGGTGTGTGAGGTCAATCGTGCATCCATGCCCAGGAATTTGGGTGGTAATCGGGCCTGCAGTCGTGTACTATGCCCGGGCTGCCCACTCATTTAGTGCAGGAATTAAATGTCGGCACTGTAGGTTCGAGACTCGAGACTATCAGCTCTCTTGGTAGGCTTGATAATGGGTCACCTAAGAGAAAATATCTTGATCGATACGAATCCTATCTCTTTGCTGTGGCCCGCCGTAAGCGGGGAATTACAAGGTATTTCCAACAGCGTCTGTCTGAAGAGACTTGTGGCGATATTCACAGGCACCTGCTTCCAATCTTTCTCGAATCACTCTTTTTGCCACTGCCTGGGATTGATTACTAAAGCTTACGGAATGCTAGAGTGTAATTTTTATCGATTCTGCCACAACAAATTTGTCCCGAGAACGAATTGCACTCTACGATACGTCGCAGTAGTGTCTGCGTCGGTGAGAATTGAACGAGGTGTGTTGCTCTCTCTAAGGTGACAGCGTACAATTGAATGAATAACAGTACGTTCTAAAAACAAATCGCAGTGGCTTCAACGTTCGATAGATGAACATACCACGTGAAAGTGACGAATACCTTTACCTAGTCCCTCTACATGTAGATTCTACGTTAAATCTATTGAAATATAGGTAAAAACATATACAAATCATGAACCACTTGCATCTGGAGTGAACACATGGTGTAATAAGTTTGCACATAGTTCATCAGTTAGAGCAATATTTGAACATCTCATTCAAGAGACTTAGATTGATATATGTGTGTCATGGATAAACAAGCTGTCTGTTAAATATAAAGAAAAGAAAGATTTTTTTGTAGAAGTCCAAAAAGCATTAGAACGTGCAATGAATGACCTTAGGTGAAAAATAGTATGTACACGTACCTAGATTATTTGATGAAACTTTCAATTGCATGTGTCATTATTGACTTGGTTGCAAATGATTTTTATTCAATATGATAATATATATATATATATATATATATATATATATATATATATATATATATATATATATATATATATATATATATATATATTTGTATAAATATATATATATACACACACACACACATATATATATATATATATATATATATATATATATTATATATATATATATATATATATATATAATATATATATAAATATATATTTGTATATATATATATATTTATATATATATATATATATATATATATATATATATATATATATATATAAATATATATATATATATATATATATATATATATATATATATATATATATATATAAAATATATATATATATATATATATATATATAAATATATATTTGTATATATATATATATTTATATATATATATATATACATATATATATATATATATATATATATATATATATATATATATATATATATATATATATATATATATATATATATATATATATATATATATATAAATATATATATATATATATATATATATATATATATATAAATATATATATATATAAATATATATATATATATATATATATATATATATATATATATATATATATATATAATATATATATATATATATATATATATATATATATATGTATATATGTATATATATATATATATATATATATATATATATATATATATATATATATATATATATATATATATATATATGTATATATATATATATATATATATATATATATATATATATATATATATATATATATATATATATATATATATATACATATATACATATACATGGAGAGAGAGATTGAGAGAGAGAGAGAGAGAGAGAGAGAGAGAGAGAGAGAGAGAGAGAGAGAGAGAGAGAGAGAGAGAGAGAGAGAGAGAGAGAAGCCGAATCTAATTGTGAATAATAGAAAAATCCGAGTAAAGCCACCGACTAACCCAAGTGACTGGCACCTTTCATAAATTCCCGAGGCGGATTTGAACACTGGAAGGCGGACAATGGCGAGGGAAATCAAGCAGTCGAAGTAGGCCCACTCGGCTATAGGGGCAGCCCTCCTTAAAGAGACTTGCACCATAGCAACCTATCAATGATGCAAGAAATTAATGAGATCATGGTGTTCTGTTATGTATTTATCATCTAGGGCAGACAGGTTCACTAGGACGGAGAGAGGTTGTCTCATACATTGACGCATTATTACGTATAATGTGAGGGCACCCAATGTGTATAGCATGATATTAATAGAAATGGGATCCTATATCTCTAAGCTACGGAAATCATCCTCCTACTCACGTCAGGAAATTATGAAAGATACCTTCCGATAGGCGAAGAAGATTTCATGTCATGTAAGAGGTGACGTCTACCTGTCTATAATAAGAAATGCATACACGTCATTGAAATCGGTTATTGTGCCTGCGAGCTATTTACAGGTGCCAAATCATGTTGAACAAATTGCAATGGTATTGTTTTGCCAAAGTCACTAATAGATCTGAGAAGGCGTAATTATGATTCCCAAGTAGTCAATACAGGCAAACTGGAGCAACTAGAGAAATTCATCGACTTTACAGTACAGACATTTATTTCCTGCACCAGTCGACCAGACGTCTGCCGGTGACTGGTTGTACAAACACGCATGGATAACAAAACATACGCCAACCACATCAATGACACACGAAGTTTGCAAATGAAAGCTAGCTTCAGTTGTCAGGCCATCCAGGAAATGTCGGACTTGTAGTGAGTAACATGCAACTTTCCCACATATCTCAGAAAGAGTTTAACCACGGAGCATGCACAAAGGAGAGACATAGTGAGAATCGGGCACACAATGGGCTAGATCGCTGGACCAGGGGGGGGGGTATAAAACGTCGTTATATTTCAATAGTGCAAAGGAAAAGATACCATGAACCCCAATGCAACATATATACGTGTGTGCATGTAAAAAAGAGAAATGTCATCACCATAGTGTTTCATTTGAGGTTCATTGTCCACTCTCTCGAGAAATCTCATGGAGTAGTTGTCATTCATCACAATGAATGTAATAGGTCGCAGGGGAACAATATGAGGGATTAACCTTTACATGCTTTTAACTTAATTGCAAAAGTGTATAACATACAATAATAGGTTTAGATGTCTGCTTATATACTACATGTAACAATAGTTCTCGAGGGCCAAGTGCAATTTCCACTGTTCTATTATCTTCTGTGCACAGAAGGACGGGAATAATAGTCTGATGTCCTCTGGGTTGAATTCCCTTCTTTCTCTTAATATCTAATACTGCTTAGTGCTTTCATAAAAAAGCATCACAACGATGTTTAAATTTGTATAGCAAACCATGTAACATATGTGGAGACTTATCTTTCTCCAACATAGATGATATATTCCTGTCAAATCTATATAATGATAATGTTCATTGGTCATTGGTATTCTTTGTATTTCTTACTATTCCAAACTAGTAATGGCTTTGTCTATTCTAAGAAATTTTAACGAAGGCGTTTTTCTTATATTGAAGACATATAATGTCCACAACACATGTAAACCTGAGGTAACATAGATATTACAATGATATTTATTTAAATGGATAGTCATGTTCGATTCCTCCTCATCATTTTCATATATGCGATATTCCAAGGAGCATTGCTGACAGCGATTAGATGATTATGATTATGTCTAGACGTTTGTGATTTGCCGACGTTTCCACTACCACTCAAAAAGACAAGATTAATAGGCCTGAAACTAAAAGCCTAATGTGGAGGTGCCTTAAAAGGGGTGTCATGAGCATGTGTGAAGTCATGTTGCCTTAGTCGTGATCTGTAAAAGTATATATGGAGATTAAATGTTTCTGTTGGTATTTGGACTACTTAGATGAGGCTTAAAGAAACAAGTCAAGGACTTCTAAAGAAAGATACATCAATGGCGTATGGGTCTTGTTCACTGGCTTGGTTACTTCGGGTGCTAGGTTGCTCAAATAAACGTGCTTAAATGTCTTAAAGGACTGACGGAAATGGTCACCTGTTAGAAACCACACTTCAATGAAAATTGCAACACACCTGCATGCCAATTTGGCTCACGTTTTCTGGTACTGCCAAAACCAATTTCCTGTTGCCCTTCAGATTGTCAGTTTGTATTAAAGAAGCTGTAAAGAGTGTTTAAAGGGGCCTTCCATAAACACTTTGCTGTTAGTCAACCATAAGGTTTCATCTTAGTCCCATTACTTGGTGCCAGTGAGTGATTAGATGTATTAAAAGGATCGTAAAATAACACTATGTATAGTGTCAAAATTATCAGTCATGTGCACGCTAGCTTCCAGACAAAACTACATTTGGAATTTCAAATCAATACTATCCATTTTCTGCTTTTGTTATGAAATTGTACCTGAGATTTTGAAAATAAAGCCATTTAACTTCAGAATTCCACATTATACATGGAAGATGACAATAGTTATTCGTTTGATATTTCTGATATATATATATATATATATATATATATATATATATATATATATATATATATATATATATATATATATATATATATATATATATATATATATATATATATGTGTGTGTGTGTGTGTGTGTGTGTGTTTATAGTGATAACTATACAAGTCTTTATACGTGTACGCAAAGACTTAACATCATCTGTATGGTAACTCTCCATATATAACCGAACGAATCCATTAATTGTGGCAGGAATTACTGCTGGTTTCGAGTGCACCATGAAAACAAATGTTAATGTTTCCCACACAAAAGGTGTTTAACTATCCCCTATCCGTGCTAAGTGGGAGTCAATACAGGCGAGCGTGCCAAATTGGCAGTCATCCCTGATCAATCACCTCCTGGGCCGCCGAGTGGCATTGGGTGCGACAATCAGAGCAGTGGGCTATTAGCATGTGCTAGTGAGAATAATACAGTTAGGCCGTATTGTGCTGTTCCTTGTACTATGAGCTATGTATACCCGCCATTGTGGCATGAACGGCCTTCGTTCTCCTAACACATTAATGCTCACAGCAGCCAAAAGCAGCCTGACAAGTTTGATAAAATCATGCAAGAAAAAGCAGAGTTTGGTAAATAGTTGAAGCAGAAATGTTTTTCCGAACATTACCAACAACTCTCCTTCAAATATTTTGTAAAATCATTCTTTTTTCCAAAGTTATAGTCAAAGCTACCATAGATCCAGACGACAATTGCTGGAGGAACTCTTCTAAGCATTAATGGGTTAATGCCCAGGAGATCTGCTTACAAAAGGTCCATACGCCTCTGGCACGGAAGGCAGTATGACTGAAGGGACGTCACTAATGCCTCCCTGCAGATCCACAATATAGGCAATAGCCTGCATGCATTGAGAGCAGTCCCTGCTCAATCCACCGCTAATATATTGTATCAACGTTCTAGGGAATCTCGGCCATTAAGTCGAAGATGTGTAGTGCATTGTATGACTGCAGGCCACACACTACTTACCACTTTCTGTCCAGAAGGCCACACAAATGTAAAATCATTGAAAACATTTTTTGAAGGATTACTTCACATACGAGTGTTATTCAAGCTATAAAGTAGAATGAATTATAAACCTTCTCAATGCTTGCATTGTATCGAGTTAACAATAGGTCTGACAAACTGCAATTCCCGAGAAACATGAAACATCACCTTTATTATGATTAGGTGATATTCTATAGGTGATAAAGCTATAGATAATTGCATTTTATAGAATGAACTTTCAAAGTTGTTCACAAACGTTGGAGTCCAACAATGACATTTAGTCCCAATACCTTGGATATGCATTACGGGTATTTTCGTGTTTTTACTTTTAACATTTTTTACATTTAAGGAATGATAAATGTATCCTATATTATCACTTCTATAGACGTATATTTCTATTATGTGAGGTTTTATGTTGGGATTTATACCTCTATTTGAGTTGCCAACCCATGACTACCCAGTGCATGATGTTGGAGGAAACCGAAGTAAAAGGGCGAAATCACAGATGCAGACAACATAAGACTATATGTTCAGGATATTGTTGCTTATACACCTTTGACACATCTACAGCCTGGTGGTTGTCATCTACATGTATGTAAAAATGTGTTTCTTTGATCATTTAATCTATTTTTCTCAGAACTTCCTTCAAAGAAGTAATACATTACTGAAGCACTCTGAATAAAATAAGCCCAGGTTTCAAAGGAAGCCCCTTGGCGACTCATTAATAGCGATTACCAACACCTAACTTGTAATCATGTCAGATTGCAAGTACCTTTTATCATTTATTGGAAACACGCACTATTTTAAATCTTTAATAAGTTAAAACTACATTCCACAAAAAGTGTTGATACAACGTAACTAGATTTGGTCTTTCTTGAATAAATGAATGCGACTCACTCCTTTGATTCTCAAATTTCAATCATTCGTTTATATTTCTTTCAAACTGTGTCCCTAAGAAAGTATAGTTTCAAATGTTGCCGAAACGTCTTTAAACGTGGTTCCTATAATGATTTTATTATACCAAGCCCTTTACTGATTATCTTCTTTTTTGTAAGTATTGTTGATGTTTTATTGACCAAAATAAATATAGATAATGTATCGAATAAGTATGTTGAATTCTTAAGAAAATAGAAAATTACAAAATAGAAACTCACAACCGGGAGGAATATACATGTCTTTACTTTCAAAGATACCAGGGATAATCCTTCACAACGCGACACATTTGTATCGACCAGGCCATTAAATTAGCGAAGATACTTCTGAGAGCCGGGCGTCGTCATTGCCATTTGGCCTGCACAGCAATACCCCGGACTATGATTTATTCTTAAGCAATTAAGTAAAGACGGAGCTTCTTTTCAAAATCACTTTTTGTGTGATCTGAGATGAGTCCCTATGCTCATCTGCTTTATCATGCCGAATTGATTAGTGGCCCCCTTAAGACACCTTTTAGGATCCACTTAAAGGGGGCGTTGTACGCATTAAGCTTTTACGCGAAAGCCGTTAGCAACTCGTTAGTGTGCTAATAGATGATGGATGTTGCCGATATTCTTGTAAGCTTCACAGCATTAGTAACACTTCCCAGCGTTCGATGCATGTTAGTAATAGCAGGACGCATATTGATATGTGATACATATGGTCGGGTACAGTTCTGACATTTAATTCTTGCACTAAATGCGTGGTTAGCTAGTGCATAATACACGATATAACGTCCGATTGTCTCCTGGGTATGGGTGCGACCACATGTCCCTGACCGTATAACTAAACGTAGCTATGATTCGCAAGCAACGTGGGTCATTGATATGATTGGCTTATTTTTGGACATGTTATCAATTGCAGTTTGTACAACCAGGCACAAGCTAACGTCCGCTCGACAGGTACAGGAATTAGATGTCAGTACTGTACCGATTGCTCTTTGTTTGACGGGTATTACTGCGAAAGAAATGCGGAATTTCGAAATCATCAGCTATTAGTAATTTCCTAATTGACATTCCTATTTCTATACTATTCTGTCCCCATACAGTTCTACACTTGCATACCCGTACAGACAATGAGAGCTCTCCCTTTTATTGCCGATTTTTGAACATCATAAAGGTAATCTGTTTTTAGAGAATACCCGATGCATTCATTAGTTGATAACTTAACTGCCATTCAATTGCTTACATATGTATGGCTTATTGTTAATTGCCTTTTCTTTTCATGTAGCTGCTGGTTAAAAGAAATAAAAACTAAGATTTAACTTTAGCTTTTTTATTTTTTGCAATACGCAGATTTTTTTTATTTCTTATCAACACACACACATATAACACACAGCAAATGCCACTTTCTGGATTATGAGACTAAAGTCTTAGATGCTATTCCCTACATGTCTTCAACATCAGGTTAGATTTTCAACATTACCCTAAAATGCAAATTAGATCTGATCATTTTTGTTCAAATATAAGTTTCCCCTAAATTTCTAGATAATACTGTTCACATTGCAAATGCACTATTAGTTCTTACATTTAGGTTGACCTGAGTTGGACTGATAAAAATGCCTCGTATTCCAAATATGGTACATTTCCCTGCCTAAACGACTTAATGCGTGTGTACTTACTCGAAATTATGCAAGTCTGCCATGAGAATTGGTTTATGCCACTACCTCAGTATGATCTGTTTACTTTCACGTGGCTTAACAGTGATGAATGCACTTACACCGGAATCCAGCATGCAGCTTTCCTCGGGAGATTTTGAACACAATTAGTACTAGGTTTCTGTGATATATAGATCATTTAATGCATCACGGCCGGTCGCTCAATAACAAGCTCTGCTAGATACAGATTGGTATTAGCCTGAGACATCCAATGTCCGTATTGTGTACTCAACTATTCTTCTAGCTAAAGACTCGAATGAAACATGTGTGTAGCTCGTCAATCGGCTGTAAAGTACATGTATTTTGGAAGCTCAATTCTTGGA
>OZ012684.1:86021561-86026561 GCA_963942565.1 Maea johnstoni | reverse complement strand
TGTATACTTGTCAAAGTGTCTGTAACTCGATTTAAAAATTCCAGATAGTGATATTCTCACTTTATCTGCTTAAATCCATTGAAACATGTTATTATTTTTGCAAATATCTATGGTCAACTACAATCTTAAAATAACTTGTCCGTTGGATCCCTGATTGTTTGATGGAAAGGTTGAATGGTGGAGGAGCTTAGAGAATGAGGCCGTTATATAAAGGAAAAAAACTTTTTTGATAACTATTGGGAAATTACGTTCTATTCAACTTTAATGAGCTTTATGAAATAAAGCCAGATACACCATCTAGAAACGCCAATGATCTAGCAACAGTATCTACATCTACAGTTCACACATCTAATTCATGCACCAGTCGACCGGACTTCTGCCAGTGACTGTTCATGCACACACCCATGGATAACATGTCAAAAATAGGCCAAGCATATCAATGACCCACCTAGCTTGCAAAGCAAAGCTACTTTCAGCTGTGAGGTCATCCATGCATCCATACGTGTGCGGTCGTGTATCATGCCCGGGTTGCCCATGCACTTAGTGCAGAAATTAAATATCGGCACTGCAAAAGTAAGACAGATATGGTAAAAAGTGAAGGTTTGAATATGATGCCTCTTTGTCAAGAGAATACGGACTCTCAACGCTGCTTCTGGCCTAGGCATAAGGAAAAATGGGTTGAACATGA
This sequence comes from Maea johnstoni, assembly GCA_963942565.1. Classification (NCBI taxonomy): domain Eukaryota; kingdom Metazoa; phylum Annelida; class Polychaeta; order Spionida; family Magelonidae; genus Maea; species Maea johnstoni. Next base: position 86,025,873 of record OZ012684.1, on the reverse strand, counting down.
TGTTAACGTGTAACAAAATATCTTGGCAGATAGCGGGTACCTATTGTTACGTTTGAAAGCGAAATTTGGGTTATGAATGACAAAGATTCAGAAATCTTCTGATATTTCATAGATACGCAGGGAGAAAATCCAACGATTCTCTTGTTCTACAGTACAGACATTTAATTCCTGCACCAGTCGACCAGACGTCTGCCAATGCCTGGTTGTACAACATCCAGGCATAACATGTTAAAAAATAAGCCTAGTATACCATTGACCAACATAGCTTTCGAATCAAATCTACGTTCAGTAATGAGGTCATCCATGCATCCATGCACAGGAAACTAGATGGCAATTGGGCCGCGGTCGTGTATTTTGCCCGGGCGCTCCACACATCTAGTGCAGGAACTACAAGTCGGCACTGTAGTATTTCATCCTCTAGTAGCAGTGTGTACGGACTTAGTGTATAAAACTGACGACTGCATCTGCATCAAGAAACTGTTGTTTATACTGACTATTATAAGGATGGATGGGGGAAACGTCACGAGGCATCTATTAGTGGTTAGATTAGAAAAAATCCTCGGGGACATTGTGCATAATAGACATCACACCAATTATAGCCCAATGTATGACATTTTGATGTATGCCTAAAATGTGGTTTACTAGACAGCGTTGGGATATGCTTAATAGCAGAATTGCTATTATGAGTAAAAAGAAAACTTTGCCAACCTTTGTCCGAAACAGAGCATGGAGTTTAGAAGACATGTGATAGAAAAAAAACGGTTCTAGGACAAATCCCCCCGGACAATATCCCCCTGGACAATATCCCCCCAGGACAAACCCCCACCCCGGACAAAATCCCCCCATTCCAATATCCCCCCGGACAATATCCCCCCGGATGATATCTCTAGTAAAACATGTGTAAGTAAAAAAATTCAAAAAGATTCAAGTGTTTTAAATTATCCTTAAACATGTGTTAGTAAAAAAATCTTTTTTAAATTAAAAAAAATTCCAGTTTTGAATTATCCTAAAACATGTCTTAGTAAAAAAAATATTTAAAAAAAAAATTCCAGTGTTTTAAATTATCCTAAAACATGTTAGTAATTTTTTTTTTTAAATTAACAAAAAAAAATCCAGTGCTTTAAATTATCCTAAAACATGTTAGTAAATTTATTATTTTGAATTAAAAAAAATTTTCCAGTGTTTTAAATTATTCTTTTTTGAATTTTTTAATTTAAAAAAAATATTTTTTACTAACACATGTTTTAGGATAATTTAAAACACTGGAATTTTGTAATATTCTTTTTACCAAGACATATTTTAGGATAATTTAAAACACTGGAATTTTTTTCAATTTTTTTAACTAACACATGTTTTAGGATAATTTAAAACACTGGAATTTTTTTCAATTCTTTTCAATCTTTTTACCAACTCATTTTTTTGGATACTTTAAAACACTGTAATTTTTTCTATTTTTTTACTAACACATGTTTTAGGATAATTTAAAACACTACTTTTTTTGAATTTAAAATAATCTTTTTTTTACTAACACATGTTTTAGGATAATTTAAAACACTGGAATTAAAAAAAAACTTCCCAGCACATGATTTAGGATAATCTAAAACACTGAAATTAAAAAAATAATATTTTTTTTTACTAACACATGTTTTGGGATAATCTAAAACACTGGAATTTTGAAAAAGAATTTTTACTAACACATGTTTTATAAGAGATATCATCCGGATATTGGAACGGGGGGATTTTGTCCGGGGGGTTTTGTCCTGGGGGGATATTGTCCGGGGGGATATTGTCCGGAGGGATATTGTCCTGATACCGAAAAAAACGGACACTCTGATTTTGGTAGAAAATGACCTCTTAAGTAAGACAGCTAGTAAAACTAGGTACCGGTATATGACTTTGTGGAAAATCTCTGATGCTAACCCAAGACTGGTGCGACAGTATTTGCGACATTTATGGTCAGATTAGTCGGTCACATCAGTCAGTGAAAAAGAGATGGCTTATGAATTAAAGGTTTGGTGACCCGCAGCCATCTGGCTTAAATTCTGATATGTATGCAAGTGAGAATGTCTTCCACTTCCTCATGTACTGTCCTCATGTAAGGTGAGTAATAGACGAGATTTTTAACGATACAAGATGGAAATGGAAGTTTTGCCTATGAAAAAAGGTAAGGCTTTTTTGTTGATTTCGTGTGTATAGTGGAAGCGTAAGGTTAAAGTTTATACCAGAATATCAAATAAATACGTACCTTATGATATCATATTAGATAGCTGACATCAAATATGTCAAATACAAGAGAGGAGCTACATACATAATAAACGCTACTATATCTCAACTTCTTATCAACCTCCACGTCAGGAAACGACAGAAATTACAGAATGGTTAGGTGGTTAGATGCTGAAATCTAAGACATGTCACGACCTGAAGAGTACTTACATATATAATAAACGGTTCCATATCTTAACTTCTTATCAACCTTCACGTCAGAAAACTACAGAAATTGTAGAATCACCTGTCGTGCCTCTACATTCTTAAGTCATTGAACAGGAAATCCTTTTTTTTATGATAAATGGTTCCATATCTTAACTTCTTATTAAACCTCAACGTCAGAAAGCGACAGAAATTACAGAACTTCCTGCACTGCCTCTACATTCATAGGCCATTGAATGAGGAATCCTTTTTACAGATGTATTAGTAATGTAAAATGGGTCAGCAAAGTGGTGCTTTAACAACACACCGGAAAGGCACGTCCATGTCAATTACAGGTAGGCGTGATATGAGACTATGGCAATTCAGGTCAGGTGTTTTCTACATCTGTGGGTTTTGCTGGAACTGATGCAGTAACTCCTGGGGCACAAGTACTATATTGCATCTATATTGACTGTGCTCGTAGAGTACACAGTAAATCACCTATACAGAGTATTTTGATGTAAACATTTTTTTCTCAATAAACGTCGAGTAACTCATACACATGGAAATTAGTACTATATACAATCATCAGGTATTACATATGTTTTCTTATAGTTTGTTCGTGAGTATTTTTCTAAGTCTGATCGACTGTGTGCGTGTTCGATAGTCGAATGGTCACCGACTATTTGCTTTTCTTGCCACTGCCCCGATTCTAATCCTTCTCGGGACATGTGAAAGGGTTGCCAGTGACTTGGCGGCAGGTGGTGTTTCCCCCCGGATACTCGGGTCTCATCCATCCTTAACAGCTGGCTAGTAAAAATTTACATATAATACGGCAAAAAAGGATGATAAACGAAATCCACCCCTACCCCACCCCCAAAAAAGGAAGATATTCATACAGACCTTTTGCTTTAAAGATCTGACTGTAAAACAGCAGGTTCCAGAACACGACGATAAGCTTGCAACTTTGCTTTTTGAGGGGCTATATAGCAAAAACTGCCTATAGATTAGCATTGATATTTACTTCAACATGCACATATTATCTGTGAGGTAGATCGGCCACAATACAATTACGTTTGTGAAAATATGTATGTCAATACATGCTATAACGCGAGACCTGTTGCAATTCATCATTAAATATTTACCTGTGTATTATTTTATTCATTCCATGCTTGTGTTCCTTTAAGACAGACAGCACCATCACTTAGACCCTGTTTGTTTTAACGTATAATGCACAAGTCAATTCAATACATGCTACTACATATACCTTGTAATACAAGCATTCCCTCTCGACCCCTAGCAAACGTTTAGACCCTTTAGCATGGATTCAACTGAATGTTATGTAAACTTTTCCGTGCCAATGCCCTGATCCAAGAGCATGGCATACCTGGCCTTGTGGAAGCAGGACCCCGGTTGTGGGTAAAAAGGGCTTGGCCTGCTTTAAAAGTTGTTGCTAGAATTCAACTGTTCTTGGTAGTAGCTCTAACTTCTCACCTTTTGCTGAAAACGTACTAGAGACTGCGTGTAGAATCATGGATGCCCAAAGAATGAAGCCAGTTGGAGAGGAGGGCTCGTTTTGGACAAGGTGCAAGTACATGTACAATGCCTTGATAATACCAAATATTATGACAAGACATATATTCTATATCAACGTATTCGTCATGGAGTTCACTTTGTTTTAGAACGTTAATTACACGGAAGACACAATACAATTACACGGGTAGACATATAATTTAGTATTGTGTGAACTCAACTTGTCATAACCATAGTTTCATAAAGGGTGGTCCCTTACGTTGTGGAACCTGCTAAGTTGTGGAAACAAACGGTTTTGCTTACTTGCATCTAAAATCAATCATTTACTGATGGAAAAGCTTTAAAGACATTACGTAGACTCAAATCTAAATTG
>OZ012684.1:85939692-86018861 GCA_963942565.1 Maea johnstoni | reverse complement strand
TGGAGTATCTGGGAATCGTGATAAGGCAAACGTTTTTGTCACATGGTAGAACACTATATCCCAATGCAAAAGTGTCTAGAACAGGTCATGCATATTAACTTTTAGAAAGGAAATGTATGCTCTGTGATTTATTATATGGAAGAAACACTTGTTGACTTGTCTGTTTTAACAATTGATTATAATTGTTCTACTGTGTATGGCATAGATGTAGCCTCATATACAGGTTGTCCACAAGGTCACAGTAAGGAAATCAACAACAGGAAAAAAAATATATAAAAAATATATATGACATAAATATTTGTCTACATTTCTATATGATAATATAAACAATACAAATTTCTCAGTGACCGTATCATATGAGTGATCTAGCATTGTCTGCAATGCATTAAATAATATATACATCACGGTTTTACGAAATGCTAAACCTTTGTCTGATTTTTACCTTCATGAATGTTTGCCTTATCCACGTCTCTTAATTTCCCTTAATTAATTCTGCATTTGAGCTTAGGTAAAACCACCCTTTCTATATTTTCATCACTGCTCATCCAATTTCCTTTTATCCGAGCTTTTAATTTGAGAAACCTGAATATTTTGAAAGGCTCCTGATTAAATGTAATCTCCAGCAGTTGATGCATAATTTGTAACAGCTGCTCACCCAATTTCCTTTTATTCAAGATTTAGATTAAGGATATCTATAGCGTCTGTAAGATTTGTTCGTGTAACTCAAGTGTGTCTTGCTGAAATAAAATCATTAACTGTAACATCCATCCAGTTGATGTGCAGTACCAACATTTAATTCCTGCACTAAATGCGTAGATAGCCCGTGCATAATACACGACCTCATGCCCGGTTGGCACCAAGTGTCCTTGGCATGGATGACCTCACAACTGAACGTAGCTTTGATTCGCAAGCAACTTGGTTCATTGATGTGCTTGGCCTATTTTTTGATATGTTTTACACGGGTGTTTGTACTACCAGGCACGAGCACACGTCCGGTCGACTGGTGCAGTAATTAAATAGCTGTACTGTATTACTGTTTTCTTTCATTTCAGGTGATAGGTGCGTTTATAACTTCAACAGTAAAGATAACACGACAGGCATCTTCAAGTCACCCAACTACCCTAACAACTACCCAAAGAAATCGGCATGCGTCTACCACTTCCAAGGAAGCAAAGATGAAAGGATACGTATAAACTTTACAGCATTTGATCTAGACACTGGTACAGTTGCTGGGTAAGCAAGAACTATTTAATTCTTCCTCTGATTATTTCTTTTAGGTGTATATATTCGATATGAACCTTTTGGTACTAAAATTAGAAATGTCTTTTATCTTCCCCTTTTTAACCATATTACGACTGACTCGTGCCTCAGTGGTTGTTAATGGTGGATGAACCCACGGTATCCTGCGACAACCACCGTGTAACCTCAGGTCACTGGCAACTTTCTAACATGTGACTTTCTGACATAGAGATAGTATGAATGCGTATCATGAAGATATTTAGCGCTATGCTCTTTGCAGATGAGCAATAGTCTTGTATTATATATGCATGAAACAAATGAGTATTTGTATTGGATGGATTGATATGCAATAAACAAAAAAAACCTTTTCGAATGTATATAAATTTCTCACACGCATTGAATTGGATTTGGAACCGGGCCTTGTGGACCTGTCAGTGGTATGCAGCACTTGACTAGCAATTCAGCAGCCTTCCTTATGAGCATTTGATTTGTGTTAAGCAATAACAACTAAAATGGCACATTTACACTTGAACCGTGTGTCCCCAATCATACCATAATGTTCGAGTGCTTTGTGCAGCCAATATATAACCATGAGTGGTGTAAATTGACATACCTGTAGCTGTGTGCTTGGTGATTGTGCTTAAAACTTTCCAGAAACTACCTCTATGCCCTAATCTGTCTCAATAATTGTTCTACAGGTGCCTGTTTGACTACATAGACGTCTACTCTATTGATGCAACCAACATGAAGTACTTGATAGAGCGACTATGTGGCAGCAAGATACCTAACCCCATAGCCTCAGTGCACTCCAGGATAGAAATCAAGTTCAAATCCGACTACATTGACGGCCATAGAGGATTCCTAGGAAAATATGAATTTATTGATGAGAGTAAGTACTGTTAAGCGTCAAATTTACTCAGTTTAAAGAGTATGATAATCGGAGAGAGAGCGAGAGAGAGAATATCTAATTCTCTCTCTCTCTCTCTCTCTCTCTCTCTCTCTCTCTCTCTCTCTCTCTCTCTCTCTCTCTCTCTCTCTCTCTCTCTATGTGTGTGTGAAATGGTCCATATGCCTCTAAAATTTATATTTAACGTGTACTGGACTCATATTGCATTGTAATTTATATTTGGGCTATAATGCACGCCATAAAATAGCTAATGTATCTTTCGAGGCAAGGTCTATCACTTTCCCAGTGAGTAGGGTACATGGGATTGCTTCTCCTACATCAGGCAGGTACAAATGTTTGTGCAATCTAAAGATTTTCGGTTCGGTGGCGTTGCTATCAATCTTACCATCTGAGAATAACATGTACCTGGAGAATGTAAGCCTCTTATCCATACGATCCAACAAGATCGAAACTATGTGAGCAAACGTGTGTAGCCTTGCTATGGATCTATAAACCTTGTTTATCATGAATTGATGGATCAACAAAGCTCTCAAACCCACACTAATATATCAGTGGTACTTTTCAAAGATGAATGGTATTTAAGTACTAATTTCACATAGTTAGGGAAAACATATCAATCCAATGTGTTATCGTTATCTATATTTGAATTATAGCTTTATTTGATATTCTTCCTGGTGTTCAAAATTGCATTAAAACAAAATGATGATTTACAGACAATTTAGATCCATCTATCGTTTCACCAAATTCACATATAAATGAAACACCACCCAAGTTTGTCCCATTGAATTTTGTGGCCAGTAGTCGAATACTGAATCTATGTATAAATAAAAAGCTTGTTTTCTTCTTGTATGGTAGCGATGGTAGATAATGGAATGAGCTAAGATTGGTGTGATTAATTCGATATAATCACTGGTAAATTGCTTTGCCCTGACCCCTGTTGCCTAACAATCAGGGCTAATGGCCAAGTGGGGCACAGGTCATTCCTCTGGGTTGTAATCTGCTGTATAGGGACCGGGTGTGCCAATAACAATTGAACGCACATCGTTTAGAGGCGTCTACTAGTAGGAAATGAGATTGTAGACAGTATGCCAGCGGTGGCTGTCTTATCATCTGGCGATTACTACATGTATGTAACCTGAACCCAAAATTAACTAGATTTTCGTCGGTTGTTCTACATGTATGTTGCTACAATGAAAATGGGGATGAAAATGATAGCGCACGAGATATATTTGAATAAATATATGTCAAAAAGACCATGCAATACTAGTATATAATACATGCTTTCATAATCCGTAGACTGATATCCGTATATTACAGCCTATTTGTGGCATATTAAGCAAAATTCTTGTAATGGTATGCCTAATCGTTTTCGCAAAACACACAAAACACTATTTCTATTGAATACGCTGTAAGCGTGCGAGTATTAAAGAAAATAAATCGGAACAGTGCTCGCATGCTTGATGGAAGAAAGATGAACATGATAAAGGAGAGACAATAAATATTCTACCCAAACTGCTCATATCACTCTATCGGTATCATCCTATCAGAAACAAAACAGATTGATGTGTTTGTAATGTAGTTACTTTTTTTTCTCTTTATCAGCATACAGACAACTTCACAAGCCATAAACATTGCCATCTGGTTAGACAATTGTCTGGCTGATCGAATTGAACATCAGCAATTCACACTGTCATGTTATATCCCAGCAATATGGAAAAGCTTTGCGGGCGAAATTGAAAAGGATTAGATTGGTATTTTTTTCATTGTCATTTTTTCCACATGAATCATAAACCGAGATCAGTTGCTATATATATTGGTGGTGGCGACCAGACCACTCGGGGAAAACCGAGTCCCACAGTTATTGGTAACTTCTTCACGCGCGTGGTGGCAGACAATACACAATGCCTCTGGACCACTCGGATATCGCGGTAGGCCCTGCCAGTTAGGGAGAATGCTATATGAATAAAGCTGTAAAGGGACAGATTGGAACCCATTAATCGTGGTTAGTTGCTATATATAAGGGTGATGGAACCAGATCACTCGGGGTAAACCTCCGCGTTACCCAAAGTCATTGGCAACGTCTTCACGCGCCTGTAACAGAAACGAACTCGGTATCTTTGGCAGTGCTGAAAATGACATCTGGAAGAAGCTGCGCAATGCCTCAGACCACTCGGCTATCGGGATAGGCCCTTCTAGATGAAGGGAAATGCCACAAGGGACCCAGTTATTCCAGTCGATTTCTTACACGATGGATATAAAGACCAGCGTTGTTATAAAATGCCAGAATGTGTCCCCGCTGTGTCTAGAAGAAGTCTCGTGATAGGGATGGTCGATAGAATCCTTATAGCTGCGCATGTTTGCAATCTGTGCAAAGCGAAACCTATTTCCTCCAATGCCTTAGCACTTTAACTCGGGTATCTTGGGGGATTTGAGGTAATACGATTCTGCAGCAGAGAAATGACAAGTTTTCCGATAAGATCTCCGGCATCTATCACATTTTATTCTTGTGAAATTTACAAAAAAATGATTCGTCACCTTTAATACCTATGCTATTGAACTACTTCAAAATAAGATCTGTGATTAAATGATTTACACATTTACCAATACCGACTGGGGTTTTCTTAACAATTCTTGAAGGTACGTGACCGCTCGAAAGAAATACACTTCATGTTAAAGATTCGTATTCAAAGGATCGCCTACCAAAAAGGAACTATAAATCATGTCTATCTGAGAAATTGTGACATGAAAATATGCTTATGATTTATATCGTACATTGGCACCTGAGGTATTCGTCATCTATGGTTGAACACTTTTTATGGCTATCTCAAAAGTAGGGATATTTGAAAGCGTATGGATGATTTGAATTGAATGAATCTTTTGAACGATGAAAAAACATCTGCCTTGCAGAGAATTCTAGAAAAATGGTTATCTGAGAAATGAAAATAATTAAATTGATACGAATCATTGACGTATACTAGTATTCAATATGGAAATATATATTTCTCCTTAGAACTCATGTCATCTTTTCATCATTTATACCGCAATACTGCTGAAACCACTGCAAGTGAACTTTGATGAGGGAAAATTCTATTTCGGATTCTGTCAGTTGGGATTACACTTTTGTAATGTATTGCTTATGCAATCTAAGCGAGGATGATGAATGTCGTACAGGATGCAATAAAGGCAACTCAAATGACATATGTCATCATAACGTCAAAATATCATCTCTGTGTGAGGTAAGCCCAGCCCTATGCAGTTCTCTCGCAAATCAGATTATATCAAAATCGGCCTTGTTCATCTCTCTCCCGCACTGGTTCTCTCGGCTTCCCTTATAGGCAGGCGGGCCAATAAAAAGACAACGACGAATGCAAACGTATTGATCTAGAGAAGTGATTTCCATCAAATAGGAGTCATACCATAGTTAAATATGTATACGATTTTTATCATTATTATTACTAGTAGTAGTAGTGGTAGTAGTAGTAGTAGTAGTAGTAGTAGTAGTAGTAGTAGTAGTAGTAGTAGTAGTAGTAGTAGTAGTAGTGCATCAGAAAAGCATCATTTCTATTTTAAGGCTAAGAGAGACCTTTGGCCAATGTTAGGCTCTTCTAACAAATGCATTACTCATTCATCATGTGGGATTTCGTATAATCTGTAATGTCCGCATAGGTTAAATAGTACAGCAGTTGTGAGCTCATGCGAGAACCCCTTGTGTCTCCTTGATGACATTCTCTTAATCGTGGGCGGATAAAAACCATCACCTTCGCCATGAGAAGGAAACTGCTCTCTCTCTCTCTCTCTCTCTCTCTCTCTCTCTCTCTCTCTCTCTCTCTCTCTCTCTCTCTCTCTCTCTCTCTCTCTCTCTCACACACACACACACACACACACACACATACTCTCTCTCTCTCTCTCTCTCTCTATCCAGCTTATCCCCACATAGAACCAAATTATTCCTGGATTGCGGGCAATCAGTTTTTATTGAAGAAATGACACGTTATTCAACAAAAAGCAATGCTGCCGATCAACGATTTCCCATCTTTCTTGAAAAGTATCAACTTTTTGCCAGATAGCTATTTGGAGACAAAGACCTGGTATGTAATATTAATCTCATCCTTCAAATTCCTTCAAATTTGCAGAATCCAATTAATGAAGGTTACAATAACGTACAGTTCATATATATCTATATAAAATATAATTTTCACTGTTTAAAATAAACCAGGGATGGAAGTTCTAAACGAAAAATTATATTTCCAAATTAAGAAGCGTATGAAGAATATTTCATCCAAGCAATACCGCCCCCCCCCCCTCCACCAGATTGATTGAATTCAAATAAGTATTAAATCAAATTTGATCGTTTCCCGAATTAATTTGTGGAATAAAAATGATAGTTGTTTCAAACCATAGGGCATGAAAAAGTTACCAGTAATTTGAGGTTGGTCGTCTGTTCTCCCCGGATATGCCGGCATCCCATACTATGAGCAATGCCTAGTAACGAATATTGACAAATAAATCGTATAGTGACGATATACTAAATGAGATATTACGAATTAAAATCCTAACCTATGGTCAAAGAGTAGGTCAAATGTCAAAGGTGAGACAGGTTGATAACCTGCACATAGGGTACACACATTTGATTCCTGAACCAGTGGACCGGACGCCTGCCAGTCATCCCTGCAACCATGCCAAGGGATCTTAGTGGCAGTCGGGCCTGCGGTCGCGTATTATGCACGGGCTGCCCACTCATTTAGTGCAGGAATTAAGTGTAGGACCGTACTCTAGGGTGTGAATTGGCAAGATAGGAAGTGTCGGCGGGAATCTGTCTGGGTCTAGGTAACATTAACGTAGTGGTAAACAAGCACGGCGCGGCGGCGTCGACGGCCGGATCCAATGTATTCTCTATCAGACTAATCTAATTGTGCGTGCTGGCTAGACGGCTGAATTAAGGTCTGGATCATCTCCAGCGGCTAATCAGAGCAGAGAGAGCGAGGGGGACAAGGAAGGGGGAGAAGACGATGAGGGTTCATCAGTATCATGAACATTTACGACTTGCACACGTGTATTTATCCTCTTCTTGTCTGTAGCGATAGAAAGGGCTGGCTGTTGTGGTGAAGTTTTCTTTTCAAAAGAACATTCTCTTGGAATATATTTGAAGGTGAAATGTTTATCAGAATCAATTCTACAATTCATCCTATAATGTTTTGTAGGCACATACCATATTTTTAATCATATCCTAAAGTATCATAGATGCAGACTATATTTAAAAGGCGGTCTAGGCATGTATAATTTAACCCAGGTACAATTCTGAGTTTCCACGGAGGTCTGACATTCATGTGAAGACTCAGATATAAAGACACGATCCTGAAAAAAATATATAGAATGAAAGATACTGGTGATGTTCTAGCATACAATACCCATTCAATCAATCGTACTGGTATATGGGGGTCTGTCCTGATAGTTGAGTGGTCTAAGGCGTTGCCAATGAATGCTCACCGTTGCTTAGCACAGCTCGGTTTCGAAGTTTGGCCGGGCAAGTGAGAAAGTTGCGAGTGAATTAGCTTTAGGCCGATTCCTCGGTAATTTCACTTCCAATCTCACAATCCAATTTAAAATTCCAAGTATCTGTTTATCTGGAGCAACCAGATGTGGATACTACACCAAGATACTGCCAAATATTACAACGCATGTGTAACGTCAAGCCGGAAACAATAGATCACCCTGTGACCTTTTAAGCCAATGTCACCTTTCATAAGAACTCTACATTTACGGAAGTCGCCAGGCCCTTAAATCTTGGCTAATTGGTGTATATATACATATGTATATATATATATATATATATATATATATATATATATATATATATATATATATATATATATATATATATATATATATATATATATATATATATATATATATATATATATATATATATATATATATATGGGGTAAAATGCATTGTTATGCAAAAGACACTCAGTTTAGGTGTGCTGTATTTTATCTTAGCTTACAAATACTTGTGTTTAGATGTTACAATGAGAGAGATAGAAGAAAGGGACATTCATGCATAACTGCATACGACAGATATTGCCCGATGCTTATCGACACACCTAAATAATTTACAAAGGGATTCCTTTGCGCTATGATGTCCATTGATGACAAGTTAGCTACCTCCTCGACTTGACAGGCTGCTTTGTTTTACTTCACCTTTGGCTTGAGAGCAAATTTACCTGCGCATCTTCGTGTACATGATGCATGACCAACTCCTTTGGCTAAGGCTTATCGGATACCGTACGAGTGCTCCCCTTGGCAGCACTAGATAAATGATGCATTGCTTGGGAACAGGAGACAAATGTATTTGTTATACGCGTGCAACATACAAACTACAAAAGGTGCGAGAGAATTTAGCAGGTTATTAGATAAAGTGCCAATGGCTTGACAACTGCCAATTTCAATCAAGAAAAAGACAGCAATGACTATATGCATCATTTATCATTTTTGATTCATATGCGAAATTGCTATTGCGAACATCGAAGTGATGATTTGTAGTGATTACTTCCTCTAAAGATGTTACGTGTATCGCCTAAGATCCTTTGTATGTATGTATGAAAGTGTGTTTATTTATTGACTATTGACTATTTGCATTACTAAAATTTGCATACATATGCTATTCGAAATTAATACATACTAAATTGGGTGATTATTAGATAATGAAATAAACATCACAAAAATTAGATATAACTTACATAAGATATTATACTATTTACAATCGTAATCATAAGTCCTTTTTTCAATCCTAGTTTATATCCGAGTAAATCAATAAGTGTCCTTTACACATAACTAACCAACCCCTTTCTCGACGTAATGTGAATGTTATACATATTACTGATATGAACTGCTGCTCTCAGCCAAATACATTTCATCTTTTGAGAGGATAGACCATCTACATACCCTCCTAATAATACAGGTAGGACATCACTATAGGCAGATGCGAAACTGTCACAAACCTTTTTATTATACCTCACTTGAAGATCGTAAGCCGTGATTGGCTGACTTAACAGTGAACAATCATCATGTTGCCTGATGCCATCAGTGAGGGCTTCATGTTGCCCGTTGCCACTAGCGACACCTAGCGGGGAACGTGTGAATCACCAGTCATGTGTGACCTTGCTTTGTTTAAATTACAAATGGGGTTTGTTCGGTATAATAAAACAAATATGCCATGCCAGTGTGGGTAACATGATGGAATGTCTCCCCTCGGGAGGATGGTTTTCCCTCGGGCTGCGCCCTCGGGAAAACCATCCTCCCTCGGGGAAACATTCCATCATGTTACCCCCACTGGCATGGCATATTTGTATAATGTCAATGCTTTCAATACACCTTGACAATATGATCTATAGATAGAATCAGCAAAGGCCGTGCACTGTAAGATGCAGTGCCTAGCATTTCACAATAAGTTCAAAGAAAATGGAAGGTTTTAGTGCTTTTTGGGGTGAAAATATCTGCTAAGATCGCAAAATAATCATTTAGCAATGCATATGAATTGCGATTGTATGCCTCCCGCTAAAATGCACTGTTTGCAACACTCGCTATATGATGGAATACATATACTTTTTTTGGATTTCATATTCCATGGTGCAGTAGAGTACGAATAGCGTAACGACGTTGTTAGAGGATAATTGGGAAGGTATTTTGAAATCAGCCTCCGATGAAATTTCACTGATGGTTAATAAAAGGAAAAGCATAAATACTCAACATTCTGAGTTCTTTGACTTCTCTTGCTTGAAAGATTGACAGATAGTGATCAACAAGCTGCCGTGGCCTAACACAATATAATTCGTAAGGCTTTCTCATCAGGTGTTTGACTCGTAATTGATAAATGAAAGGTTTCTATCTGATGAAACAATATCAATCACGCGTAGTGTTTACCTCATTACGAACTTTTACTGTCATTTTTACTGAGTCTGAGGCTAGAGCGCGTGTTGTAATCAAAAGCTGCCACGCCCATCTAATAAACCGTTGTTCAAGACACGCAAACTCCAACGCGCCACATATTACGCTAAAAAGCACTAGGGTTCTGTGGAATACCTGAAGAGCTAATATGTAAGCTCCGGAGAGTACAAAGTAACGCTGCCAGGGTGATAACTCTCACAAAGAATCATGACCACATTACTCCAGTACTAAAGGAACTGCACTCCAGAAGTTGATTTATCAGTCATGGTTAGATTTACAGTTCTTAGACTCATACAAAGAAATTGTTTTCACCTTTACATACAAGAAACGACAACATACATACGTACACATATACAAACATACATACATACATACATGTACATACATACATTCACACATACATGCATTCACACATACACACACGCACATACATACATACGTACATACATACATACATACATACATACATACATCACTACTTCGTGTTTATGTCATTGATAGATGTTCTCTGTTTCAGCATGGCAGCCATTTCCTAGTGACCCTTCGTGCGGCAGTTCTTTCGTAACAGGTGTTGGAGGTCAGTTGGTATCACCAGGGTTCCCATCACCTTACCCCAACGACGTCGAATGCAGTTGGATGATAAAAGTCGACGAATCGCAGAAAATACTCCTAAACTTTGTTGAGCTAGATCTTGGACAAAGCAGTGAGTCATGTTTATCATTGTTGTTGTATTACGTGTTGCAGTTACATTATGATATGTTATCGTTCCCTTGAGCTTTTGTGTAAATTGGATAGAACTTTAACAGACCCATTATTGATTTGATTGTCCGCAGACTACTGATTTAAAATTCCTCATGCACTTTTATCAAATTCATTTGCCCGTTTACAAGCCCGTTTACACCTCACGTCTTTGGATATCAAACTTAGAAAATAATAGTGTGGGTTAACAAAGCCATGTTGTGCATTATTTTCTTTCAAGTCATGTAGGGCCTGCCCTGATGGCCGTGTGGTCTACGGCGTTGCCACTGACTGCTAGCTGTCTCTTACCAATGTTCGGCTTCGAATCCGGCCGGGGCAAGTGAGAAAGTTGCCAGTGACATAAGGGTTAGGCGGTGGTTTTCTACGGGTATTCAGGTTTCCTCCAGCAGTTGCAAGTGGCTAGTCACGACTAAGTCGCAAGATGGCAGAAAAAGTGACGAAAAACAAAATTCCAACTTCCAAGTCATGCAGAGGAATGTTGAATTCATAAGTAAGGGAGTTTGAATTTAATGTGTAGATTCTTAAAACAAATACAGGACGTCTTCCATGAAGGGCAAGCCACACAACAACCCGGACGTATCGTTGTCGCTTTAGTAATAAATGAAAAGTAGTTGAATGTAGACGACGGTAACGGGGTGATTTGAATGATGAGCCCACGTTATTCCTTTAACACGATATGCATTCTTTTCCAGGTCTAGATATCGTTCATGATTATTGTTTTTATTTGTTATGTATTCTGCATTTGAAGCCTAGACAATGTTTCATAAATTGATATAAGTTTAAACATTTTAAGATATAAGAAAAAATGTAGGGAACTTTTCATATTGATAGCTTTCTTGTAAATCTCAGAAAACTAGTATAATCTCTAATGGCAATATTGCAATTAAGAACATTTAACGTACATATCAAGATCAACTCAATTCGTGTGATACAAGGTACGCACGAGAATGCTAGCTAATGCGCAAACTAGGCAGGAATTTATTATCTAATATTTAGCGTGGGATTCAAGCCTTGTTTGGACCATTTCCATTTCCTTTTTACGATCACGGTAATTAAGTGGGATGAGTAGCTGGCTCGCTCTCACAACTCCTTGGGGAACAATTTGACCGCCACAGAATGCAAAAAGAATTGCTGGCCACCTATCAGCCCAATCCTGAATGCCACAGTAGAAAAAAGGTAAAGAAATGGACTTGCAAAGGAGAATACAATTACCCCTCGACAAATCTTTGAAATGTATTTTATTGAAAGGGCATTGCCGTGTAATGGTTCCTTCAGGCGCAGGATCGTCTTTGTAAACGACCTTTTAGATGCCCGGTCTCGCCGCGCTGACTAACAATGTAAAGATCCCCCTCTTCAGAAAATACCACGAGGCTGAAATTGGCCTTTGGATTGCATCCCTATTGCATTAGGTCATACGTCAGCCGTGCGGGCAAGCATTGTGTCAGAGAGACCTGACTCATTTACTCATCTATGGAAAGGAATGGAAACATATCATTATTATATATATATATTATATAATTTATTGTATTTATCATATCCATCTTTCCTTTATATTAGTACAGTACCCAGTTGTCGTAATCTGTTTCTAGATTTATGTAAAATAGTTAGTTTTAATGTACCAATTTCTTGCGATTTTCGACCTCCCGGGGTCTTTTGAAAATATTTTGCATCCCAAAATGCTTTATTTCCTTATAAATATGAAAACTGTGCATATTAATTCATGTGAATTGATGCGTGAATCACGTTTTGTTATATCTTTACATTGTAAAATTATAAAACAATGCTGAAAAAAGCTGGTGTCGCTGAAAAAGAATAAGTAAAAAGGGATGATTTAAAAAATGGTAGACCTACCGTTCTATCAGAATACATACAAGTAATATAGTATTGTAAAATTGGATCAGATTTTATATTTTGGATTGTAAAAATGTCCTTTCACCAATTTACATCGATTATATCCGTATTTAGTCATTCATACCTTGTACGATGCTATTTTCTACGTACTGGGTGTCATTATTTCTGCCTTTCCCCTATTCTACATTCACACTACATGTAGTATCACAAGGGGTTAGTGCATTCCACATGTGTTACGACATTCACGCCCTAGGCTTTCTCCCTGCTAACGCATTCAATTCGTTATTTATTCTAGACCCGAAGCCTGGCGTATCTCCCATCCCTATAGAATAGTTAGCGAGATCTATGAACTCTAAAAGCCACTTTTTATTGCAGTTAATTGCAAGGATTCCAGCGCCACTACCGTAATGATCTACAATGGCTTTGCCAGCGAGAGAGCTACGCCGACCGAAACGTTGTGCGGTCAGTTATCATTTTACACGCGTCAAAAGGGGATCACGGTCAAGGAGTTCAAGTCAGAGGCAAATAGAGTGCACATACGGTAATAATAAATCCGCAACACACACTGTAGGAAAAAATATGCAGGTGTTTTGTTCGTATTTTATAATCTATAATACACACGCACGCCCATGAAAATATACATATATATATATATATATATATATATATATATATATATATATATATATATATATATATATATATATATATATATATATATATATATATATATATATGTGTGTGTGTGTGTGCATTATAGATTGGACCACAAATTATGTGTATCAATTTCCCCAGTTTCTGCTGTTTGAGTTAGCAATGTTAGTTCAATCATCTATCATCTTAGGTGTTGTCCATCAAATACTTAAAATTTAAGATTGCTTCATTACTGAAATAAAACCATTACTTTATCCATCCATAGTAGAAGTATATGCTAGGTGACATCTGTATACCAATGCCCCTATTACATATGTGGTATGATATGTATACAATACAAACTAAAACATGCAAAAATATTCATTCTTCCATTTCAATGCAACTACCTCCCATGTGTGCGATGAGGCCCCACCCATGCACCCACCATTCGCCCCATGAGGTCTTGGGAAATGATGGAAGCTCGCTGTAACTGCTCCACCATGCTAATCTGATACCTATCTTACCATTTCAGATTTAAATCTTCAACAAATAATGAATATCGAAGCAAGGGCTTTAAAATGGCCTGGACAGCTGTTTGGATACCACAGTATGGTAAGCCTGCACTTAAACAACACCTTCATGCTGAGTTGATTACAATCTAAAGTGAAAATGTTCATGGAAGTTGACACTCGTAAAAGTTGACAACTATTTCGCATACATGGTGAAAGCCCTGAAAGATACAAATATAAAATACTACAAAAATATTAGCTTACATAAAACAGATTTAAGTTTGACATTAACCTTGACCTGGCCGTAAAAATAAGCGACCACGATGAAAGTGATCTCGTGTTAGTCTTAACCACTTCACACCTGGTTGCACAAATGGTCTGACATGTGTTCACATAGCTTACCCCCTCTAAGGGGGAGGCAACTTGCATCCAAGGTACATCTATTTTCAAAGGACGATAAGATTTTTGAAAACGATCTGAACCCTGTCATGTTGGTATTCATTGGATAGCTCTCGCTGAGGATTGTCAGATGGATGAGTGCCAGGGTTTCAGTCATTTTTTAAAATCTTTTTCTATGTTTGTATCATGCTGTATTGGCCAAATTAGCCAACAGCAGCATGACAGGATAATACCAAAGTAATATCCTGAGAATTAGTTGGCTTAAAGTTTTTGAAAATAGTTTTCAAATATTACTCAATAAGATGAGTGATGACCTAGGTTGTCAGACCCTGAGTCCACTCCAAATGCGACAGAGCGAGGACAACTTATATGAAAATAAATGGCCCTTTGAAAGATCGATGGCAATGTTTCTTTTTTTTCAAATACCAGTGTATGATATGCCGATGTTGGAGGTGTTGTGCAATGGTGTCCAAACTGTCTCTCGCTGTTTGTTTCCAGGTACCCTTTGTCCAGGGTTTCACTGTCGTGGTGGCGAGATGTGTATAGACACTAAAGGTCTACTGTGTAATCCTCTGCCCAGATACTGCATAGACAAATCTCTAGTGTGTAACGACCTACCCAACTGTGGCGCCTACGACACCAGCGATGAGGACGGCTGTGAGTATTACAATTCGAGTCAATTTCCACAAAAGTGCCTAAAATACCATTGCAGCTATGTGGAGGGGGGGGCTTAAACCCATTTGCACCGGGAGGGTGCACATGGTCTGACACTGTATAACATCACTATTATAAAAGAAATATATTTGAAAAATATCAATGGGGGAATATTGAAACTCAATATGAACAACAGCTTGCAGTTGAATCTTTCTGAAACTATTCCTTTGACCGCAACATATTTCAAACTACCAGTTGTGCCAGATGATGCATATAGAGATAATGGCATCCATGACTTTTCGTTGCAGGTCTACGGGACATCCTGATTATCGCCCTATCTGTAGGTGGCGCCCTTATCTCTATCATCGCCGTCGTGGTTGGTGTCTACTTCTGCCGCAAGAGGCGCCACTACAACAGGTCCCCCTCCCAGGAGCAGGCGTTGACATCGATGACTCTCCAAAAATTGGACAGAAGTCCGTCGGCCGTCAAAAAGCACCAGAATGACTCATCGCTCAAGTATCCAGTCACAGGTAGCTACACCGCATATTCTGGTCGGTCCCCTAATGACTTCTCGCCCACCGAGAGTGAACGAGACTTTGTCACCAGTGCCCCTAGATACATCAAGGGTGTCCCCAAACATCCAAGTTACCAAATGATCCTATCATCTATGTCCGATGACAGAATTTCCTCCGAGTTAGCATAGTCCATTTTTGTAGTGTAAAATTTGAGATGTAGGACCTCGACCAAGCCTTTGTAAATATGATATGTATATAAGATCGGAATGAAATGAGATTGCAATTACAATCTGCTTCGTTGGAGATCTTAGTAAAGCTATATACGATCGTAGAACAGTGTCTATTTTGCCGATAGTATTGAATCGCGATTGTCTATATTATGTCTACAGAAATAATTTCTTGATATAGTCTATATTAATGTTCCTGTAAATAACCGCCCTGCCTGTAAAATGGAAAGCCCCAGTGTCTGTATTTTGTAAAAAGGTGTATGAAATATGATAGTGAACGTTTGATATATGATATTTTTGTACGTGCAGATACATTATTAAAATCCAGTCGTGTTAGCACATCTCACAATGCGTGTATGGTCTTATACCTAGCTGGCGTGGTAATTGTTTGTGACGTGGAGTTCTACACAAATGTTCTCTTTCTTTACAACACATATATGTATTAATGCACTACATGTCCCTAGCGGCATGAGAGGCGGGCATTCGCCCCACCCGCGTATCAATAGATAACACCGTGTCGTCTACTAACATCGCAGCTTCCATAACTCAAACTCAAACTACCTTCCATGTTTTGGCCAATCAGCGCGCTAGGATCAAGTCAGCCCTAGTCTGCTTTTGAGCACATGTATAAGCAACAGAGTCTTTCTTCTAAAGATGCCCCATTAGATAAGTTGGTAAAACGCGCTGTTTTGCGAGGCTATCGAGTAAAGCTTTAAAATCACAAAGTATTTATTGGTTGTCTATACAGTATATTCAGAGAATAATTTTGATCAAGAAATGAAATACGATATGTTTGGTTCCCTTTGTGTTTTGATATGTTGATCTACAATTCTAGATGAATTTATTAGCGTTCTCCACCTAAACAAGTAGATAGAAACAAAAGTACACATGAACGGATTCTGTGCGTTTGTAAAATGCTTTTTTAATCTAAAAGGGTAATCGTTTCTTTAAATTTTATACCGGCCCGAACGAGTATTATTAGGTGAGTAGGCGGCGGTACTTTATAGGTTGCTTTACATGGAGCAATTGACTTAAATTCCGTGTTGTTATAGATACTAGGTGTCACATTAATGCATAATCCTCCTCAAGCCGAATAAGTAGCATTGTTATGCGTAGAGGCTGAATTAGGCGAAGCTCTTGGACCATTAGGAAGGTTTTTGCTCATTTATGAGATATTTCGGCATGGTAACTGCCCTGCTTTATTTATACTCTCGCGCTTTTTCTGTACTATCGCGTTTTTTCTGTAATCTCACGCTTTTTCTATACTCTCGCATTTTTTTCTGTACTCTCGCGCTTTTTCTGTACTCTTCTGTACTCTTGAGCTTTCTCTTTGGCTTTGCACTTTTTTCTGAAATCTCTCACCTTGTCTTACGTCCTGCAAGTATTCCCAGACTCGGGAGGGCCTGCCCTGATGGCTATGTGGTCTAAGGCGTTGCCACTGACTGAAGCTGTCTCTCAACCCTGTCTGGGTCCGAATCCCAACCGGGGCATGTGGAAAAGTTGCCAGTGACTTGGGGTTAGGCAGTGTTTTTTGCCGGTTACTCCGGTTTTCTCTGCCAGTTACAACTGGCTAGTCACGACTTAATATGGCAATATGGCAGAGAAAGTGACGTAAAAAACGAATTTCTCAGACTCAGGTACCATTATGCGGAATATTGGATATCTATGTCCTAGCAGGGGACAGATTAAGTAGTATCATTTTCTTTACCTAACATTGGCATGTTAAGGTTAAAATGGTTTATAAACACGTTAACCGCAGTACTAGTATCTTCCTGCGATGAAATTCGTGATTTTCATCAAATAGATACGAGTGTTTTGGCTTACGTTCCTTTCGTCATGTGTCGTTAAATGCACTTAGATCTGCAGCTGCCAAATCATCCTGTACATTTTGGGGTTAGCTTTCTCACAAAACAATTATGTTGATGATAAAACGTATATGTTTATCAAAACTCAATCTACCACTCCCTTTCAAATAATTTGTCAATTTATGCTGCGTTATCAAGTTATTTCCTGGAGTATCATAGATCCTGACAAACTTGATCTTAACTTTCGGCCTAAGAAGGCTGAAACTCTAGTGACGTACTGCATGGCATGTTAGTCTAACGCTTCGTCTGAAATTATGTGCTTATTCAAACGTTGACGTGACGATTTTTCACGTGATGACACTGCGCATGGTGTAAATGTTTAGATGATACTGGACACCCCTCGAGGGGCTACTGGATTGACTGTAGCTTGTGTGGAGCTATTAACGCTTTATTCGCTAGCGTCAGCTTTTGATCTAGTATTATGTCTACCTACTTTGTCATAATATAGGGTCTCACCCAATAGCGGATTGGTCTAAAGTTTTTGCAACCGACTGCTAGCTGTCTCTTCCCATTGCCTCTGTCCAAATTTATCTCAATGTATGTGAGAAAGTTGCCAGTGACGTAGGGTAAAGCGGTGGTTTATAACGGACACGCCGGTTTCCTCCACCAATAACTATTGGCTCGTCACAATTTGATATTAATGATTTTAATATAGCAGATGAAGCGACGATAAACGAAATTTCAACGGATATTCGATTTTGATAACACTTTCTATTAAGCTGCAGACCTACTGCTCCTATCGAGTGTTCAGTATCATGCGCAATATGAATAGTATTCTTTGATTATACAACAAACCTATTTGTTATCATTTTTCAGATAAGTTGCTGGAAGAGAAAGATTTTGAGGACTTGTGAGGATAAACCAGAAAAGACAACACTCGGTCATCATCTACTAAAACATTAAATATAACTGTATAGAAAGGCAGGCCTTATGATGTTTGAAGAAAACGTGTACTACTTTGTACTGAATCACTACAGTCACCAAATCAAGTTGAAAGTGGTTCATAGATTTGCACCAAGGTGTGTTTAGATAAAAGATACATCTATTGGTGAACTTAAGTTCACTGTGAATGAAAAAGTGGTAAACCACAAAATCATGGTACTTGGAACACGATGGGTAGATCGTATTAAACTCATACTATCAAGGTTAGTAACAAGTCGCCATATTGGGTCACATGAAGGTCACGTGATTGTCACATGATGAACTAATTCCGCCCACAACCACGTTGCCTGGAAACGCCATTGCTAGGAACAATAGTGGCAACCAAAGTAACTCATAACCGACAAATTATCTTATCTCAGTGCAGTATCTTTAACAGTTCTTATAATAGTATCTGTCAACTTTTAAATCCAATGATTACTCATACGAAACTGTGAGTTTATTTATAAGCCTCGTGTGGGTAATACATATATTTGTACATAGAATTTGCCCATTAGCTCTTCATTCCTTATCTTATAAAGATTAAAATAGAAAATGAAAATGTACATATATTTTGTGAATGAACGTGTGAAGATCTTTGTATACGTACATATCTGACATACCTAGTGCCACTAATATCAATACGGCTAAGAAAGTGTGTTTATATATATATATATATATATATATATATATATATATATATATATATATATATATATATATATATATATATATATATATATATATATATATATGGGATAGTGTGGGATCGCGTAAACTAAATCTCTACTGGATTATGCCATTGTTATGGTATTTCGCGATAGGAAAGAGGCAAAAATGCATTAAGAATAGAGATAAAATTCTTTTATAAAAGCATAGAAAACGGTCATCGGTCAATTTGGTTTGGGTTTGTGTCCATTGGAGAAAGTTACTGTCAAATGGTGTTTCTGATCTAACATGCTTAGTTTATTTTCACTTTATGACGTTTATACCTTTGCCATTTCTAATACAGACCGTAATATTAAGACCGTCAGTTTGATATGATACGTATGGCAACGATTATGTAGTATTTTTTCTTAGAATTTGAAAAAGAAATGCAAAAACGTAAACAACCTGCCGGCTTTTTTATCTGACGGCAAAATGATCCGATGTACAATATACACGTGCCATTGATATAGACATCTAGGTAAGTTTCGTGTGCATGTGGCATAAATGTCAAAGATTGGCCTAGACCTAAAAACACGTGAATGTATTGCCTATCCAGCTATGCCGTCTTTCGAAAAATGTATGTATGTTTGTTGAAATACCATTAAGTTGTAAAAGTTAGTCTAGGGAAGAGAGAAACCAGAATATTAATCTTGTTAGTAAAGTTTGACTAAAGATTCTACACACTGTTTGCTAATGATATACTGGTCATTTGTGAAAGTGCACTAATGGCTGTTGAATCGAATCAGAAAAACCATGTTTTTTGATGAAAAATATATTCCAATTGAAATTGAAGCTATTGTACATATGCTTGCGCTAAAATGTGTATTCTAAATCATGTGTATGTCTTGTGGAAAGTATTGCTCTTTATGACTGCATTTATTTATAAATATTCTCTTGCTGGATGTCCATGTACAAAATGGCCCCTGGAAATTTACAATCATTTATAGGATACAATCGTTTGCACAGACACTTAGAAGTTGAATTAGAACTTTTCTTGTATTGAATGGAACTGTAATTCACGTTTATTCACTTTTATTAGAACACTTCCTCATTCGCTTCATTCGTGAAAATCACCCACGTGAACATATTAATACATATTTATCAGGTCTGTATTAGAGGTATTTGGTTTGTAAAAGGTGAATGTCTTTTGAAATGGTGACCATGATTAGGTAACAGTGCGATTGCATTCTTTCCTCTATTGATAGTTATCGACTATACAACCATCCTACTATGTTGAACTAGTAATGAAAACACAACTTTCACGGTTTTTTTGTCAAATCACTATTATCATCATCATCATCAGTAGTTTTAGTTGAAGTAGTAGTAGTAGTAGTAGTAGTAGTAGTAGTAGTAGTAGTAGTAGTAGTAGTAGTAGTAGTAGTAGTAGTAGAAAGAGTAGAAAGAGTATTATTATTATTATTATTATTATTATTATTATTATTATTATTATTATCATATTATTATTTTCACCATTATTATTATTCTTATTATCATTATTATTCTTATTATCATTATTATTATTATTATTATTATTATTATTATTATTATTATTATTATTATTATTTCTATTTTTATCTTTCAAGGAATAGGATTTGCATATATGAGACATATCACTAACTCATTTTTTGAATTTTTAATATGAAACAGAATCTAATGTCATTAAAAGAACCAGTTGTGCTAAATATCTCGGAGATACATGTATTGTATGGGCTTGCTAAGAGCTTTTCATTATAGTATCAAAAGCACTATATAATTACCGTTTTGGAAGTTTTTACGGTTAATATGTTAAATTTGCACGAGTTACTTTAGATGAAACAAGCTTATATGAATTAAACCAATGTTGTTTATTCTGGTAGCATTTGCAATCCTGGCTGTACAAAATTACTCAACAATATAAGTATAAGTATAAGTATTCATTGACTATATCAACGAGATAAAATATACATACAAAGGTACAACGCGACCAACATACAAAGTTAATAATGACTCAGCGACAAACATTTTAGAGTGTCCTGTTACACATACAATATTAATTTAAATAGTAATAAGGTGTACTAGTCTCTGATGACAAGGATAGTCATTCAAATAGGCTTTTAATGGACACCTTATATTGAGAGGATACCAGTGCATGTCGTAAAGCCAGAGAGGGGAAAGACCATGTACAAAAAACATGGTGTAAGTTCGGTGATCATAAGGAGCTATAGGGAGGACGACAACCATCTATCCTACTCCAGTTTTGTTTGATTTTGCCTTCCTGTACATTCTGGTTATAGCACAACCAGATATGCGCCAGAAACATAGTAGTTCTTCATCACTACAGGAAGGGACTTTCTTCCAAAGTAGATAGAAAGGGGCGTTTCTATTGTCTTTCACAAGCTCCTTTTGGACATTAGGACATTTGCTGGCAATTTCCTCATACATCATGGCTTGATCAGTATGGTAATGATAGAAGGTACAGTAAGTTATTTTCATACATACATTCGGATATGTCTGACTTGACCAAAGTACTGTCTTAACCCTTTCAATGCTGAGGCTACTTTCGTCCAAAGCACAAAGTTTATTGAAAACCACCTAAACCCTTTCATGTTTGTATTGATTGGAAAGCTCTCGCCGAGCACTCTCAGATGAGTATCCATGTGCTAGGCTTTTAAGTATATTTCAGATTTTTTGCAGTTTTTTATTTGCCAAATTAGCCACCAACAGCATAGGGGTTAAGTGGAAAACAACGGCTTGTCTGGCAAACCGTGTTGCGTGCGATATGCCAATATGCATATCAACAATGGCTGGATACTTGCAGAAGTCGTCGTCATATATCATATCAATTTCGTGTATGCATATGTATGCCTGTGAAAGCCAGAAAGTGCATATATTGATGCAGCTGCAGGTGCCTGCTCCGAGGGATGTATATTGCAGATGTCAAGGATTCTCACAAGCGTGTGTATATGAAAAGGCGCTGATCGTTTAACACTTACATGCGTAAGCAGGAGGAACATTTGATGTTAAGTCCGACAGAAAGATCAGTGGATATGTGAGATGCGATAAATACCTTTGGTAGAAGTTGTACATATGCTCTAGCTGTGTGATGACGCAGAATGCAAGTACATCAAGTACATCATGCAAGTACATCATTCAAAGTTTTACATGGAGCCGAAATGTACTTAGGAAAGCACTTGACGGTGTTTAGCCTATTTGTCCAAATACAACAAGAAATTCAAAAAACCAACTTGCAATACCTATTACTAAAGGTTTGGCACTATTCCGATAATTTTACAATATGAGGTTTTCGTAATTAGTCCTGTTTTATTTCTTTAAAATGGAGGGCAGGCCCCGACTGCTGAGTGGTTTGGCTTCAGGCATTGCGCACCAGTAAATCTAGTGCCCTCGGTCATGCACTTATTGTCTAGACCTGATTTAGCCTCATCTTAGACCAAAAGGTTGGATAAATGAAGTCACTGACAACGTTCTCTTGTCCATAAGTCCTATTCAAACCCTGAACATCTGTCAGTTGTGTGAGCGACAGGAAACCAATTGGCAAAGTTATTTCAGATGTTAAAGTCCGACATAGTATAGAGAATGGTTTTATTCGTTATATGATAGTTTTTATTCGTTATATGGGTAGAATCTTTATTCAAGACACAAGTGAAAATGTGTCAATCCGTCAAGATACTTTTAGTGTTAATTGGCTAACTTAAAATATCCGGATGATGCACATAAAATATACTAGTGAAAATTCCTGGTATTGGTTTTACTTTTAAGACAGCCTTACCTGGCAGTCGTGTATGATTAATACGCATATGCTTATCTTGTGTTGGTTTTATGGATTTACCTGAGCAATAACTGCCTATGATTAAGGTTCGTCGATCGTGCCTAGTTTATCACTGTCGACAAGGCTTGCTATGGCTGTCAGTAGACGGGAAATCCAGACAAATAGAAGTAGTGCCATGAATCATCTTTGTCATGTTACTGGCGTAGGACGTTATGATTAATGATTACAAACTTGAAACACTGTTGTCGTGCTTGCTTTTATGTGATAGGTATGGTCATGCCTGCGTGTAATCTATTTCTTATCCTTAATATACTCTTTGTAATAAATCAATTTTTACTCGATTTCTTCTTGTCTTCGTGTTATTGCATTTGTCTATATACAACAACGAAATGTAAAACAATATATGGTCTACATAAATGAAATATTTCATTAACTATTTTGAATAACTCGAAGGACAATGAGCAAAGTGGTCAGGATAGAAATCCAGTATCAACGCTGTATATGAGACAAACATACATATATACATACATGCATAGTTCATCCTAAGAGTGTGTTATGCACAATATAGCTGATGCTTGGAATACTTGGAGAATGAGAACCATTTAATATACAAACCATTATTAAGACAAATGGCAGACAGTTTCATATTTTATGCATTTAAGATGTCAACTCAAGCTTCAGCATATGAAAATCTCCAACAGGAATTGCACACGACTAAGCTGTCTAAAATTGGCCACAATGGTTATGCAAAACATCAATGATTTTTTAGCGTGCACTGCTGTGAGGCAGACTATAGTGTTCATCTGTACAGTACACCCATGAATAATATATATATATATATATATATATATATATATATATATATATATATATATATATATATATATATGTATATATATATATATATATGTATATATATATACTAGTATATATACATAAATATATATATATGTATATATATAATTATATATATATATTTTTATATATACATATATATATATACATATATATATATATATATATACATATATGTATATATATATACTAGTATATATACATAAATATATATATATGTATATATATATTTATATATATATATTTTTATATATACATATATATATATACATATATATATACATATACATATATATATATATATATATATATATATATATATATATATATATATATATATATATATATATATATATATATATATATATATATATATATATATATATATATATATATATATATATATATGTGTGTATATATACATAACAGGATGTAAAGAGTTGGTTCATGCGTATTGGATTCAGGTTAACCAGTCACTAACGTTTGACGTACATGTAAGTTGTTCTTTTGATGAGAAATTTACAACTGTATAAACAATGCACCACTGATTACCCACACAGCAACCTGTGTCGTGATTTCAGTGTAGACGTGAGTTATTCATTACATGAGGACTTTATATCTTTCATAGTTCCATTGAAAACCGCAAGTTCCAAGACAGCTCATGTTTGAGTGATTTACTTCTTCTGACCGTCTTCCTTAAATAAACTATCAGGTCCTTATTCCTTAATGTCTATAAAACAGATGATTTATATGTCACTCTACTGTCCTGAGCTATAACCACTACAGGGACTTGTTATTAAACACGGCATATGATCTCCACTATCGCAATAAAGGCTTGTGCCATAGTAAAACACGGGAAATGTTATACAATCATGTCTGATTTAAGTCATTTATATATCCCTAGGGTAATTGGCATAATAAAATGTATTTATAACAAACATTAAATCACGAGTACCCATATAAATTGTAATTAAGAGTTTTAAGTCAAGAAAATATGGTTGGAGTGATTAAATTCTACACCAACTCCTCTGTTTTATGGTGGTTCGATTTCCAAAATAAATTCATTATAATGATAAAATTAATTCAGTGCATGTGTACTACATATAGGGTTGGGCATAAGCGCAATGTACCAAGCGGAGGGACACATAACTACTTTTATTTTACTCGCACTTATTGCAACCATATAGGTAGTACGAGGGCTAGCTATAGTGGTATTTGAAGACCATGTCAGGTAGTGCGCAATGGGTATATGATATGTACACACACATATATATATATATATATATATATATATATATATATATATATATATATATATATATATATATATATATATATATATATATATATATATATATATATATATATATATATATGAACATACATACATAGATAGATAGATAGATATCAAGTATTTTTCTCTATGTAGGTATGTACATGTGCAGCAATCTACGGATCTAAAAAGTGATGACTATAGACTTAAAGGTCTTACCCCTATCAATCGTGTTTGCAATAACTGCGACCTCTATGCACCAGAAAATGTCAAACACCTTCTCATGCAATGCCCGGCTATGGAAGATGACAGGGTAAAACTATATCATAGCCTCTATCTAATAGACCCATCCATAGAGGAACGTATGAAGAGTGAACCCCAGAATGTCTTTATATGGTTGCTCGGTGGATACATAGAAGGCATAGAAATTGAATTAATGACAAGATTTTGGATAACATCCGGGTATGCTGTAAATAAAATGTACAGAAGAGTAACAAAAGGTAGAGATGGAATAGGATAAGATGTAATATCTTAGCTACCATCACTATATGGATACCGACTATGCATGTTAAAGGACTAGCTTCTTAATACCTTAACACCCAAACTGGGATATTATCTTAATAAGTACCTTGTATAATTATATAATTCTTTTCTCTTAAAAGTTAAAATGTTTGTGTATTTAATTTTGTGGTATAAAAACTCGTGTGTGAGTAACATACCTTTCGTTCGCTTACTTTTGAAATATTATTTGTTCTAAACTACTTTATTTTTGTATTTTTTACTTTCATATTATTATGATATGGCCAATAAAAATACAATACAGCCCCTCCTCTAGACAATCTATCGTGTAGATTAATAAGGAATATATACAGCCTTTTCAGCGTTTTGACAGCTAGACATTTCCGTCGAAACTGTTATGGTATTGGTGTTGGATAAATGAGGGACAGTATCCATTTTGTTGTGTGTGGGTGAACACGATGCATTAGACTTATACTCTGCACTATCACCAGAGCGCGGTGTGTACGGTAAGTTGCACGACATGACCGCTAGGAGCGCTGCATCGTTTTGACCATAACTCTTAACTTGCATGGTGTTTGGGCAGTTATATTTAGTGACAGCTAGCAAGGGGCCCGGGGTCGTATCAAGTAGCTCCCTATCCTGAGGTGATGATACCTGTGTCTCAGGCAAATGTTTCACAGTTTTTCCAAGTGCTCCAACTATGGAGGATGGGGCCAATAACTGCTGTTTTTCGGCTTGTGTCTTAGTCTCCAAGTATTCTTTATAAACGTTAGCAGAAGTGTAATCCCGTATTGTCCCCTTGGATGATGACTGGAAAGCAAGTTGTAAATCAGGGGTCCTTACAGTAGTTCCGGAAAATGGTCGATAGCGTACATTTTCTTGTCTTATTGGTCTACTTTGCTTACTTACTCTGTCTCGCTCTTGATGGGACCGCTTTACTGAGGAAGTACTTGATGGGATGTACTCCTTCGGATCGGAAAACAGAAGGCCAGTCTCACGTACGGACACAGGTTCTTGACCACAATTACCTTTACGAATAAGGCAACTAGATTTGTTTGAAAAATCTTTAGCACAACTCTCATGAATATCTACGTTACTCACAGTGGTCGTTTCTCGAAATTTTAAAAACGGCATTTTTGTGACTGTGCTTTTTCTTTCTTTATTCCATTTTCCTCTGTTGTGTTTTACCTCAGTCCTCGTTTGCTTAATTTCTGGGTAAGATATTTCAAAGCCACGCTGTTTTGCTTGTGGAGTGTAGGTATTCAAATAAATCATGTCCGGCGCTGGATGAAATGTTTCATTGGAGAGATCGGAATGTTTCCAATGGTACAACTGGTACCTGGATAAGTTTGGTACTACCGGAATCAAACTGCCGTTCGCATCATGTGCTTTTGCAGCCAGACTCTTAGGAAGCTTCATGAATGGTCCAGGTATGCCCACCGAGGGAGCGTCTGTATTAGGTGCTGACGAGGATTCTGAGGGATGTTTATGTGCTGGTGTGCGCCAGTAATGATTATTAACTCTTCCCGTCGATGAGGTTCTCGCGGACTCTTGGGTACCGCTGGTGCGATGAGACCGTCTAGATGGATCACTTCCCCGGCTCATCCCATTTAACGGTGAGAAATTAGTCGCAATTGCTTCTCCAGGCGTCCCCCTTTGCCAACTCACAGACCTGTTTACTCGTCGATGTTCCCCAGATGTTTTACCATCCATGGTATCCTCAGTACGCTCACTCCGTGAGGCATATCTATCGAGAGTTCCAAAATCGTGAAGGGTGAACGACCATCGCGGACGCCAATATGATTTCCTCTAGTCTCTCAATACTGTCCTCGTGTATATGGTTCGTCTCTTCCCTTTCGATCACTCTGTGTTCTGCTTGTATTATTATTCCAATTACTTTTTCCTTTTCTAGAGACAATACACATGCATACATGGAAAGATAAACTTTCCGGTGAAAGCTTGACATCTTACTCTAAGCAGCCTATATGTACATTACCGTAGGCAGTATTTGTACTGTACATTACAGGCTTAGCGACGTCCCAAGTCATTCTTAAGGTTTGCCAAACACTCACCACAAAACAGGCATCACACTTCACATAACCGGATTATACTCACTCATGCCTGCATCTGTGCTCTCCACTTGCACTTTCCTGCGCAAGGCTTTCTGTAAACCCATTCACCTGTTCTCAAGATGACCCGCAACCCTTATACCCAATACCGCTGTTCGAATAACAATGCTATGTCTTCATATATCAATAATGGATACCCAGAATGAAGCGCAGAGGATTCCTTTTTTATTTTTAAGATATCTTTTGTTTATTTTCCTGGGAGTCAACTAAGACCATCGTTTAATACATAATAGCTTTCACATTACAATTTAATGCAGGATACCTGCCTATATCTATAGATAATATATCAATCCCTGGACCATATTCTCCACATGTGGCTCATATGTATGTCGCCGAATAACAGGGCAATGTATATGGATGCCGATTGCTATCAGTTACAGATAAAAAAAATCTCATAGGAATGCTGACAATATCCAAGCGTCCTTTGACCATTTTTCCAAACCTATCTTGCATGAAATTTAACTTAAGGTCGTTAAAACTACGTTGGTATTGTGGAAAATGAATTGGGTTAACACTTTTATCTTGTTACATTAATACCTTATGCACTGTTAGAGAATGGTACCTGGTTGCTGCTTGGTTACCTTCCAGCTTGGATAACAGCGTGGCTACCGCCTCACTGGTCACTGATACAAGTACCCTTTAGGCGAATTACGTCCATCACTTGGTGACCGGTACTATGTGCCAGATGATGTCATGCAGGGTCGTCAGACTATTCTAGTTCCATGACTGACCGAGGTCAACCGCGTGGACAGGAAAAATAGGAAAAATAATTTACGAATCACGTTTATAATATATTTTTAAATATATATATGTATATAAATATATGTATATATATATATATATATGCATCTCATGTAATTGTTACATGCCTTTCGACCTCTACAAGCACTACAGTTTCTGCATCCCATTTTAGTCTGAAACATCCATTTGACATGCAAACTCTGTCAGACCATTGACCCTAGACTTGCGCCAAGTGTGTGTGTGTGTGTGTGCGTGTGTGTGTATCTGTATTTCTGAGTTGTGAGATCACTTCCAAAACTAAAATGTGTGTGTGTGTGTGTGTGTGTTACATGTCAGTCTTAGTGGTCAACCATGAGCCCCAATAATCTAAACGTAGATGACCTCAGCCCAGGTTCCGTCATGCTTTAATCCAAAGGTGGTATTACAGTAGTTGCAATCAAATCCAACCCCCTATGACTGTGCTGCCATCTTTATTTAAGTTACGAAATTATACTGACTTACCATTTATTGTGGTAGCTCAGCCTGAGAATAAGACTACAACTACACAACCACCCATGCTTACCCTTAATTACGTGCTACACTTAAAGAACCTAGTACCCTAAATCCCTTTATGTGACCTGCAACCCATACATGGTCAGCTTGCCCCGAAACACAATTACAAAAGCCTCAAGAAGTGTACGTAATCATGGAAGGCTCTTATGTCATATGCTCTACACATATACATTAACCCTTACATGCGCAAATCTCTCGATAGCAGTATCATTTGAAAACCCTATTTCTTATCTGAGTTTGCATGAATAAATGAAACATTAGAAAAAAAGAAATGACGAAAAGTTGTCGTGTGTGTTATTTATTAGCAATGACCTTATCAGAATGATCATCAGAAAAGGAAAGTACTAGTAAGTCAGATTACTTATGTCAGTCTTTGTTTGCGACAAGAGGGAAAGAAACAAACTTTTGAAGTGAAATTTTTCTTACTCTTAGTGCTTATGTCTTTGCCCAATAAATAATAAAGGAATAATGAACACTCTTCAAACCATAATTTGAAGGTTTAGTTGAAATAGGCTGTTACTCTCCTTTATATCATTTCACAAGTATGTATATTGCTTGTATGAGTTACTTATAACTTATTTTTTACTCAGTCTCTCTTATAGTAGTAAAGACGTGTCCGAAAGGAAAAAAAAATCTTGGGAAAAAAATCTCACATAATACTTACGTGCAATCATTATTGATTTCTAGATTGGGGTATTATACCATTTCGACTGCGACTATTTCCAATCTCTATATCAGTTACGGAAACTCTCGTACCTCACCAACAAATATTTTCATATTCGTGAAAGTTGGTCATTTTTTCATGTTTTTCAAGTTTTTCGTTTTACTAAATCGAAGTTTTTCATTTTACGAAATCGAAGCTTTTCATTTCACCAAAATGAATACAGTGGAACCTGTCAAATTGAACACCTGTGTACATTGAACATCTGCGTACATTGAACACTTTTTCATTCCCCGTGAGTGTTCAATGTAGACAGGTTCCACTGTACATACCTGAATTTAGTACTCAAATGCAAATGTTGACTATCTTAAGAATGTAAGATTGGCCATTTATTGGCCATTCATTCGCTCTATCAAATAGGAGGTTTTGCATTGTGAAAGGTGCATATTTTTAGACGTTTCACCTGTTATATAAGCTGGGGGAACATACATTTCAGCAAGTAAAAAGTTATTGAGATTTTTTTCACTACCATAGTGAACACATTTAGTTTGCTACCGAGTGATTTTCTGTGCACTACAGATAATAGCAGTGAGAGTAGACTTCCTTGTTTTGTACGTGTTGACAGCCATTTCAAAAACGTCATTGGGATGAACACAGTCCCCGGTGCTCTCGGAGTGACTTTGAATGCTTCCATGAATCCATCATACTCGTCAAAATAGATTAGACGTGTTGACGTCTAAAAGTTTACGAATGCATATCAATCAAAAGTGTAAAATTGTCATGATTGTTTTTTCACCAGAATGGTAGATAATGATATTTCTTACTTCTTATGTTCGCTTTTTGATAAAAATAAAAATGGCGAGGATCAGACTTGTTCGGTTTTAGAATATATGTGAGCATAGATTAATATACCTAGCATTGGTTTACTCAGAGATATGGAGACATATATGTCGCCCTATTACCTCTTGTTTACCCATGGGAAATCGCTATGTAAATGAGTTGAAATTATGGGAAGTGGACTATCGTAGTAGGATCGATTATTTCCATGATAAGTGAATGTAAACATATATACTTTCAATGTTTTGGTAATACTGGCAATGAAGTGGTGTTTACAAAAAATATTAAGGATCTGCATAGTGTCTGATTCTCAATTGTTCTTACGTAGTAATTTTTGGGGTAAATGTTAGAGCTTTATCTGGATAAGATACAGCAAGGGACTTCTCCTAATAATGTGAATTTAATATAGAGGGGGAAACATTGACCAAACATTTTATCAGCCCTCCTGACGCATCTCATTGATGTGCCTTGGTGATATAAATTGAGTTCAAATTCTTCTGCGTTGGGTCTCTTTTCCCACTCTTAATGGCTCCGCGCGTTCAATTACGCGGTTGGTGGCTCCATTTCATCCTATTTATTGTGCGGTTAGAGAAGGGGCCTGGCATCTGGCCTCAGCATGGGGTCACGAGGAAACAATGACCAATCAGGGCTCTGGTATAATTTACATTACAGAGAAACCTGATCGCCAGCATCAACTGAGCATGCACAGTGCACATATTTTGGGCTATCTATTGACACTGGTTGAGGCTAGCTTGTTCGGGGTGACCGGCTGGTTTCATATCCACTTTTTTTATTTATCTAAGCCTTTACCCTGTTTCCCCCTCCAACTCTCCCCTTCCGACCACTGTTGCCCCTTACACTTCTTCCTCAGTACTGTAACCCCTACCCTATACTGCCACTACCCCTTCCCACTACACTGTTGGTCCTGCCCCATACCTCCCCACCATAATATCCACTTCTTCGCTTCCCACAACACTGTAGCCTGGTTCTTAGGCTGAATTAGGTATAATGCCCCACCACTATACGTACTGGGTTGCTAAGTAGGTTTGGTGTCTCTCCCCAACTATAGATGGCAGCTCATTGTTCATGAGTTGCAGCCAGAAACTCAGTAAGATAAGTCAGAACTACACCTGGGATGAAATAAACCTAGAAATATCAGTGCTAGTGAGACTAAAGAGACACATAACACAGAGATTGCGGTGTAGCAAGTGAAGTCTCACTGTTGCCTTACTAGATCTAGTACCCTTCCGCCCCCATCATTACGTTCTCCACCTGAATGGCACATCCTTTCCCTCTCTACTCATGACTGTACTCGCCCTCCATTCGCCCTGATTTTAGTCGATAAAAGCTTGTTCTATTAATTATAACCTATATAACATTTAATTAAAACGTTCCATAAAATGTTTTACACAGTTGTTAAACCACCTTATTTCCAAATTTAAGTAAAATAGTCTTTAAATGATTTTGAAACACACACATATAATGCTCTTTTATCTTGTGTACTGCCTACTCATTGTGTTGCATGCGACTACAATCTTGTGCGTTTACGTGTGCAACACCAATTATCTCTTTAATCACTAAATTAAACTTAGTTCTATCAGCGAGGTATATTTATATATATATTCTTAATTGACCGTATTCAAGATACAAAAGATATATACGCATTTTCTCTTGGCAAAAATAGGGTCTCCAGACCACATAACATCAACGTTATAAATAGAACACAAAATAGATATGCCTGTTTACATAATTCAGGTAATACATTCCTTAACATAGGAAAGAGCGCCAAAAATTTAAAGAATACAATTAGTAATTAACTTAGAACATCAGTTATCTATTAAATCATAAGAAAAAGAAAAAGTACTATAAATAGATTGTCCCTGGTCTTATGTGTCACCCCAGTTGTTTTCCCTGTGTTGATCTAAAGGTGCGATACCTCGAATAACTGCCGTTATTGACTATTGCAATACCACTGAGCCAGCTCACCTGTGTTAATCAAAGGCTTTGTTAGTCCAAACACTTGCCTCAGGGCTACTTAGGTAAACAAGGGTTGTTTTTGAAGTGATGGAAGTGGCCCGCCTTGGACGAGGATTACTAGTAGCTTGGATGAAGAAAAGAATGGATATGCAGCGAGAGATCAATTACTATATGCGCTATAGTGAGATGCTGGACTCATGCCAGGAGTCACTGACTGGCAGCAGCGCGAGGTCACGTGGGGAAAAGGACCAATTAGGGCTCTCGCATCGATTACATTACAGAGAAACCTGATCTCCACCATCAGCTGGGCACCAATTCTGGGATATTAGGGGGCTATTAGTTGACGCTGGTTGAGGCCAGCATGTTCAGGTTGACCGACTGGTTTCGAATCCACTTGTGTTTGGTCATCTAAGCTAGTAGGTACTGGGTATGAAACGCTGACTACTGCCAATCAAAGCAGACACGTGTATACAGACTGAAGAGATAAGTTAGTAACTAGCTAAAGGGAAAGGAGCACCTGCGAACGAGATTCACACGACTCCAACTCTTAACCCTAGCATAAGGGTTAGGGTGGCTTATGGGGATAAATTATGAATATATAGGGTCATTTTGGGATATTTCCGCATGTTAAAGCCAACACCCTTTCCTTGTAATCAGACTTCAAACATGCATTTCGGGCATCAATTTTGACAGATTTGTTTGGTATTTGACATAATCATAACTATAAGTAGTTTGGGGGGGGGGGGGGTAATCTGATTTAAATTTAAATCTTATTTTATTTCAAAAGTTGAAAATACAGTTTTTTCTTATTTTCGACAAAAATGCCAAAATAGATGGTCATAAAATTCAAACGGAGTGAAAATTAGAAAAAATGATACTGATCTTTTTTCCACATTTGTGAAATTCAAAGTTCTCCGGTTTACAATTGTGGACAGGAGCTCCGTTTGAAAACACTAAGCATGTTTTTGTTCAGTTCTCCGTAAATCTAATACCCTGCTGGGGGTCTTTTTGTGATGCATAATGTATTCTTGATACTTTGCATAGACCGAATTGTAAAATAAAAGGAGGGTAGAAGAAAAAATCAAACAAATTAACACCATAACTTAATATACCTCAAGAGTAATTGGTTGCGGAACTGGTGCTCTGCATTATACTCTCGTTGTACGTGGTCTGGAAGTACATGCAATTGACAGTGCGTGTGATGTGTCTAGTCCACAGTTCACACGACATTTCGAGCAGTTCCTTCATTAGTGGTCATAGCCTAGTCGAGTAAAATCAAATGATTAGTTTTACTCAGTCGTCAGCCCGGGGGGTCACTTGGGTATTTAGGGGGGTGCATACGTTCGTTATCAAAATTAAAAAATACCCCTAAAGCACTGATTTCTTGCCAAAAAAGCACCCTTATTTTAATAAATCGCTGATTTTTCCCACTAAATAAACACCCCTTCTTTTAACAAAACACTGACATTGGATGAACGGGAGCACGTATTTTGACTTTCGATTTGATACTCCTCTGCTTGTTTAGCGGCAGCAAACTCGGAAGCCCAGTCACTTCGGCAGTCACTCGGCGTCAGAGCCGCATATATTTCATGGATTGGAAAGGGATTTTGACCCCCATACTTCGTACCTGGGTACAAAAAAGTACCCTTCTTTTACAAAATCGCGGACATGCGGAGGTCTTAAAAAAAGACCCCTTCTTCCGCGAAATACGTAACGCAGGTGCGACCCCCCTCTGTACCTGAGTGCCCCCACCGGGGTCGTCAGTCATTTTGTAAGTTGAATTGCTTTCTACATGTATATTTATTTGGAATTTAGTTTACTGTCACTTGTTCTGCCCTATTAGAGCTAAATGAGTAAATCGTGACTAGCCAGTTGTTAAAGATGGAGAGAACCGGACTACTCTGTGGAAAAACCACCGATTCGCTCCCGGTCACTTGAAGTTGTAATGTTAGAGAAAAGAATAGCTTGAATACAATTCTGTTAAACTACTTTTCTTTACCGTGCGAGAAGAATATCGTGTTTTAGTGCAATATTCTACGAAATACCGTTTATTTACACGAGAAAAAAGTTCAGGTTGCTTCTGGCAGAGAAATACATCCCCTACTCATCTCAGCTTCTGGCAATGTGATTGGCCAAAGACGTTTTTATCTAGTTTTGAATGTACCTGATGTGGCATAGATCCATATCCGTCATAGACTGCCTCCCAGTCTATGATTTCATTAAATTATGCTTTTCTCTGTTCTGGTCTCTATCATTTCTCTTATGTCTAGGTGTTAGTTCCTGTGGCTGGTGACAGATGGCACAAAGGGTGGTCATACCGGTTCGTTTAGAAGCTGGAAAAATTTCACTTTGGGCAAATGGGTCAGCAATTTAAGAACTAAATCAGGGTAGCCCAGTTTAGAATTGGTAAAGTTTTCACGTAAAATATATAGGGCTAAAAAATCTTTGCCTAGCCTAGGACTAGGCTATATCCTTCACTGTGTCTGTTACATGTAGCCTGTTACAGCCTTTGTTTATACTTACAGGTACTAGATCTCTCTAGTACTGGTAGCCAGCCTGAGCCAGGCACGCTGACCTGTGTGAGAGTGGTCAGTAAGCCACGCCACAGGGGGTACTCATAACACCTCTTGACCGCTGCCTGGACGCATCTCGCTACTCATATTCCACTCATATTCCATTTGTCCAGCGTTTGGTTTGACCAGAAACTCACCTCATCCATATCTCTGTTTTGACGGTGGCCAGCTGGCTGTATTTTATCAAACACTTAGTTAATCACATCTATTTAATCTTAAGGGTGATGGATTGGAGTGTTATGCAGGAAACTTGTATGCTGGACTCATGTCAGTGTGTCCCATGTGTGTGATACATATGTCTTGATGAGGATATTGACGTATACAGGATCAGACCAGGGTGAACACAGGGCACATCGACTTTGATACCGTAAGTATTAGAACATCATTTATAACAATCTTCACACGATATATGTTAACAGCGGTTTACACTTAGGCCCAAAAGCCATTCGCATGCACGCCGTCACATTTCATCGATAGAAGAGGGATCGAGACAGGTGCGGACGTTGGGCGAAATCGCCAGGTGAGATCTTCAGGTAAGCAAAAAGGTAGGTTTCTCGCAAATTTTGATCACATGCGTCTAATCATCTAACCCTTCTATTAATGCTGAAGTTATTTTCGTTCAAAGCACGAGGACGCAAATAATTTTGAAAGCCATTATCTAAACCCTGTCATGTTGGTATTCGTTAGTAGTGGCCAAATTAGCCACCAGCTGCGTAAGGGCAAAGGATTCATATCTACGGCGCTTGTCCACTAGAATAATTTGGCCTGCTAGGTGGCCTGTTGTGGGAAACTTGCTGGCGATTATACGAATTTTTGCAGATCAGACTTTATCACTTTTTATCGTGTTTGATTATGAAAAGTAGAGAACTAACAGGAAAACACGCCTAACCTAAGTGAACACATTAGAATGCCTGTATTTTAAATTAGTTATTCGTTGTGACCTATTACACCTGTGTTGTTGTTGTTATTGTTTTCGT
This sequence comes from Maea johnstoni, assembly GCA_963942565.1. Taxonomy (NCBI): domain Eukaryota; kingdom Metazoa; phylum Annelida; class Polychaeta; order Spionida; family Magelonidae; genus Maea; species Maea johnstoni. The sequence goes on along the minus strand of OZ012684.1, from coordinate 85,982,870 downwards.
CGACGTGTTTCGTGATTATGTGTCTTTGTTTATGTTCATATCCTTGTATATGTGATAATGTCTGTGTTTTTATGTTCATATTCTTGTATTTCGCTTTTGAACCCGGACGGTCCACTTTGCCTTTTCATGGCAATGATTGATAATCATGATAGAGATGCGGAATGGGATATATAAGCGCTTTTCATAGATTGTTTGTTCAAAATGCATTAAAATGCAGTCAGAGGTATAGATGTGCTCTTCTGTGCACTATATAGATATATCATACAATAATGTCACTAATTGATTTTAAAACCAATTATTTCAAAATAGCATTTGCATTCGAATTGGTCATTGATATATGTTGATTTTAAACTTTTCACACCTTTTTACATTCTGCCCTATTTATGTCGGTATCGCCAAAACATTCCTTTAAGGTTGTTTACCCAGAATCCGCATAAACATATATGTCCTACGGCCTTGGCATATCTAACACAACACATACTGCCACATACTATGACTGTAGCAATTCCCTTATCTGATTGATCTATTCGCTTTATCAAATGGCCCATTGCTTTCAGTAACAATGAGTAACGGTGGAGCAAGATTTGATGTTACGGACGTTTCACAAGGTATGAGTCACGGTCCATTGTGTTAGGCGTGTACCTAAGAATGTTGATGTCGAGAAGGCACCGCACCTTGTAATAATGATGACCACAGCAATTGATTTGTGTGTGGCCGTCATTGCAATTTAGATTGTATCTGCTTATCTTGTGGGCATTTATCAATTTGTTATTGTGAAGCTCTGGGGAAAACAAGGTTATATTTAAAGCAAGTCTGAGCAGTGAAAGCGTTGTTGACAAACCTTGATTCAGTAGGGGCTTAGATGATCGACATTCGTGGTAGGGGGTCTTAGGAGACAAACACACCCACTGAATCTCTCCTTTAGCTCTCAGCGGAGGTAGGTGTTCGACATGGAGTGTAAAGTACTTTGTCGGTGAGTGACTTTCGTAAAATTAGACAAACTAAAAGGACCATATCTAGTATGACCGCAACTGTAATAGCTCTGTAAATTAAATGATAATGTCTCACTTTTCTCAGTCTATGTAACTTAAGTATAAAGAATCTTGTTCAGTAGGACCGCAACTACAATAGCTGAGTAAATGAAATGATAATGTCTTGCCTTTCTCAGTCTATGTCTTTTACTTCATGTGTCGGTGTTAAATCTTATATGAATAAAATGGATTCCATAGTACTAAGCTCTTTGGCTAAATATGATTTCTTAGGATCAACAAAGAAGGACCACGGGCAGTCACCAAATACGCTTAATGGGCAAATGAACAATCACAATGATTTAGGTTCAAAATAAGCTTATAAATGTATGTCACCTCTTAAATAAGACCACCAGAAATCTGTCTTCTTCAGCAATCCTCAGTTTCATGCTTTTTTGATATTGCATTTTTGTCCATGTTTAATGTGTTTAAGCACGTCACAACTTGTCTACATTATGAATTCATACCATCTGTTATTGTATCCCTATTTTAGTTAAAAGTTATTCTAAATATACACAAAATGCAAACGAAATGTATGGCATTTCTATCAAAAATGCTTTCGCTGTAGCCTCTAAAAATTACCTGGAACCACCAGACCCTCAATTCGAGGAAAATGGTAATTTAAACATAGTATGGTATTTTACTACTGTTTTATTTTTTAAAAAATTCGCAAAACGAACTTATAAATGCGTCCTCTTCTATATCTTATTATATTGTAATACAACACAAGAACTTGAAAGATATAGGCCACTAGTGTTACACTAGAAGAAGAAAAAAGGAGACAGTTACGAAGTGTTACACTTGTGGCCAATATCTTTCAAGTTCTTGTTTTTCATAATACTATAGATAACGCATGAAATTACCCTAAACTTTATATGTCTTTTATGTCATAGGAAGATGGTTTCTTATCATTCTACAATCCTTTTTTTTCTTATTCTTCTCCTTTAGGTGTTTCATTTAAGGAGTGCTGCGGATAAACATAGTGCACAGAAGGTACCATGGCGACGGACTAGTAGACTTCTCAAACAAAGAACATTGTACAATTCCTAAATCCTTCAAAGAATGCCTTTTAACGAACAGCATATTGTCTGAAATTGAAAGGCTGGAATTCCCTATAATCTTTAGTGATTAGGTCATAGGTATAACAATGGCTTCTGTAATCAAAGGATTAGTAGTACGGGGCAAACCTCTCAATTGTAACTCACCTGTTTCGGATCTTGCCGTCAGTGCGCCGCAAGGAGAAATAGACGAGGAGGAGGAAAGATTTATCAACATTCCTGCAGGTGAAATGGGATCTGACAGCAAAGCGCACAACATGAACTTGTCGATGGCGACACCTATTGTAAAGCGCGTGAACTACGCTACAAAGAAAACGCCTTTCCTTCTTGGCTGTTCACGAGGAGAAACTGTCAGTCCACCCAGCAAACAAAGTACCCAGGAAGACTTCATTATAACGGGTAAAAATGTCACTCAAATTAGAAATAACACCATTGCAAAACCGAAGTTGAGCAGTAATTCCCAAGTTAAATCCACGCCATTTTCGCCCATTTACTCAGCCTGGTCACCTAACAACAGTAAAAAACAGCAGCATGAAACAAGTGCATTGGATGTTTCATGCAGGGCCCCATCCTGGCATACTGGACATAGTGCAGGAAACAAGCGAGCGCATCCTTCTGGATTTGCACAAAAAGGATTGACAATCCCTAGACACCAAAGATCAGTAAGTCTTCCTTCTCTAAGGATCGGTGCAAAAAGTCTGGGACGTACGTCACGTGGAAATGTACGTTACAGTGGCGGATTCGATACGTACATTGACGTGACAGGATTTCAGGTGGGGACAGCTATAGATGGCGCCACTAGTATGGCCGATTCTGAACTTATTTCAGCTAGCCCAAGATCTGCCCGTAGTACATCAAGTTCTCTTTCAAGAAAACAACTTCCTATAAACGTACGAGCATACAGCTCCGTAACAAGCCGACAGAGACCTACGAATTTACCATCTAACCTAGATATTTGTGTTAATATGTTACAGCATACCCAGGATGATATACAGAAAACAGAAGAAAGAGGGTTGAGACATTATCAGTTTTTGGCGAATAATATCAGCAACCTTAAAAATCCCTATAAGAATTTAATCATAGACAAAAATTCGACAACTCGGAGCAAATGTACATTCGATTCTGTGGATAGCTATATACACTTCTACCGTACAAAGAAAATGGAAAATATACCAAAAAGAACTCCTCCACAATCCTTACAAAGCCAAATGTATACAGACGCCTTAATGGTCAAGATGGTCAATGATATTAATCAATCGCCTGGCGGGGATCTTGAAACTGCTGCATTAGGTGACTGTTTCATGGTTTCCTCTCTTCATGGAGAGGAGAAGAATGGTCTAGGGGGCTATCCCATAGGCAGATTTAAGGCCCCTGCAAATAGCGAAATTGGAGATTCTCATCACAGAACAACGATAACCTCCGATGAAGACGGGGGTAATGAGGATGTCTTCGCTTAAACATATATACAACCTTGCTTCATATGGACTGAATAGGACTATTGTTTTGAGTTTGAATAGGTTAATTGCAATTGATTGTATCAAAACTATATAAGTATGAACGTATCAAGCCCCAATTTCCTATGTGTCAAGAAGATAAGTAATGCTTTTTCCGACTTTCTATTGAGCAGCAAACTTCCAAAATGTAGAAAGGAGATTCTAGAGGGTGAAATATGCCATGGTGGTTGTAAACTTCACAATACAGTATTGTTTTATTTGATAAAACCCGAAAACTTAGTTGACTAAAAAGAATCCTATGTTCTGAAGGCAGATGGACTGTTTTTCCTAATTTCTTTCACATAAGGTCAAGACTCTCTGGAACCCTTCTGAAAGACTTTCAATAAGTTTTGGAAGGACATTATTAACAGTCTAATATACTCATGGGAAAGTTAATTAATTTTAGATAAAGATGTTATTTCAAATACTCCACTTTGGTATAATCCTGAATTTCAAATTCTTCTGAGAAGAGACTGGCTAAAAAGAAGCATCTCAACAGTGGCTTATTTTCTTCTATGAGAATAGTATAACCAATGGAAGAACTATAATATAAAGATGAACTTCATTGAATAAAATAGTATAAAACAAAAAAATCACAGACTATCCGAACTGGCGTGAAAAGGCTATTTACACTGAACCATTACCGCGTAGTGTCATTGATACTATTCTCAATACGCACAGAAAAGCTTGTTCTAAACTTTATTTAAAAATAGAAAAAGATCTAACGAACATATCCTAATTAACATCTCTGAAACATGAAAAAAACTGAGCATCTTTTGATCTATCAACCAATGAAAAGTCATCCAAAATAGGTATCAAACCATCATATCTTTGTAGTTGTGGTGAGTTTCGAGATGGTGTCGAACATATGCTGCTCAGATGTAATGTGACAAAATCATTATGATCTGAGAGCGAAGATTAGATTGTTAGCTTAGATGTAGCAAATTGTACAATAGCTGACTCGAAAATGATAACTGGCTACATTACACCTTTACATCAATATATACTATGTATCTGCTGACTTGCTGAGAAATGAATGAAAATGATTTTTTAAAGGTTATGAACGTACCGCATTAGGTTACCATGATACGCCACAAAGACGGGGCAACAGCGTTTACCTTAATGTGCCAAAGGTACTTGGGACCCATGTACCTATATCTTATTTGTACCAAAAAATGTTCTCATCCCCAATATATATCAAAAGACTAAACGGAAGATTTTTTTATTCCACATCACTTGAGATAGTATGGTAGGTGCATCGCAGAATACGTCATCAAAACCCTTAACCTTTTGATAATAAGTGAGAACAATCGTTTCTGCTATTTGTTTTTCAACGTGTTGTAGAAAGGTGGTTGGTTTAAACCTTTCTTATGTGGTGATAGTTGGAAGCTCTATTTTGTTATTAGTTCTAGTTCCTCGATTTAGAATTGTAGCAGTAAGCGTACAACTAGCAAGGCGATTGCAGATATATATATATATATATATATATATATATATATATATATATATATATATATATATATATATATATATATATATATATATATATATATATATATATATATATATTTCAAAGACCGCTAACAATATACCATTATGGTTATATTTCACGATTATTCATTTAGTTTTCAAGTGTGTCTTTTTGACGAAATTGAAGAGAAATAGAAATTTGCAGAAACTTATCATGGACCAAATAGTTACTAGTATACTGAATGGGCAAATATATATATGTATATATATATATATATATATATATATATATATATATATATATATATATATATATATATATATATATATATATATATATATATATATATATGTGTGTGTGTGTTTATTGACTGTAAACCATATGTTTAAAAAATAAATTGATATGTATAACTCTCGGCGTGTTAGTTCTTTCCTAACAAGTTTCCATATGCACAATGCACAAGTGTTGATGCGTCATTTTTTCTCGGAGTTTTTTTTTTATTATATTCTAAAAGAAAATTGGAAAAAAGAATGCAGTTCTAACTGCTCCACAATAGTGTTTCAAAAAGTTATCACACATTCATTATATTATGAATGTCAATTGTTTTGCTTGTTTCATTGTTTAGAGTAAATACTGCCAGAAATATAAACTTTCTAGACAATGTTAATGACATGAGTTCATCGTGTAAAGATTTAAGATGAAAGAAAAATAAATGACTTGAAAATTGACATTTTAAGAAATTGTTTTGGCAAGGGCTGTCTAAACCATTATGTACGTCATGTCCTCATACCGTAGGACCTTCGTCGTTAAGAGTCATTTTTCTGCCATTGTCGTCTGAATTGATATTACTTTTGAAAACTAACTAGGAATAATACTTAAAATTTCTTAAATATTTGAAAGAGAGTTTTAGTTAAGTTCTGATAAAGTTTCTGCTTCAAATGTATGCGTATGACTATGAAAGAATTTACAAAGATTGTTAAGGCTGCTTTTGGCCACCGTTAGCATTACTATTTTTAGAATCGGTGCTGGAGATTTGGTACCCAAAGAAACTTCGTACCCAAATGGTGTAAATTTAATATCTCAATGTAATAGAAGGGCCAATCAGTAATTTTCTTCATTTATTTCCGTAGACAGTAAAACATTATTAAATTTCATCCAGTCTTTTTTAAGTGCACTTCATTTTCATGAAATGTAAGCGACTTAAGGCAGATATTCACCGATATCGTTAGGTAATAGATCGATCGAGAGAAATTGCCCCAATTTACGAACTAAACCACCCAGATAAGTGTATAGAAACTAAGTCAAGATCAAGTTACTAATGTTTTACCGATCCAAAATAGTTCATAGCATTATTTAGTGTTTAGGAATCGTTCATTAAGCCATGTTTTTTAAGTTTCCCTCTATTGGTGGCGAAGTCTCTTGGGTACGAAATGTCCAGGAACCGGCTATAGAAGTGGGCGTGTGACAATTTTGGAGCCAACATAAAATGTGGCCCACTTAGCTATTTCAACACCAAGTTAAGGCATGGTCACGGTGCTAGACTACAGGACAAATTCTGTGTAGCCACATAAGGGAACCCTTTTAGGGTCAGCCCTGTTATCTCCTGGTATTGTGAGTTGCGACATATGTAGACACTTAGAAAATAGTAATCAAATACTCAGACTTACACATGAGTCCCTGGTTACTCTATCCATATTTAATTCTTATATTTCTGTTTATATGTTTAAAGTTACTATACGCTCCAATTTGTAAAGAGCAATATATATCTTTTTTGTATAATGAATTTAACTAACTTATCGTTTCTCCCTTTAAGGGAATTTTGTATATGTTTTGATGTTAATATGTTATCCCCTGTTTTTGAAAATGTCTGTATAGATATGATTTAGTACCTTATGGTACTGTTAATAAACATACAATACAATTAAGCCATGTTTTTTAAGTTTCCCTCTATTGGTGGCGAAGTCTCTTGGGTACGAAATGTCCAGGAACCGGCTATAGAAGTGGGCGTGTGACAATTTTGGAGCCAACATAAAATGTGGCCCACTTAGCTATTTCAACACCAAGTTAAGGCATGGTCACGGTGCTAGACTACAGGACAGTTTTAAATACAAGTTTATGATTTCAGTTCCTCCTTTCGCTACCAGGGCCGCCTCAGATAGGTGTGCGTATTCTTAACGGTTCCTATAGTCTAGCACCGTGACCATGCCTTAACTTGGTGTTGAAATATTTAGCTAAGTGGGCCACATTTTATGTTGGCTCCAAAATTGTCACACGCCCACTTCTATAGCCTATTGCAAGAATTTTCTCAATAAAAAAAAGAAGAGGGGGAGACTCACTAAAATCGCCTTTGAATTTCGAATTTTGGCTATCATCATGTTGTTCCCCATAATTAGGCTAAATCGTGACAGTTTTTAAGTAGTGGAGGAAATTCGAGTACCCAGCGAAAACCACCGCCAAGGATATACTGAAAAATAATAACTAATACATTCACGCCTGTTATACACTTACAACGTAATGATTAACATAATTTACATTCCTATCGGTAAGTTCAATGAATTACAACAATACCTAAAATACCTTTTTTACTAAAAAAAAAGTTAGCAAGGCGCCCGCCTCCTTTTTTGAATGATTTTTTAAGAAGGGGGACAATCAAATGAAACTACCGTATTTGCAAAGTGCAGAGCAATCCCAAATTTAGAATCTCAAGTACGTTGGTGAGAATGTCTTTCCTAAGCGGGTCATCTCCTTTTAAACATATTTTTAGAAATGGGATAGTTAAATTAAACTTTACGCAAAGTGTAAAAAAGGATTACTTAAGTTGGTGGGAAAGAGTTTCCTTTACACAGATGAGCGGACCATGATAAATTGGTGTTTACATATTGGAAGGTGCTGCCATCTATTGACTATAAGTGAAACGAACAAAATCCTGTACTGTTAGAACGGGTTAAACTTTATCCAACCGGCATCGAACAAGCTTCAAAATGGCTGCGCCCTGTTCACGCTGGATCCGAAATTTATCAAGACTAGATAGTCGTTTAGGTAATTTTCTCACCTATCTCTCCTAGAATGGAGATACATTTTGTATGTTGCACATTGAATTCAGTTCTCGCTCATCTGTAGTTCTTTCAACAGGCATTATTTTAGTTGCAAGCATCACTTCCATTAGCAAACGTTTTCATTCTCAATGTCAAATCAATCTAACTTCTAAGGCTTGGACTAAAGCCCCATTCTCACATTCACGACTTACAGCCACGATCGACCACGACTCAGCAGCCCTGGTCGATCGGGGTGAGTCGGCAATAATACATGTACTGACGTATGACAGTCTAGCAAGTCTGCACGAGTCGTATTGAAGTCAGCATCGGCTACGAGGTACCCGGTCATAAGGGTACAACTACCATAAGGGTACAACCATAAGGGTACAGATCTGGGACCATAAGGGTACAGATTTATGACCATAAGGGTACAGGTATATATATTGTATTTTATATGTTAAATAACTCTTTTTAATGGAAATATGGCTGATCAATATACAATATAGATAACTTAGGAGGGTACTCACTTGATTTCTTTGTGTAAAATGTTGACTTTGTAGAGCTCCAGTACAGGAAAGAAAGGGTACATCCCAGTCAGTATTCCAGTGTTCCTAATGATATATTCCAGTATGTGTATGGGTTTTTACTATTCATTTACCTCTGCTTTTTTATATAATTTTAAAATGAAAGAATGATCTGCAGTCCCTAGCAGCATCATGCATACATCTTACTCCTAGCTTGCAAAAAGATAGACTAATTTGGATCTGTTGTCTGGGGGTATGACAGAGCACTGAGCTGTTGGGTGCTGGATTCAATTGCAGTTCTGTGTAAGTTTATTTCACAACTTACTGAGTGGCAGGTGGATTTTATATAATCTTTTTCTCTCTGATCTCAGTGAGTGTTGACCCAACAGATGACATTTGACTTATTGTAATTTCACAATAAAATTTTATAAGTACATACAGTATCAGTGTCTGACCAATTTCTTACTTTCCTCTTCTCAGATTTATGTCAATAACCTTCACATCAGTTAAAATGAAGTCCTGTTTTTAACACAAAAATAGGTAATAGCCTAATAGGTTATTCCTTTTGAGTAATGTTATGTGAACTTACAGGACAATTCCAGCATGTATAAAACAGAGGCCCAAATAGTTTATTATGGTATTCTCTGCTTAAGTTCCCACCAGTGCCAACCTTCATACAAGAAGTATATTGCTGTTAACCCATCATAGAAATATCAAACAATAAAAAATGATGATGTAGACTTTCATCATGTTGTATTGCAATCTGCTTGGATCTTTTTTCTAAAAAAGAGTTCCTAATGCAACTATCTCTCATATCAAGAAATGTTTACCGTATACATACAAGATCAAATAGATGTATTATGAAAAATATTATTTTTGAGTGAAATTAATCATTAGATCAAATAGACTCATCCTGTTTTAACTAAATCCATGATTGTCATTGATAGTATTAAATTATCTATATATCTATAATTTAAGGGATATATGCTTCAAAGATGCCACTGCATCTCTCTTGTTCAAAAATACTAAATTAGAGTTTGAACTGACAGAAAATTTACAGGGTTATGCTATTCAAGTAAAGGAAGGAAGAAGAGGAATGACAAATCAGTTATTGATATTTTGCTGTATTGTAATTTATTGAGGCATCCAGAATAAATTATAACATTTGTCTAAGTCAATCCATGTGTTTGTGATTTCTATGGGAATGAATTACTGGGATGAGGGAATGGTTTATACATAATCCACTAGTCACTCACTTGTGGTAATTTTTATACTGGATCAAAAACAAACAAAGAGTTTTCATGCAATTATTTAATATTTCAAAGCATGGATTTATGTGAATAAAATTCACTGATAAGTAATAGGGTAATTCATCTATATAGTTTGCCTAAATCTTTTACAAATAACCTTATTACCCATTACCTATTTTTTCTTGAAATCTAACTGGTGTGAAGGTAACTGACAAGACACATAGAAAGTCATAAATATGAAAAGAGCAAAGTAAGAAATGGGTCAGACACTGATACTTTATGAAGTCAATGTCATCTGTTGGGTCAACACTCACTGAGATCAGAGAGAAAGAGATTATATATAATCCACCTGCCACTCAGTAAGTTGTGAAATAAACTTACACAGAACTGCAATTGAATCCAGCACCCACCTGCTCTGTCAAACCCCCAGACAACAAATCCAAATTAGTCTATCTTTTTGCAAGCTAGGAGTGAGATGCATGCATGATGCTGCTGGGGACTGCAGATCATTCTTTCATTTTAAAAGGGTATAAAACAGTTAAATGAATAATAAAAAAAACATACACATACTGGAATATATCATTAGGAGCACTGGAATACTGACTGGGATGTACCCTTTCTTTCCTGTACTGGAGCTCTACAAAGTCAACATTTTACACAAAAGAAATCAGGTACCCTCCTAAGTTATCTATGTTGTATATTGATCAGCCATATTTCCATTAAAAGAGTTATTTCACATATAAAATACAATATATATACCTGTACCCTTATGGTCATAAATCTGTACCCTTATGGTCCCAGATCTGTACCCTTATGGTTGTACCCTTATGGTAGTTGTACCCTTATGACCGGTATTCGGCTACGACTGTTTTGAAAATTTCAAAACAGTCGTAGTCGATCGGCGCCACCTCCAATAGCAAGTAGGTGCCAATAGGTAGCGTATGAGAAGCGTATGAAGGTCGGCAATAGCGTATGAAGGTCGGCAACAGCGTATGAAGGTCGGCAACAGCGTATAGCAGTCGTATTGACATCGGCGTCATGCGTATGCAACTCCGTGGGAAAGTTGCATACGCTGTGCGTACGATCTTACAGGACTGCTTTACGCTATTCAAGTATTCAAGTCGTATAGCACGCGTATGAGTAGCGTATGATAGTCGGGATATACCTATGAGCATCGTATAACGGTCGCCGTCAATCGTATGGCAATCGTATGGTAGTCGAATAACAGTCCTCTTTAAAAAAGAAAAAACGCAAAATTTGCATAATAGCGTACTCGAAACGTATAGCTCGGTCTATTCGTTAGATCGGCATAGTCGTGGCTGAAGTCGTGAATGTGAGAATGGGGCTTTAGCCTAACTCCTAAGGAGCTCCAATGCAAAACTATGAAATTCCTCATACTGGTTATTATCATGCAGCCAGTCCTCTAAATTATACCAGTGTAAATCTATGCTCACAGCAAACATAGGGTTAGCCTGCAGGGTGTGTGCGAGTCTTTTGGACCAAACCCTTAAAAAAAAAAACAGCCCACAGGATACCCAATATTTTTGTGTGGAATTTCTTTGAATGTCAATCTCAATCATATGAGGAAGCGTGGTCGAGGGTGAGCGAAGCTAGGTGACAGTCCATGGGAATTTTTTATGAAATGCACGTTCATTCATTAGGTTCAGTGAGATACCCTGATCGGGAGAATATACCTGATCGGGAGAATTCTCCTGTTCTGGGTATATTGTCAGTCTTTGAGACGTAGATCGAGCAATTCTATCGTCGGTATGCCGTTATTTACATTCTGAGATTGCGGCCATACACACGATAGAGAAAAGACAATTGAAAACTTTTCCGCTGCACCATAAAAACTGGGCGCTGACATTTCCAGGCCAGTCTGGCTGGCCCCCCAAACCAACTGAATTCCGTTACTACCTTGTTAGTTTCCCTTGTGCAGCTTTTACAGCACTCAAATCTGCCGAGAGTGAGAGAAATGAGAGCTTTTTGGCTGGAAGTTTCACAGAGTTCGTTCCGCCATTTAATTAAAGGCATGACTAGTCGAGCAGCACTATCCATCATTTCCCATATCAAACCTATCACCCTTTCACACTTGTGCTGAAAAGGTGTGCCAAGTAAATGATTATGATAATAATCTTTATTTCTTGAGGTTAACACAGTCAAATACAGGATTTGATTTTCGCTGCGGCCCTCAGAAAATACAGTGCTCATTTATTATGATTTGTGTTCTTTTTAGGCATCCTAGGTGCAGTGGCCAGAGGCAGTGCTCCACAAGTTGTTCCCAGATGCTTATGTACTTCAAGCCACTTAGCAGCAAACAAAAAAACAGACAGAAGTGAACAGATCGATAGGTGAAACTTCATTCTTCATATCTCAGATTTCAATTTGTTTGTGTGGTCCTTCACAAGGATTTTAAACTGGGTGTTCAGAACTGCCTTGTACCCATACTATTTGAATGAGATGTTGAATTGATCAGATAACAATCTCAAACCCATATGGCCATATGTCTACTTAAAATGCTATTTAAGCATTCATATAAAGACTTTTCAATTTCTTGATTTTAATTGGCATATTTGTAATTGCGATTAAACCATAAGGGTTATTGAATGGGTATCTTATGAGAGCTTTGAAATCATGTAATGAGAGGCTGTCTGCCAAAGCATTTGCATTAGAATCAACCAGCTATTTTCTTTGCAAATAATCACTACAAAAACTAAAAATGGACAGTTTTATTTAGCAATTTCAAACACTTTCGTAATTAACAATTAAGAAAAGGAAGTATATTTTACAAAAAACTTATGAATTGTCTTATGAAGTGTTTGGCTTGAGAGATATATCTTGCTTGGAGCACACTTTCTATACTGATAACATGAATAAGTCAATATATTTCTTTCTTTGGCAGTTTGGTAAAGCGATTCAGCACTTCCACCAACCTCCAATTAAGAGATGATGATGAGACCAGTAGCAGAGGTTTGTATATTTCCAAAGTAGAGCCCTCATTGTGGCCAGTCTGATAATGATAATCAATTAATTTGCACAATTTGTTTACCATTAGTTTTCTTGCTGCTCTATGTAACCCTGTACAGTTCTCTTGAAATTAGATTTGTTGACAACCTATTATCCTCATTTGTACGTGTATCAAAGCAGTTAACCAGCATGACCATACATATAAGCTCTCCTGTTAAAAGATGCACCTCCTGTTCTGTTATATTATATGTGGCACCTTCTGCTTGAATCCATTTAGAAAGTCTTTGTTAAAAGTTCTAGTAACCTTGCATGTGAGCTGACAATATAGAGCTGACTTAATCTTATGAAAGTGATAGAAGAAGAAAAATGCCACTTTGGTGTAGAAGTCTCAGGATTTAATAATGTTTATCATTCTTTCGTTCTTGTTAGTCTAGTCTTTTCTAATTGGCTTGCAAACGATCTATTTTACTTATTTCATTTGACTTATTGAATGTACATGTATTCAAGCAATTCCATCTATGTCAAAGATATGATATACCTACCTCATGGGCTTCCTATTTCTGATTTTGATTATTGTTTTGTTTCATTTTAGATGTGATTGAAAATATCAACAGAGACATGACCAGCCCTGATCTTGGGCGACTTTTTGCAGTTGTTCAGATACAAAGTGTCCAAAGAAAAGTTACTACGGAAGATATCATACGTTTTCTAGGCAACTTTCCGGCAGATATTGGAGATAGAATTAGATTAGAAAAGGTGGGTAGTTCATTTGGGTAAAGATTGATTCTACTGTAGTGCTTGATGTAATATTCAGGAAATGTTTGTTGTATTGAAGTATTTATACCCACATCTGAACAAGTTCGCATTTTATTCCAACAAGAGTAAAATTTTGAAGTTATTTGAATTAACTCATTAGTACTTTTATCAGTTTTATGTCTGTAGAGCCCACAGAGACTATTGTTTTACTCTGAGAAGGTCTACATTGAAGGGTGCAAACTTAATCTTTTGATTATTTGAAGTGGAATTTTGATTAACAGAGCCATGAAATTAATGGTTGCATCATCTGAATCAACACACTTTTTAAAAAAGTGGTTAAACTATGGATGAAACTCCTCTTTCTTTCATTTTGTGATTTTGTTGTAATGTACATGTAATACAATTCTTTGACTTGCAGGTTCTGATGGTTGGTGGTTCAGATTTTTCTCTGGTAGGCAGACCACTTTTGAGGTAAGACATCAACAAATTCACGTCATAAACTGAACAGGTTAATGATATTTGATGAATACCACTGCTGAAGAAATACATTTATTAGGTTATACAAATAAGTAAAGACGAAAGGCAATTATTGTAAATATTTGAAACAAGTGTTGCCTTTGATGAAGCAAATGTCACACTGGTTCTCCTTTTTGTCTGTTGGTTGAATGCCAAATGATTATGTTAAAGCTTGGACTGTAATTGATTTAATTGAGATCAGTTTGCTTAGGGTGTTATTGGTATGTTCCATATTGATGAATCGACGACTCTCCTCAAACAAAACAGTCTCACATGTCAGTACACTTATTGATGCATCAAAATACATAAAAAGAAATAAAAATGGAGACTTCTCAGAGCAGCAGTTAGAGCTGAATCTTGCCAGAGTTGCAGCTCACCTTCTTCACCATCTTATTTAAGGCAGATTACTAAAGTGCTATGCAATTAAGAAAAATTTGATGTTGGATATCTATGAAATGATGAAAATTTGAAATCAATGCGTCATGGTTTTATGTCATGGCATGGAAAGTTTGTTTATGGATATACCATTGTATTGTATTGACGTAATCTGAATTGCTAGAAATTTATCAATATACAGAATAGAAAGATATTTTAAATTACAATAAGTTGATTGGACCTGTTTATAAAATGTCATCAACTTGTCTTATTTTCCTTTTCAGTCGCAATGTGGTGAGAGTAGAAGCAACAGTTATAGAAAAAACTATCGAACATCCTAAATTGGCATTCAATTATAAAAAAAGAGCAAATTATACCCGATTCAAATGTAAGTATATTTCAATTGCCAGTCTCTATTTAACAAACAGTTTGTAATTGTACCAAATTATCCTAAATGGTTAATATTGCTAATAGTTATATGATGATTACTTATTGTTGATACATATATCAATATATTGGTAAGTTATTTTCACAATTATAATAATGTTTATAGGATAATTATTAATTGTCAATACAAATATCAATATATTGGTAACAGTTATTTTCACGACTGGATGATTTCCTTTTCTTTATCAATTTGCCCTGTTTCTCAGTATGACATTATTTGAAGTTTTTATTTCTTATTTCAGTGTCAAGGAAACCTCAGGCATTCCTCAGAATCAACTCCATTGAGCTGAATCCTTTGGACCAAGAAACCTGATGAATCAAGATTGAGGATACATTTAGCTGTCACACCTGCTTAATGATACAATGGGAAACATGCAAACAATGTGATACAAAATAGCAGTATCTAGCCAATCATTATCACAATGAAGGATTCCATTTCATTGACCCTTATACTGCCGGTGGCTGATTTGGCCATTATAAAATGATGCAAAAAACATGTAAAATTGCTGAAACACTGGAACATGGGTACTCATCTGAGAGTACTCATCTAGAGCTTTCCAATGAATACCAACATGACAGGGTTTAAATGGTTTTTGAAAAAAATCTATGAGTCCTTGCGCTTTGGATGAAAGTAGCCTCAGCATTAAAAGGGTTAATCCAACAATGACAAATGCCACTTTAAACTTGTATTGTTGCTTGTTTCTCATTGTTAGAAGTGAAATGTGCTAAATATTCAAATGTATACCTCCATGCAGTATTTAGGATAGTACCAATACTTCAACTTGAGATATTGACAAATTGAGTGATGTTAGAGTTGAGAGTAGGAAGTATTTTTTCTGAAGAAGAAAAAGATTTTCAGCATGGCCTCTTACCTCTTTAATAACCCTTACAATGATACTTAAATACATTAAAAAAAATTCTGCCAAACATGAACATCAATGTTGCTCCCCATCTTTAAGCTGTTACAGTAAAAGTTTTTCAGGTAAACTCTTTCAGGTCAAAGAAGTTCAAAACTCCAGAATGTTCTCATCCCATTCATGCCTGTAGGACCATATAGTTGTAACTATTGAGCCTAACTAATCTGAGCATTTTCGGAGAGTAATTGAATGCAAATGTTAATGAGAATCCAAAAGTTTGTGAATTTATACTCAATTCCTTAGTTGTTTGCAAATGTTTAAGAGATCCAGACTACTCTTGGCATGAATGGGTTATTAGAAGTTCACTTTTATACTTAAAAGGTAGATGAAGAATAATGCATGGAAACGAAGTGGGCAGGTCTTGCTGTACCTGTATTGATATAAAATAGTGTACATAAATAAAAACAATGTGTTTGTTCTGATTCTTAAGAAAAATACACTGTGAAAGGCTGTGCTAGGATATAATTCCATACCTCCATCGATATAACTATGATAGATAGAGATAACCAAAAACAGGGTACCAGATTTACAAGGGAGATGTAACGGCAGGGTTAGTAGCCCTTATGATCTACTTGCCCTTCTCAAATCACAGCCAGTCCTACACATCGCAAAATGATAAATAGTCAAATAACCATCCAGGTGAAGTATTTGACAGTGACACCTAGTAAAAAATGATATTTGGTTGTGGTTTAAATGCATTCTCAATTTCCTCTTGTCTGATATGCCTTAAAGAGTATGACATTTTATGAGGCCGACAGGCACTTCACTAAAATAGTAATATCCTTTGCAAGTCTGATCCTGCAAAATGATTTCTATACTGGATGGAGTTCTATGGTTTGCACTACATAGCAATACTAAGTTCAAGTGCAATATTGCCGGCTAAAACTTAGTAAATGCGTTATCATAGTTGACAAACCAAGAATGCACTAATGCCAGTGGTTATATTTTAGGGGTTCAACTTCAAATCTTCAGTTATGCTCTGTCTTATAGAAACAAATTAACAATGCCTTATTTCATTGAACTACAATTGTACACTGAATAAAAAAACAACTTACATGGAATCCTCTCTCTGCCCCGTTCATTAGGGATGTCTGTTAACTTTTGGTGCCATAAAAAGTTGGTCAATTATGCATAAAGAATATTGAAGTGGGCATCCCTTTTCTCCTAAGTTTCTTTGGAAAATATAGTAAAAGATAAGCTTTATGTATAAGAAGCAATTTCTTTAAACATGATGGATGAATGACATAGATGAGCAGTTTTGGGAAAAAGCAGGAATTCAGTTATTTTAATAATCAATATATATTGATTATTAAGAAGTTAAGCTAGAGAAAAATATATATGTACACAGCACAGAATTCCTCACTTATCACATGATACAGTTTGAATTTCCATATGAAAGGTAGCTAGTCTGAAGGAAAAGATAGGCCATCAGCCGCCATCTGAATGGCTCCGTATCTATTCCATATCTATTCACATTGTGAATATACCAAGTATCTGACACAATTGAAAATACCCTGACAACAAAGGCTTATCTAGATAAATATTTCGATAGTGAGTTATTGTTCCTCATGGGTAAAGAATCCCTATTCAATATTTCCAAATATAACACACTTTTCTGAGTTATGTTCAAAGTTGTATGACTGTGTGTACAATCCAGCAGTCGGTTGCATCAAGAGGCTTAAGGCTTAAACTCAGACTCAACATGTAAATGTATTGTGTACAACAATAGCATCTATTGTTGTAGACAATCAAGTTAAGCCCTGGGCCTAAATTTGAGCACCAAGTCACCTTGGTGCAACTGAGAAGATATACAGAGACAATTGATTGCCAATAATAACAGAAAGCCAAACACTCAATGCATTACCCCTGTCCCCTTGGGACCCACTGCATGAAAAGTAGCATTTTCTTGCTTCATTTTCTATGTGACTTGAGTGAAATTTCCTAGTATAGGTGGCCCTGTGGTATGCGGTTGTTCTGGGCAGGATAGTTGCTCGGCTTGGAATAAGAATTTGATCTCTACATGGCAATCTAAGAGACCTATTACACTAGCAATTAAATGAAGCACTCTCATCCTAGAAACAGGGGTTCCTAATGGATGATGGATTGAAAATTGGATAGATGCAATGCCTCAATTACTAAACTGGCAATGACTATCCATTAGGTTGTAGTTTTGTTTATAGTGGCATGTGATATTTCTTAGAGTAAAGGGACTGAAGATAAGCTCTAATCTAAATAGAACTTTGATAAACAGTGAGTATAATTTATTACATTTTGCAAAAAATTGTCAATGGGACAAAATGCATACTTAAGACTGAAATGTATTTCCTAATGAATGATGTGTGCTACCTACATAAAACTTAAATGGCAGGCTAAGTATTTTTCACTTCTTATATATCTAATCTGAAAAAGTATACCAACTCAAAACTGAGTCTACGACTTAGTTATAAACTTGCTTACCAGATGGCAACAGTGTGATCTTTCCAATTGCTTGGTTTTTGACCATCCTTGGTGCTATCTATGATCAGCCAAAGTATCTAAAATCTTGACAAAAGTAAAACAGACCAGATAAGTGAAATGCATCATTTAAATAAAGTATAGGAGTTATTTTTTTTTCATCATACAGCGAATCTGTTTAGAACTGACCTGTGGGCTACAATTTCCTATGCAGGTAATTCTTTAACCAGGTTCTCAGGCTGAGTAACATGGATTTATCCATAACCAATAATGTCATTACCATTCCAAAGAGGCAGCAGAACAGCTGTGAATGTGTGAAAGGTAAGTCTGCCAGGTAAATGTGTTCATACCTATAAACTGAGATGAGGGTAATTGTTTATTCCAATACTTGATACATCCACAGAGCGAGATACCAGGGAGAAGAAACGAGGGGTCCATTACCATGCAATCACATTTGGCCCGGACCACAATCCATGCACATGGGTATGTGCGAAGCAGGGCTAACATGACTGCAGTGTAATCAGTGCTGCATTCGGCATCAACAGCCTGTGTCTCAAAAATTAAAACTCACCTAGTGACTGCTAGCAGGGTACATCAGCAACTCTGCTACTGTGACCCGTGACCCAGGTCATATGTCTAGATCAGCTGGCAATACATCCCAAGTGATACTACATAGACTTGTGGCCTACTGTTGGCCATTTAGTTCACACAATTGCCACACAAGGGGGTTGTAAATGGTTTCAACCATAGTTTGTAATTCATTCTTGGATGTTGATTGTTAAAATAGAAATGATTGTGATTTTTGTTTTAGGGAAACAAAGGAAACCAGAAAACTCTGATTGAAATGAGGAGATGAGGAGTCCAAAGGTCGATGGGAATGGGGCCCCCACACAACCCCAAAGCACTTTTGTTTTTCGATCAGTCTTGCCTGGTACCTTAATTCTTGGTGGCTATTAGGGAATAACATTCTTGCCAATTCTCCAACTTTAAAAACATTTGCAGTGTCAGTGTCCATCATCCTGTTCAGATGGGAAAGCCGGCAAATAGCAATTACATTCAATAAACAAATGTATATGGCGCTTTTTTTTAATGATGGGTGTCCTTTTATAATTATAAATAATTGAAGGTGGGGTCCTTTTGAAAAAAACAATGTAGGTGATGTAAAAAAACACTGGACGTTCGTGCGCCAATTCTTTGATTGTAGCGATCTTGATCGCTATAACAACTTTTTTGACTGCGCTTACTTATTTCCAGTTCAGTTACTTAGAGCAGCAATTGTGGACTGCCAGTGATCACGTGACCACACAAATAACCCGACAGTGCGTTTTTTACACAGTTGTAAAAATTCTATTATGATCGTCTGTTAGTGAAATGTTGAATCCTTGGCGTTGTATAGTGTTTAGGCGCGCTATATGTTGGTCATAGCCGTGTTTTTCTAGGATTTTTTCTTGATGGAGTGGAGGGATACATGTACGTTGTACGGTGACCGCTGTGCGTGGTTATGCGCTGTAATTCATATTGACGTCATCGTCTGGGACTATTTTTTGAAATGTACAATGCAGTTTTATCACGCTCAGAATGATTTTATTATGAATGTCTGTCAATAAAATGCTGTAGATTTGCCGTCGCTAGTGTCGTTGCGTGTTTTTATGTTGCTACTGGCCGTGTTAAAGGGAGAACTATTTGGATATACCAAATGGAAGGTCACAGCTGGCGTGGTTCGGCGACCGGATTGCGATTGCCGTGTGTAGGAATAGGTTCAGTGGATGGACTTAAGTGCCAGTCCCTTGAGTCGTGTGCGCGAATATTTGCATTGAATAGACTAGTGCCAGTCCCTTTGAGCTGCTGCGCGCAAACAATCAGGGGGCGGGGTGGGCTGGTGCCGTTCAGCTGGGTGGACTCGTGCATGAAGCACACAACATATCATGGGATCATATCTAACTACAACAAAAGCTCAATTGTTTAAGTTATCAATAGAGTATAGTGAGATTGTTTGTTTGTTTTGGATCCGTAACCGCATTTGTCCCGCGGGGTCAACTCCCGAGGGAGGACCTACGGAGAGCTCCCCTACCACCCAGGCCACTCGTCACCCCTGGGCCTCGTTGTTCTTCATGTTCCCTATCCCCCCATACTTATTGTCATGCATAGAACTATAACAGTCATTGACATGCGGTCGCGGGCGCCTTTCTCCGCACAACTTCGCGTTTCCCATCAAAACATTACATGCTCAATGCACACTTTCCCTTCTAGAATTGAGTCCTTCTGGATCTACAGTTTTGTGTGTAAGAAATAGAGGTCGCTACATCACAATAATACGATGGACCAAGTGTGAAAGAGAAAATATTTAAATATTTTTTTTCACCACCGTACTTAGGGGGAGAAAATATATTTAAATATATTTTCACCACCGTTTTTTGGGGGAGAAAATATATTTAAATATATTTTCACCACAATATTTTGTTGGGAAAAAATATATTTTAATATATTTTCACCACCGTATTTTTGGGGGAGAAAATATATTTAAATTTATTTTTTCCCGACCACTAGAAAAAGGGAAAATATATTTCAAGCTATGGCTGGTTGCCTGGCTCATTTTCCTAATGGTATAGGGAGTTATCTTTATATCAATATAGCGAAATGACACTGGGAACCGAGATAGGTGAAACAAGTTATAACATGTTGACAATTTATCCGATACAAAGTAACCATTGGGGGAAAGGTCTTCTGATGATGATACATTGTGGCCTCACAGCAGGATAGTATAGGATTTTTTGAGAAACGCAGCTCCTACGTACACCCACGATTATGGGTGTCGGGGACCTTCAAAAGAAGTCTAAATTGGTGAAACAGTGGTACTCTTCCTCCCGAAATATCATTATCTATAGCTACGGGACACGGGTATTTACTAGGGGATCTTCTTTTTAATAATAAATTCTATTCAATACTATATTCAATTAAACTTACAAATATTTACACTTCCTTGTTCATGCAGAATTACAATATCTCATTGTCTGGAAGACATGCCCTTTCCACTATGCAAGATTAGATTACCCTCTCAGCTTACCAATAGGTGGGGCCACTGCCACCAAGGGGCATGACTGTTACAACCGGGAAATGTAACCCATGGCAATATTTATTCTTTTGGATATATATGATCTTTTGAAAAAGGGCCTACTTAAGAGAAATGTTGATAGAATTTGTTCTACTGCTATGCCAAACATGCCCATATTATGATGGCGCCTATGGAACGCCCAGTGTGCCAAACCACATGTTTCTGAAACATGTGAGATGTTTCTGAAACATGTGAGATGTTTAGGAAACATCACGATATTTCACAAACATCGTACATGTTTACAAGATATCTCTTAATTTTTTGAAGTGATATCACCTAATTGAGAGATGTTTCGCAAACATCTCTCTTATTTAATGGATATCTCTCAAATATAGTTTTGGCACAATGGCGTCAGGTTCGCCTGGCGTGTCAAAACCACATATTTCTGAAACATCTGAGATTTACGAAACATCTCTGACTTCGAGAGATATCACCTAATTCATTTTGATGATATCGCGATATCACATAATTCAGAGATATTTCCTAAACATCTCTGAATTATGTGATATCATGATATCACCTAAATGTGAGTGATATCACTTAAATACAAGATGTTTCTTAAACATGTACATGTTTCCGAAACATCTTGCATTTAAGTGATATCTCTTTTAGTGCCTGATGTATCAAAAAAGGGAAGAGATCATGTACTGTCCGAGATATCACATAAAAGAGTGATGTTTCGGAAACATGTACATGTTTAAGAAACATCTCACAATTAGGTGATATCACTCAAGTGATACTGTGATATCACTTAAACATGTATATGTTTAGGAAACATCTCTCAATTAAGTGATATCACGAGTGATATCACTTAATTGAGAGATGTTTCTTAAATATCTCTGACTTTATTGATGATTTCTGTCAGACATATCTAGTAATCCGCGATGTTTCTGAAACATCTCTCATGTTTAGGAGATATCTCTGCATTTAAACATTAAAAGAGTCCTTAAAAGAGTCCTCAGACAGTATAATCGGAGAGGGGCAACACTCATATGCAACCATTCCAGGATGGAATGAACATGTAAAAGAACAGCATGAGGCTGCTCGGGAGGCTTTCTTATTATGGAAATCCTCTCGGCAGCCTCGTACAGGTATCATATGGGATATGATGAGGAGAGCTAGGGCCAGGTTTAAGTACTCCTTAAGAGCATGTAAATCAAACGAGGACCAAGCTAGGGCTGATGCTGTAGCCAGAAAGCTAGGTACGAAGAAATATAAGGAGTTCTGGAGCTCTGCTCATTCTATGAGCAATAGTAAGGTGCCCCTTTCTAGCAGTATAGACAACACCACAGGTGAAACTGAAATAGCCAAATACTGGCGTAACCACTACTGCAATCTTCTAAATAGTGTGAAAAATGACAGGCATAAAAACCTGGTGCTGGATAAAATATCTCAAGTAGATTTTCAGGATAATATGGTGGTCACTGCTTCTGAAGTGGAAGCCGTGATAAGGTCTCTGTCTCCTGGGAAATCAGCAGGACTAGATGGTCTGACCTCTGAACATCTGAAGTATGCAGGAGGCAGACTCAGAATCCTTCTCTCTATGTGGCTGACTTCTATATTAGTTCACTCTTATGTACCTGATGATCTGATCAAGGTTGTTCTTGTTCCTTTATTAAAAAGTAAATCAGGACTTATTACTGATAGTAACAACTACAGACCTATTGCACTTGCCAATATATTTTCTAAATTATTGGAACATATCGTACTAACCAGGTGTGAGGTGTATTTGACAACTAGTGATAACCAGTTTGGCTTCAAATCTAAACACTCAACTGATCAGTGTATATTTGCTTTTAAAGAAGTAGTTCGATACTACATCAGACATGGAAGCCCTGTGTTTGCTTGTTACCTTGATGCAAGCAAGGCGTTTGATAGGGTAAACCACTGGACGCTATTTAATAAGCTAGTCAAAAGGGGAGTGCCCTCCTATCTAGTCAAGGTACTGGTATACTGGTACCATAACCAATCATTTTGTGTGAGATGGGGAAATACCTGCTCTGACTTTTTTCTCATATCCAATGGGGTACGCCAGGGAAGCATATTATCTCCCTTGTTGTTTAATGTGTATATTGATGATCTAAACCTGGAATTAAATGCAACTAAACTGGGTTGTAAAATGGGTGGAATTCAGATGAATAATTTCAGCTATGCAGATGATATGGTTATTCTGGCTCCCTCAATGAAAGCCTTGCGAAAGCTTATTTCGACCTGTGAGTTATATGCATTGGAAAATGACATTATCTATAATGTAAAGAAAACTGAATATATGATTTTTAAACCATCATCCATGAGAACATCTGAATTCCCACCATTGTATTTATATGGAAAGTTATTAAAACTGGTGTCGCAAACGTGTTATCTAGGGTGCATTATAGTGAATGATCTGTCAGATGATGAGGATATAAAACGTCAATACAGATCTTTATGCGGCAGAGCTAACATGCTGATCAGAAAGTTTCAAAGATGCTCAGAACAAGTCAGGCTCGTCCTCTTTAGAGCTTATTGCACTGTACTGTATTGTGCCCCTTTGTGGTGTGTCTTTGCTAAAAACACATACAACTCGCTCAGAGTATGTTATAACAATACCCTCAGGTGGCTTCTGCACCTAAGAAGAGATAGTAGTGCCAAAGAGATGTTCGTTTTGAATAGAATCCCTAGTTTTGGGGAACTAACCCGGAAGAACATTTACCAATTCAAAACTCGAATCAATAACAGTGCCAACATTATCCTTCAAACAGTAGAAAAGTATATTAGAGATAGTAGTGTGGGTAAACACTGGGAGACCTCCCTGTACAACTTCTAGTCAATATTGTACCTATGTATATGGACCACCTGTGTCTGAAATAAAGTATTGAATTGAATTGAATTGAATTGAATTTAGGTGATATCTCATAAATATGGCGAAAGATGTTTAGGAAACATGTACATGTTTAAGAAACATCTCTCATGTTTCAGAAACATGTGGTTTTGGCACACTGGGCGTTCCATAGGCGCCACCTATATCAAACCTTCAAAGCATAACAAGAAAAACGCTTAATAGCATTCTACTTGCTGGTTCCTACAAGATTAAATGCTTCATTGATTGACAAACAAATGACCTTTTGTATTAGGCAAATATCAGTTGGCCTAGTAGCATAACCGCAGGTGGCGCCACCTACCGCAAGGGCCGTGACTGACACTCGCCCCCATATCTGGAAATGTTTTACATGCAAAGATGTAGTCATAGAACATTGTTTATTGGTTTGAATGTATTTCTGCTTTAAATCCTAGTTATTGATAGAAATAATACACTGGGTAGACCAAAAGTACCCATTTTAATGGTTGCGCCACCTAAATCTATCCATTAAAAGCTAAAATTCAATAAAACTCACTAAAACTCTACTTCCTAGTACCTACAATATTGAATATGTCATTGTTGGGCAGACCAATGACCCTTTATATTAGGCAAGGTTAGGTTGACCTTGCAGCTGACCAATAAGTGTGCCACCTGGGGTGGGGGGCATGGGTGCGACGCTTCCTATATGACATGTTCCCCTTTGTGAGTTGTACCAACATATCTAATTTCATGCTCTTAATACAAAGTGCATGATTTTTCTCAAAACTGCGGGACTATAATAGTATATATAGAAGATCCCCTAGTAAATACCCGTAGCTAATGGTATTTCGGGAGGAAGAGTACCGCAGTTTCTCCAATTTAGACTTCTCTTGAAGGTCCCCGACACCAATAATTGTGGGTGTACGTAGGAGCTGCGTTTCTCAAAAAATCCTATACTATCCTGCTGTGAGGTCACAATGTATTCATCATCAGAAGACCATTCCCCCAATGGTTACTTTGTATCGGATAAATTGTCAACATGTTATAACTTGTTTCACCTATCTCGGTTCCCAGTGTCATTTCGCTAAATTGATATAACGATAACTCCCCATACCATTAGGAAAATGAGCCAGGCAACCAGCCATTGCTTGAAATATATTTTCCCTTTTTCTATAGTGGTCGGGAAAAATATATTTAAATATATCTTCTCCCAACAAAATACGGTGGTGAAAATATATTTAAATATATTTTCTCCCAACAAAATACGGTGGTGAAAATATATTTGAATATATTTTCTCCCAAACAAATACGGTGGTGAAAATATATTTAAATATATTTTCTCCCCCAAAAATACGGTGGTGAAAATATATTTAAATATATTTTCTCCCAACAAAATGCGGTGGTGAAAATATATTAAAATATATTTTCTACCCCCAAAATACGGTGGTGAAAATTTTTTTTTAAATATTTTCTCTTTCACACTTGGTCCATCGTACAATAATGTGCAGGGCGATCGGTTTACATTTTATACTGCGGCTCTGTTCTATAGAGGGCAAGTATGCAGGGTGACTGTTCATCGCCAAATCGTTGGCTTGCTGGGCCATTAAAAAACACTAAAAGCTGAAGAATGAAGCTCAGTGCATTTAGTATGTGACTGTTTGGATGTAGTTCCGCAATCATCGCTGTGGTCACAGCGCTTGACGCCGGGTGAATCCACAAGGATGGGTAAGCAATCGTGTCTATCTCCACTACAATATTGGCACCCGACAGACTGTCTCGGCATATGCAAATAGCGAGTATTATCAGAGCTGTCGGAGAAGGCAGGCGGGCAGTGCCACTCTCTCTCTCTGCTCAGACTGGTGTCGGTGGCAGCTCTCTGCAGTGCAAGTGAAGGGTTCAATGTACTGTTGCGTCTCTAGGTTAGCTGCGCACTTGTACAGACATGGGATGGGCCAGTTCCTGACTATGGCTTGTTCTATCTATCATTTTCAGGACTCATGTCATAACCAGTCATAACCACAGGGGCTTGTATTGTTGAATGGCCACTCGCGAGTCTGAGGCTGGTACTATGAAATAGAGCCTATATTACCAATAAGGGCTGTGACTACATGCAAGTGGCACTCAACAATACAAGCCCCTGTGGTCATAACATTGTTGTGATATCAAATCAAATCAAACAGCTAAAGAGCCATTTACTAATTTTGAGGCTCTGTGAGGAGTCTGTCGATTTCTTCAAATGGACTGTGTAGTAGACCAGGGACTTTCCATCATTCTTAAGATAGAAACTCCCTGAGTAGACGTACACTTACATGGGACCATAGCATGGGTTGGGCAATGGTGTCAGCTCAATAATAGTCGGTCTGAGATGAACTCTTGATGTTGTTGCAGAGCTGTACTGTCAAAAATGCCCATACATTTGACAAAACAGCCTTTTGTCAAATGTTGGTCTGTTGGTTGTAAACCAATATCACTTTCTATGCCTCATTTCCTTTTTTATCCTGCCTGACAACATGAATGGACACTTAAGAGCTGTTCCATTTTAAAATGTGGTAGTGGGGAGGGGGGGGGGGGGTGACCAGTGGAAATTCTGGACCCACTCCCCCTCCCCAATTCTAAATACCCAGGACCCAACCCTTCCCCCAATTTTGAATACCTAAGAACCACCCCCTCATCCCTAATTCTGAACTCAACTTCCCCCCCCCTATGAATTCTGAATTATACCAGGAACCCCCCTCCCTCAGAATTCTGAATTTTATCTGGTCCCCCAACACTTTTAAAATGAAACAGCCCCCCCCCTCCCCCCCCAATCAAAATCCATTGTCTCAGCTTTGATATGTATCTGATAAATAGCTGAAGTGAATTGATATTGTGTTGAGAAATACTGAAACAATATATGCACTTTATTATTACATTGTTGCAAATTGAGATTGAGTAGCAGGGTTCAACTTTCCCAGGGGCCCAGAGGCATATGCCCCTAGATTCTGCTGTGGGCTGCAGATATTTTAGACTAGGGGCCCAAAATAGTATTATAGTAACCAGAAACCCTGTTTTTGACCACTTATTTTTTTTATCAAAAGACCTTTTCGGGCCCCCAGCATGAAAACTAAGTGTCACACCTTGAGTTAAGTCAAATTGATTGAAATTTGTAAGTCAATACTTGCTAAATAGATCAACATACAGCCTAAAGTGGTGAGCATACAATTAATATACAGTTTTTGACGGTCCCACTTAAAAAGGCAAAGAAACAGACTTTACGTTTGCGGGGGAAGGTTGGGGAGATTCAGAAGGCCAGAAAATATTGCCTGCTGGCTTGCTCCTTCCAAAGTTTTTCAGAAAAAGAGGGGGGGGGGGGGGTGCGATTAATTGGAGAAAAAATTTCAATTTTCTTTTATAAAGGGTTCGCCACCTCTTTTTTTAAAGGGTGCAGGCTCAGACATATAAGAAGGAGAGCTTTTTTTGTATATGCAGACAGGGTCTTAGCCAGGAATTGGAAACTGGGTGCCTAAAATTGGCCATTGTAAAATTTTGGGTGTCCAAATTTTTAAAGGGGACCACAATATACTTAGATTTCAACTATACAAATGTTTATATTTATCAAAATAAGGCATGATATCCTTATGCAAGGTCATGGGAATTATATGACAATGAAATAATTCAATTATATGCTTGAGATTGACATTTTAAGAAATTCCTCACAAAAAGATTTGGGTGTCCTGAGGTGTGCTTTTTAAGGGTTTGGGTGTCCAAAAAGACACCCAGACGCCCTGCTGGCTAAGACCATGTATGCAGACGTCACAGATAACATCAAAATAATCTCTCCGTATAATTGGGTCACAGACAATAAAGGGTAGGAAATGTAGGTTTTCGGTGGTTGCCCCAGTTTATAGGGGAATCGCAACCCTACTCGCCATGGCCTGCGATTGAATTCTGGACCCTACGCCTCCCAGCACTCCGGCAATCTTGCCACTGCACCATTGAGTCTGGTCGATGGAGGAACATGGTATGTGGATGATTAAACCTAGCCTGCCAGGCCATATTTAAATGTCCTCCCTTGTGGATAGATGGCACTGCGTTATACTAGGAGGTCAGTCTGGAATATGTGTTACAGACTGCAGCTCAGGTGTGTCCCCCTTGAGGACTTATTCAGAACTAAACCTGGAGTGAAATCTACTCAGGTCAGATCAGTGAAACAGCTAGATATCACAGGCTTGTAGCAAGTCTAGATTAAACCTGAGCCTGGCCCGGAGGAAATGGGGCTGCTGGCAGCGGCTATATACTAACAGCTTATCTGGAGATAGCTGGAGAGGTCACTCTCGATACAAGCAGTCAGCTGGTGGTGCTGATTGTGTGCCAAATCGCAGGTCTTCCTGAGCTGCATGCTATATAGGGTTTATGTGATGAAATGAAAAAGTAGTATACCATATGACATCATTTGGCCCTATGTTTTATACTTATTGTAATTGTTCTTTTTGAATTTGAGGAAGAGTTGAAGCTTGAGTTCTGATCGAAATGTTTCTTTTTGTTTGAAAGATATCACAAAAATATTTAGGACATTTTGTTTATTTCCATGATGAACCTGTTAACATAGTCTGTAAGACCAGGGTATTCATACTTTACCCTACTTGAATCAATCTAAATTCCTGTTTATGAAAAAAAGCCTCAAAATAGACATAAATGTGACTTGATTTTAGTTCTTATTTTACATTATGATTGATTGAAGGTAACTTGAATGAAATCTACTATTCTACATTGATTATGAACATATAATTTACTCCACATCCTTTTGCTTTTTTAGAGGAATGCACTCTTGCCATCTGTGTTCTACTGGTTGTGGCTCCAGTGGCGGTTCTAGGTAAAGCAGATGACGGTAAGTTCACTTCCCAAGGACTAAGATCATCAAGCTATCATTCCACACTCTCCTGCTAAGAGTTCCTGAGAATCTTATCTTCTGGATCAGCAATATGTTTCAAAAGAACTTCAAACTTAACTATAAAATAACTTTTGGGAGAGAGTTTTTGGTTGAGTTGTGATTTTCTTCATTAAATATTTTCATTTATATACTTTGTATAAAATAGCAATTAATCTACCTTTTTGGTTGATGCAGGAAAAATCATGTGAAATAATTAGGCAATCATTCTAATGTTTTCCTGAATTCACACTGCTGTCATCAGCCATTCGTAAGCCAGAAGGGTTAACCCATCTATCCCATTTTAATCTAGTATTTCACTCTCGTACGACGGCTAGTTTTTCTACTTTCGGTCCACATGGGTGAAATATAGGGTTGCCTTGCTAGATTTCATTGGAGCTGAATAAATGCACCAAACTGAACCTGACAAAAAGGTGACTCTAGGCTCAAGCGTCTCTTAAAGGAACGCGCCCCGTTCACCTTTCACCTTTGCGTAGCCTCCGCCACTACGCCACTAAAAAGAAATCAGATATGCTTGTAGTTTAGTTTGAAGTTTAGTTTATTGTCCAATCAAGATAGTTGCCAAACCTAAGATAATTTTTTTGTGGGCATCATTCTCCCAAGCATAGAACCCATGAAACTCAAGAATCATTATCCTTCTAATGAAATCATCTAAAATCTCCTAAGCCTATTCTGCCGTGTGTTTGGGTCCACTGTACAACCACCCAACCTATAAACCAGCTGACACCAAATGACCTGGCATAAATTCCCTGAAGTTTGATATATTGTAAGGACATTAAAAGAAAAAAGTGTAACACCTAGCCGTGTTTTTTTTTATAATCCTTATTGTCCATTTTGAGATATTTGAAGGAGAAATGTTAATAAGACTTCATACTTCAAAGATTTTGAAAATTTAAATAACTTTTACAATTAAAAGCATGGTTAAATACTGTAGAATAGGTATATATCGCGCTACAAAAATTTCGCGAAAAGCTGATTTTTCGGTTTTTCGCGTGTACTTTATTTCGCGAGCAAGCAAGTTCTACAGCGCCACCTATTGAATCAAACAATAATTAAAAAAAATGAAGAAATTTGTCGGCCATCTCGCGGCCATAACTTGGCACAAGTTTCCTAAAAATATGGACAGGTAAATATGCAAATTATAATATGATACCTTGGTGACTTATTCATAAGTTACCAATGTATTCATATTATAATGATTTTGTGAAGTTATTGCATGTGTTTGTCTTCGTTCAGCCTCGGATCGGCTACGAGTGAGAATCATGTTATGCCGGTATGTTACCGTTTACTCGCCAACTGCAAATTGAACTTGCAAACCCGTAAATCTGCAAACATTCAATTTGCAACAGGAACAATATCACTATCGTTTCATCATGTATATTATTCTAAAATTATCAACATACACATATGTGTATATTGATAATTGATCAATTGTTTCTATCGCAACAGCCGTCTCCATTTGTATTGTACAATCACGGCGACCATCTTGCTTCTCGTAAGAAATCTATACTCGGCATAGGTATTCCTAAAATTCGACAGGTAAGTATGCGAATTATGATATGATACATTGGTAACTTATTCATGAGTTACCAATGTATCATACTATAATGGTTTTGTGAAGTTATTGAACGTATTTTTCTTCATTTCAGCCTCGACAGTCTAGACTGAAATTCGCCGACCGACGCGCCATCACCTCCAGTGGTGGATAGCGTATCTAAGCACCCAATAGATCGCGTGCGATAAGATCGCGAGTGCGATACCAGATCGCGTATTCGGGAAATATACGCACTCGCGAACTTTGCCTGTTCTACAGTAACCCAAGACCAAAGGCTGATGAACTAGTTTTCATAAGCCTTTGCCATGCTTTTGCCATGAGTGTCCGAAAGGCCTATATATTGGAAAAATTAAGGATGCATTTATTTTCAAAGATGACCAATATATTTTCTTACTACCATAATTAAACTTTCTGTATATATATATATATATATATATATATATATCGTAAGCCAGTTTGCCAACCCATCATGGTTGTCATTAGCCAATCAGAAGCCAGTTTGTCAACCCATCATGGTTGTCATTAGCCAATCAAAAGCCAGTTTGCCAACCCATCATGGCTGTCATCAACCAATCAGAAGCCAGTTTACAAATCTTTCATGGCTGTCATCAGCCAATCCGAAGCCAGTTTGCACACCCTTCATGTTTGTCATCAGCCAATTAAAAACCAGTTACCACCTATCATGGCTGTCAACAGCCAATCAAAAAGCTAGTTTGCCAAACCATCATGGCTTTCATTAGATAAGCAGAGGCCACTATGCCAACCCATCATGGTTGTCATTAGCCAACCAGAAGCCATACCCATACTCTGTCTGAGTGTGGAACAAGAAGATGGGACAGGTCATATTGTGCAATCTATAGGTCACTCACGGTACTACAGTTCATAAAGGTGAAGATTGAACTATCAGGTACTAGGATCCTGGACTAGCTTATGAGTCACCATATATTCACATCAGGGTCTTAGCCAGGATTGAGAAACTGGGTGCCCAAAATCATCAATTGTAAAATTTTTGGGAGTCCTACATTTTGAGAGAGACCTCAATATACTCAGATTACAATTGTATTTAACGAAATGAAGCATACTATCCATATACAATGCCATAAAATTATATAAAGGTGAAAAAATATTCAATTATTTGCTTGAAATTAACATTTTTAGAAATTCTTTACAAAAAACTTTTAAGGGCCCTGAAGGATCATTTTTGAGGGTTTTGGGTGTCCAAATGATGCCCAGATGTCCTGCTGGTGAAGATTATGATTCAAATACCTCTTTTTGCTACAGATGGGGTTTTCTACGTAGTTTGTGACTCCGACAAGGTGGCCGATGTCAATGTCACGCTTAGGGACCAAGGATTCATTTCTACGTTGAAGCAGCCTGCCAACGTCTCGCGCGAGCTTCGGCATTGCACCGTCAATCTCCATATGCAGGGCTGCGCCCACTGCCAGTTCAAGCTGGCGTTCACAGACACCTGGCTGCCACCCTGCAGGAGTACACTGAATCAGAGTACCACGTGTGACACTGAGAGCGAGTTAGTAAGAATGTCATACTCATAATGTGTGTGTGTGGGTGTGCGATATATATATATATATATGTATATATATATATACTGAATATATATATATATATATATATATATATATATATATATATATATATATATATATATATATATATATATATATATATATATATATATATATATATTTATATATATATATATATATATATACATATATATATATATATATATATATATATATATATATATATATATATATATATATATACACACACACACACACACACACACACACACATGAAAATAAACTGAAAATAAATTTTGATAACTTGAGCCTGTACAACATTTTATTTAACATTTTTTTTGTGCAGACCAGTTATCATTTTTCATTATTCATTATTTAAAATATTGACTTGTTATCTTATTGTCTTATCTGTAAAATCAATTACAGATTACTGTTCAACTGGTATTTCTTGCAGGCATCTAATTTTTGGTATTTTAGCACTTCCCATGATAGTGCCAAAATAACAACTTCAAATAGATATCTATATAGTATTAAATATGAATGTGCAAGCCCCGAGCTGTCAAGTGACATATTTAGCACTCCAAAATTAAAGCTGTATGCAGTAATGGAAATTCATGACTAGAGAAACATGACACATTAATTTGCATGCATTCTTTTCCTTCAGCTGTGAATATTTCATCATCGATGAACCAGATGACAGAGGGTACCCACCTCACATCTTTTCCTCACATGACACCAGGCCAATCAGACGCTACAAGACAGACTGGTCCCAAACCCTGCAGCTGCGATACTGCTACAATCACCAGGATACAGTACCTCGGGCGGCGAGAAAATGGGAAATCAAAGTGACAACAAAAGGTAAATCACATGATCATGTCTTCTGAATTGTCTGACCCATTCTAGGGCTTGACACTAACCGCACTTATTTACAAACATGTACTAACATAACATGAAAAGATCACCATTAGTCACTAACAGTGAACTTTTCATGTAATGTTAATACATGTTTGTGAATAATTGACATTTAAAAGAAAACATTGTAGGACCAGTAAAACTTTTGCCAGGCCAGTAGATCCTAGGTGTTACTGGTCCTACAGGGCCAGTAACTTTTTGAGAAAAAAATCTGTAAGACGAACAATCAACTTGGTGTGGCCTTATGGACCCTTGTATTCCTAAGTGTATGCACACTTGTATTTACAAGTGTATGTACACTTGTATTCACAAGTGTATGCTCTCTTGTATTCACAAGTGTATGCACACTTGTATTCACAAGTGTATGCTCTCTTGTATTTACAAGTGTATGTACACTTGTATTCACAAGTGTATGCTCTCTTGTATTTACAAGTGTATGTACACTTGTATTCACAAGTGTATGCTCTCTTGTATTCACAAGTGTATGCTCTCTTGTATTCACAAGTGTATGCACACTTGTATTCACAAGTGCATGCACACTTGTATTCACAAGTGCATGCACACTTGTATTCACAAGTGCATGCACACTTGTATTCACAAGTGCATGCACACTTGTATTCACAAGTGTATGCTCTCTTGTATTCACAAGTATATGCTCTCTTGTATTCACAAGTGCATGCACACTTGTATTCACAAGTGCATGCATACTTGTATTCACAAGTGTATGCACACTTGTATTAAACAAGTGAGTCTTAAGTTCTCATTTAACAAACAGTTATTTTCAAAATAGTGTGAGTGTATAATTCACAACATAAACAAATACAAAAACTCTAATAAGTGTGACTTTAGTGATGAATGAATTTTCCTTTTTGATTTTCAGACATTGATACACAGTTGTCATCAATACGGCCTAATGGATATGTCAAGTCACCAGGTTTTGGAAGATCTTGTCCAGACATAGAAGCCAATTATACTTATAGTTATCATTTTATCTTGCAAAATTTATACACATCTCTAGAATTCAACTTTGTTGACTTTGATCTTTCAAATGGAAGCCGGGTGGAGGTAAGTATCCAGGTCATTAATCCTCATGCTGCTGGTGGCTAATTTGGCCATTACAAAATGATACAAAAAACTAAAAAAATGACTGAAACCCTGGGTGGGTACTCATCTGAGAGTACTCAGCGAGAGCTATCCAATGAATACCAACATGACAGGGTTTAGATGATTTTCAAAAGTCTTTGTGTCCCAGATGTTTTTTAAAAAGATCTTGTGAAAGTAGCCTCAGCATTGGAAGGGTGAACCCTCTCATATCTTGAGTCTACTCATGGTGTAACGCATATGAACATATAGTCTTAGCCAGCAGGGTGTGTGGGCCCCGTTTGGATACCCAGACCCTCCAAAATCACCTTTCAGGACACACAAATATTTTGAGGAATAACTTAACCCTTCCAATGCTAAGGCTACTTTCATACAAATCACAAGGATGCAAAGACTTTTGATAACCATATAAACCCTGTAATGTTGGTATTCATTAGATGAGTACCCACGCGACAGGGTTTCAGTCATTTTCAGGTTTTTTGCATCATTTTGTATTGGCAAAATTAGCAACCACCAGCAAAAGGGTTAAAATGCCAATTTCAAGCATATAATTGATTTTTATCACCTCAGCATAATCTCTTGTAATTTTGATGGCATTGTATATGGACATATGCCTTATTTCAAGTTAATACACATTTATGGTTGTAATCTGTGTACTGTAGAACACGAAATTTCCGCGTGTGTGTATATATAGCGTACTTAGCGTCTGGTGCCGCTTCGCTATATATAAAACACTGTAGTTTGTCTTTTTTTTTAGCCACTGGTGGCGCTGACGTCAATTCTTCTTGTGCAGCCGCTATTTTCGTTTTAGTGATGGCCGCTAGATAGCGCCACTAGTAAATCTAATAGAAGATATGTAGCCCTGCTGAAACCCTTTTTCAAAATAGGTTTCTGGGCTTGTGGACTAGCTCATGATTCCATTAATAAACATTCCATTTTGAAATCAAAATCAAAATCTGGTGGGCATAGTCCGTTGCTCAGCTGAGTAATGATTGTTGCCAGCTGACCCTGACTTTTTCAGCAACTGAGCGGTCTGCACAATTCATATCTCTCCTTGGTAGGCTTAGCTCCTTTAAGCCAGGCAAGCATTTTGATAAAAATGTTTAAAATCTAGCATTAAATGATGTTAAAAGTTACAGAACTAGTATTTAAAAGTCACAGTCCAGGTTGACAGAAGCCAGAATACTGAGTGAGTGTTGCACATAGCAACCAGAAGGATAGGTGCCCAGCTATTGTTCCGGCGGCCCTGTTTACACACAAACAAATGCTAAATTTAGGAAGTCCATCTGGTTGCTTCACTCTGGCACCATTAGATCAAGAGCTCAGTAGTGTGGCTTCTGTCAATCTGGACTCCGCCAAATGATGCAATTACGGGCGCCTCTTTTGAGAGAATGCTCAATCAAACTGCAGATCAGCAAGCATTCTCTGCTTAAATTAGTTTGTCTTTTTTGCGACAGATGGCGCTGTCAGCGGCGGCTGCTACGGTACAGAGACGCTAATATAAAGATACGCTATGACGCAAAACTCCCAAATTCGCTATACTTGGGACACGCGTGAATTTCGTGTTCTACAGTATATAGATGCCCCAAAATTTTACAATTGTCAATTGTGGACACCCAGTTTTTAAATCCTGTCTAGACCCTGTATAAAAATATCTTTATCATAAAGCAATATTTTTTAGAAATATTTGACTAAAATCTGTTGCTCCTGTTGAGTTAGGTCATCTTTTTAAAAAATATTTTTTTAAACATTTTTGTAATTAAAGTTGTTAGGTCATATGTGCCCTCCAGATGCTAGCCCTTCTAATGCTGAGGATACTTTCGTCCAAAGCACAAGGATGCAAAGATCTTTGATAACCATCTAAACCCTGTCATGTTGGTATTCATTGGATAACTCTCACTGAGTACTCTCAGATGAGTACCTACATGCCAGGGTTTCAGCCATTTTTTGGCTTTTTTGCATCATTTTGTATCGGCAAAATTAACCACCAGTATCATAAGGGCTAATGCGTTAAACCATTCAAGCCAGTAGCACCCAAAGTTGACTCGACAATTTTGGTATACAAGATCATATCTTGAAAAAAATTTGAAGAATAATTCTAAATCAGAGCATAACTAACAAGTAACAACTCTAATTTTTGACTTGAAATGAGAGCATTACAAATAGAAAGTTAATAAGAAATAGCATATAAAATAGGGAGACAGATATAAAGTACTGCTGGTGGCTAATTTGACCAATACAAAATTATGCAATGTTTCATAGAAGAGAGACTACAATTTGTATTCTTACATTTTTCTTAATTCATGTTCATTTGTAAGATATTCATATATATTGACCCTTATCCTGCTAACCACAATAATTGTCGTAGTGTGCAGCAGTGCTTATAGGTTTCATAGCAGGATAAGGGTTAAAATCCTGACAAAGGATGTACGGTAAGACATATTCAAAAGTGGATTATTCTTAGAAGGGAGACAATTTGTATATAATTTTTTTCTTAATTCATGTTCATTTATAAGATATTGAAATACTGACAAAGGATATAAGATATGTCATTTTGTTTTTTAGATATGGGAAAAAAGCGTAGAAACCTTTGGATACACCTTCTTTGAGGAGGTCACTGCACAGAAGAGAATAATCACTACGATTACCCCTTACATACTTGTTCGCTTTTTGTCCAAAAAACAAGTGGTCACACCTCATTGCATCGGGTTTAAATTCTTCTACTACATTGTGACTAGGATAGCCAGTAAGTATAACTAGGAATAGGTGTTGATACTTGATATGATGTCAAAAAACGATGTCGAACGGGAAAAAGTTCAGTATCAAATAAGTTAAATATCGTATTGTATCATTGATATTTAGAATATTCATAAAATTGACCCAGATGTCTCCGTACAAAGGCAGTTGGCTATTCATTGGCATAATTTCAGAAGCAGACAGTGCTTAATTTTATCGCAGCGTTAGGGAAATATTTAATATTGTATCCTATCACGAAAATGCGCAGTTTTTCTTTGGTAGTCTTAGTTTCTTCAAGGGTTCTTGGCTTCATTTTTGTAAAGGAGCTAATATGGCTGTCTTAAAATATCACTTGAAGCACTTAATTTTACTTGTTATAGTACTGCTTTATTTTAATTAAGATTTATCTATCAATTGATTGATAGGCTAATTCAAGATACAATTTTTTTTACAAAAAACTTAAAGAATAATCGTTCTTACAAAATCGCAATCTATCATTAAAATCAGAGGATTGAATAAGCAATTAATCAGCCTATCAGATTAATCGGACAATCCCTAGTAATTATTCCCTTGATATGAATAAGTTTGTTTCTGAAGTCCCATGCAGAGTCTTCTCTCACAATATATGAAGGGTACACCCCAGAAAACCTCTCCCATTTTGTTATCTTTTTAGGACATAACGTGCCTGGAAAGCCGAAAAAAAAGATTGAAGTCAAAGGACGTGAGTACCATTCTTAACCTTCCAATGCTGAGGCTATATTCGTCCAAAGCGCAAAGACGCAAAGATTTTTGAAAACCACCTAAACCCTGTCATGTTGATATTCATTGGAAAGCTCTCACTGAG
This sequence comes from Maea johnstoni, assembly GCA_963942565.1. Classification (NCBI taxonomy): domain Eukaryota; kingdom Metazoa; phylum Annelida; class Polychaeta; order Spionida; family Magelonidae; genus Maea; species Maea johnstoni. The sequence continues at coordinate 85,945,030 of OZ012684.1, read as the reverse complement.
TTCTCTTAGATGAGTACCCATGTGCCATTGTTTCAGTCATTTTACAGTTAATTTGTATTATTTTGTATTGGCAAAATTAGCCACCAGCTGCATAGGGGTTAACTAGGACGGAACCAATGAATAATTTTCTTGTTGCAGTGTTTCTACATAGTGCTGTATTTCTCCTGCGGCTTATAACCCCCTACCTATATGTGTTCATATATTAGTTGATCAGTCTAGATGTCAAACGTGATTTACATTGACAGCCTGTTTTGTGTCTAGCTAGCTAAAGGCATATATCAGGTTAGTTATTGGTTTTCAAGGAGCCCCTAGGTTTCCTCCACAACAAGCTAGCAACAATTCAGCTTAGAATGGCAGAAAAAGTTATGAAAAATTAAGTATTGTGCTATTAAGTAAAATCTTATGCTTTTCCATTCAATTCTATATTTATGTTAAAGATATTCCTTTTTAGAGGTTGTTGTACAACAACCTTTATTCATTTCGCTTTTGTTGTCATACATTCCCGGGGGGTCCTGGGAGCTGGTTGATGCATTTTCCCTATGTTGTCTTACATGGCTGTTTTGGAAAATTCTAGCCACATGATCTGGAGAGTGGGGTGTGGTGGGGTCGTTTTGTTTATTGTTTCTGTTAGAGTTGAGTGTGTAGTTTATAATGTTTGTTTCATTTTTTCTGTGGGTTGCCTAGTTTTTTTTGGTGGATTTTTACGTGTTTATACTTTATGTTTTCTTCACTCTAATACGCTTCTGTAGCGCGTCTGGTGGGGCGGCCGTTGGATGCGCATGCGTGGGTTTTCTGCATATTTAATGCGATCGGCTAATCACGTGACGGTGCGTGTTGGGGTTTCCCAGCACCACGTGGTTTGTCTCTGGTGAATTATCCAATGAGCGGTCTCACTGCCTCACCGTCACACCACGTGGTACTCTTTCCCGCGGTTTATTAACCAATGAGCGGCTATTTGTATCCCTGTTTGTACTATTTTACTTACGTGTTCATTCACGTATTTTTTACATTGGCGAGGTTACGGTCCGCCATTTTGAATATCGGGTTTGACGAAATTTGCACCCCGATTTCAAAGCTTTCGTTTGTGGCCATCTCTAACTCTAAAATTCTGAAACCAAAAGAATTAACAAGCCAAGTATCTATATTATTAAGATTAATTCTTTTGGTTTCGGAAAATCGAAAATATTTTGAGATATTTGTCAACACGCATCGATGGTGGCGTGTTGACCATGGCGATGAGTACATTCTCAATGGTACCTCGCCGATTCCTGTCAATTTCATCAAGCTATCACCCCCCAATCACAATATGACTACCTACCTGGATAGATGAGATCCTCATCTATCTGATTCAATCATTTTTTTAATTCAACTTGACATTAGCGAGCAGCACCACGTGGTTTGTCTCTGGTGAATTATCCAATGAGCGGTCTCACTGCCTCACCGTCACACCACGTGGTACTCTTTCCCGCGGTTTATTAACCAATGAGCGGCTATTTGTATCCCTCTTTGTACTATTTTACTTACGTGTTCATTCACGTATTTTTTACATTGGCGAGTTACGGTCCGCCATTTTGAATATCGGGTTTGACGAAATTTGCACCCCGATTTCAAAGCTTTCGTTTGTGGCCATCTCTAACTCTAAAATTCTGAAACCAAAAGAATTAACAAGCCAAGTATCTATATTATTAAGATTAATTCTTTTGGTTTCGGAAAATCGAAAATATTTTGAGATATTTGTCAACACGCATCGATGGTGGCGTGTTGACCATGGCGATGAGTACATTCTCAATGGTACCTCGCCGATTCCTGTCAATTTCATCAAGCTATCACCCCCCGATCACAATATGACTACCTACCTGGATAGATGAGATCCTCATCTATCTGATTCAATCATTTTTTTAATTCAACTTCAGGTTGGAAGCGAAAAAATAGCTTTTCGCTACAACCGGAAGTTGATTTTTTTGACATTAGCGAGATTAGGGCATTGATATGCATTGTGTGCATTTCACACAAAAAACATACTTTTTTCAATAAATTGTCACGTCGCCGTTTCTGGGTCAAAATTTACAAATGGCCCATCAAAGTGTTCGCAACAAATAGGGCTTTTACCCTATTATCATAACTTGTTGGTTATATTTGTAATTTTTGAAAAAAAATGGCGACTTCGGAAAAAAACGGCAAAAACGGCTTTTTGGAATGTTGATTTAGGAACCCTGGCGAAATTCTAAATTTACTTATTAATTTCGCCACTAAAACCGGAAAAAAAGTTTCAACTTCAAGAAAACAGACTCTAAATAATCAATCCTGCCCATTTGTGGATTTTTTTTGATCCCCACAATCGTAAGAAAACAACTTTGAAAAAAACGGAAGTAGTAAATATTTTTATCGCGATTTCAGCAGTCAGTATATATACCCTTCTCACCATGAGTGTAGTATGCAGTCCTGAAGTTAGCAGACCTTTAACCCTGCCATCCCTTCCGTTCTCACTGTTGTTGTATTTTAGATAAAGATATGATTTTAATTGTTTTGGGTGACAGGAAAAGTGTGTACTGTTATAATTTATTGGTCACAAACTTATAAGCCCAAAGAGCATGTAATGCGAATGCATGGGATGGCAGGGTTAATGGTCTGCATACTTCAGGATTGCATTTTCACTCATGGTGAGAAGGGTGTCAAGGGACATAACTGCAGGCAGCACTCATAGAAACTGGCTTCGACATCATACTGCATCTACACCAAAGAGCATCATAGGAACTTGATTCACCTGACAACCCAAAATAGTAAGCATACATTAAATTGAAATAAATACAAAAGTATCAATACAAAACTATCACTCAATATACAATTTTATAAAAACACATCCACAAAATATAGAAACCATGCAAATCTTCACTGTCCCTCAAACAAAACAATTACTGTTTAAAGAAGATATTGTGTCGGTGTGATAATATAAGATTGCATTTGGTGAGATATGTTTTGTGTTGATATTTTTGTGTTGCTTTGATGGTATGTATGATTATTTTTTCAGGTTGCATGGTGTATTGAATTTCTCTGATGTACCTTCAGTCTACCTGATGTTTAGTGCTGCCTGCAGTTCTGTCCCTAGAAACTCTTCTCAACATGAGTGAAGTAGCAGACCTGAAGTATGCAGGCTTCTACCCTATGATGCCGATGCCGGTCCCATACCCCTTCAACCCAGTGCTCGGGCCCAGGCAGCATCTCCCTGCATTTGTATCGCCCAAGATGCAAAACAAACGAAAATACTGATCAAAATAAAGGGAAAATTACAAAGTTTGTGTTTCTGATGTATTTTTTAACACTATTAGGTATGATAGAAAGATAAAGAAGTTCAAAGAATGGGAATTTTTTTTGAAATTGTTCTAGACTGATATTTAATGTACATTCACAAACTGGCTCTTATAGTTGTATTTCTTGGCACTATTAGGTGTGATAAAAAGATAAAGAAATTCAAAAATAGGGAAGTTTTTTTAAGTGCGGATTTAGATAGAAATCTTATGAAAAGTTTGGAAGATATGTGTTTCAGATGTATTTTTTGGCACTATTAGGTGTGATAAAAAGATAAAGAAGTTCAAATAAAAGGAAATTGTTTTAAATTGCTCCAAACTGATATTAATGTCTATTCACAAACTTGGTTTTTGATTAAAAAGTCTGTAAGTATCATCAGCAGCATTACAAGTGTGTATCAGTCTATTTTAGGTTTAAGTACAAAGTTATTGCATGCATATTGGGTTTCTGGTAGTGCTGGACCTGCTTTAGTGGCGGAAGATCATGGCCAGGGGCATATGTCCCTTAAGGGGCCATATGGTTGATATTTGTGCATGTTTGCATTCAGGCAGTGTTTGGCCATTTTCATGTAAAGGTAAGTCACGGACTAAAGTTCTTCAGGCAGCAGCATGTTAGTTGTGGCAAGCATGCTGCTGGTGGGGTTTTGTTGGCTGTCATTTGCAGTGCTGGTTGTAGGCTTTTCCCATTCATGTTTGGTGATCTACTGGATTAGTGGTGGTGAGTTTGCCATAGTTTCTTGGATAGCTAGGAGTGGGTTATAGTTTTCGAAAATATTTGAGGGAGGGTTTTAGATAGAATTCTTTTGAAAAAATTGAGGGATATGTGTTTCAGTTGTATTTTTTGGCACTATTAGGTATGATAAAAAGATAAAGAATTTCAGTGGAAGGGAAATGTTTTAACTGTCCAGGTTTGGGGGTTTTGGAGCATTTTTCCAGGGAAAAAATTGAATAGTTTGTGTTTCTGATGTATTTTTTGGCACTATTAGGTATGATAAAAAGATAAAGAAGTTCAAGAAAGTTGAATTTTTTTAAAAATGTTCTAAGCTGATATTTAATGTCCATTCACAAGCTTGGCTCTTATAGTTCATCATCAGGTAGCAAAATCACATAATCCAGGAACATATGCCCCTTAAGGGACCATAAGGTTGATCCTTGTGCATGTTTGCACTCAGGCAGTGTTTGGTCATTTTCATGTAAAGGTAAGTCACGGACTAATGTTCTTCAGGCAGCAGCAGGTAAGTTGTGGCAAGCATGCTATTGGTGGGGTTTTGTTGACTCTCATTTGCAGTGCAGGATGTGGGCTTTTCCCATTCATGTTTGGTGATCTACTGGATGAGTGATGGTGGGTTTGTCATAGTTTCTTGGATAGCTAGAAGTGGGTTATAATTTTGGGAAATATTTGGGGGAGGGTTTTAGATAGAATTCTTATGAAAAAATTGTAGGATATGTGTTTCAGATGTATTTTTTGGCACTATTAGGTATGATAGAAAGATAAAGAATTTAAGGAAAAAGGAAAATGTTTTAAAATGCTCCAAACATATATTTAATGTCCTTTCACAAAGTTGGCTCGTATATTTTTTCATCTGGTTGCAATATCACATGAACCAGGGGCATATGCCCCTAAAGGGTACATAAGGTTGATCCCTGTTCATGTTTGCTTTTAGGCAGTGTTTGGCCATCTTCATGTAAATGTTTTGTGTTACTTTGATGATATGTCAGATGTCAAATTTTTAACCCCGCCCCCCATCGCTCTCTTTTTCTGAAGTATGTGTGTTAAAATGTTCATGTTTATATTTGGCGGATAGGCTTAGTGATTAGTTTAGTTTGTCAAAAGTTGCATTTTATTTATGCGTGCTGAATTTTAGGTTATGATGAAATTTTTTATTCGCTGTTTAACTGTTGGTCTTTTTTAATATTTGAGAGCCGGCACTTATTTTAATGCATGGGCTTTGTTGTATATACTTAGCTTATGTGTTAACATTTTGTGTTGTGGGGGAGAGTCACAAGCCTCTGTTAAGGGGGAGTGGATTTTT
>OZ012684.1:85929692-85934692 GCA_963942565.1 Maea johnstoni | reverse complement strand
ATGATAATATCAGATACTCTAAAATGATGCCATTGAGTTATTCAACTGCAGGACTTATCAAAAAAGGTATATGGCTATTTGGCAATGTATCTCAAATAAACACAGCATTTGAAAAATATTGGACGAAAAAATGATAATTTGAATTTAAAAACACCTTTATTTCTTTTTTTTTGAGCGTTTGTGATAATGTGAAAAAGATTCCCCTGAGTACGATGGCAGTCTGATGATATAGTCCAAGATAATCAATTAAAGCAATCATGAGAACTTCACCATATTCATATCAACCAAGTTCTTGTTCCATTTCAGATTATTACTGTATGAATAAATTTCGGTGCCATAACGGACGGGAGTGCATAGCAATGACCAAAAGATGTAACGGGTTTAACGACTGTAGCGATAATTCTGATGAGTTGAATTGTCCAATACCAAGTAAGTAAAGGGTTAACCCTTCCAATGCTGAGGCTACTTTCGTCCTAAGCACAAAGATGTATATATTATTGTTTTGAAAACCCTCTAAACCCTGTCATGATGGTATTCATTGGATAGCTCTCGCTGAGTACTCTCAGATGAGTACCCATGTGTCAGAGTTTCAGTTATGTTTAAGATTTTTTGCATCATTTTGTATTGGCCAAATTAGCCACCAGCAGCATAAGGGTTATTATAACACTTAGACACAGACTTAGCTCAGTGTTCAGGGGAAAGTTTTATACTGTAATACATTGAATTATTTCTGACAGCAATCACCTGTAGCTTTGTCATTCTAATCTTAGAAAAAATGATAGCGTGGCATATTTAACCCTTATGCTGCTGGTGGCTAATTTGGCCAATACAAAATGATGCAAAAAACATGAAAAATGATTGAAAATCCTGGCACATGGTTTTTATCTGAGAGTACTCGGCATGAGTTTTTCAATGAATACCAACATGACAGGGTTTAGATGGTTGTCCAAAATCTTTGTGTCCTCATGCTTTGGACGAAAGTAGCCTCAGCATTGGAAGGGTTAAGTTATTATTGATCTAAAGCTATGGTCAGATAAACAATGTATCAAATATCTAATAGGATTATATAGTCTAAGATTTGAAATATGTATAAAGTTGACTTAACTGCTGCTAGACTTTTTTCGCGAAAAAGTAGTCTGCTAGTTACCAGCAAATATTTTCGAAGTTGACGTGCTACGTTTAAAAAATTGGATCTATAACATGCAAGCAGTATTGTTGAAATAATGTTGAGATATTGTTTTGTTTAGGAAATATTGATATTCCTAGCCCTAATAATTGATGACGGGTGCAAAGCACAAGGATGCAAAGATTTTTGAAAACCATCCAAACCCTGTCATGTTGCTATTCATTGAATTGAGTTCTCTCAGATGAGTACCCATGTGCCAGGGTTTCAGTCATTTTAGAGGTTTTTGGCATCATTTTGTATTTGCCAAATACATGGCACATGGGTGTACATCTGAGAGTACTCAGCTAGAGCCATCCAATGAATACCAACAAGACAGGGTTTAAATGGTTTTCAAATTTTGTTGTGTCCTTGTGCTTTGGGCGAAAGTAGCCTCAGCATTGGAATGGTTAAATGTTAGTAGCATAACTGAGATTTTGGTTACCTTGGAGACATGTTTGGTCCCTATTTGTCCAAGGTGAGCGTGTTTTTTTGTTCAAGTACTGCAGAGTACAAATTAGTACATGTATCACGAATAGATGTAATACCAAACACCAATAATGAATGGGAAAAGTATTGTAATGTACCCCTTGTAATACCAGTACTGCTTGATGTTATGCATGCTACCTGGTTATCTCCATACGAAGGCAATTTATTATTCAAAGGCAAAACTTCTGAAGCTGACAGTGCTAGATTTTAAAATAATAGGTCCTTAATTGGGAGGGAGGCAGTATTGTTAGAAAAATTCTCTAGATATTGTTTCATGAAGGAAATATGATATTATTAGTTATTTTCTTTGTAAAAAAGGGATATGGCCTGGTGTGTGTGAGAAGCCAGGCATCACGCACGTGGCCAGGCGCCGTGTGCACTATGGCACCATTTATACACCATGTTGGCAGACTATAATTCGTAAATAGTGTTTTAAACGCCAAATAAACTTTTCTAGCGGTGATGTGAAAGAGAAAGTAATGTCTGCCATTTCCTCCGTTGCTAAGGATCCAAACGAGGTTCTGACCTGTAAACTTGAGTTCAAACCTCTAGTTGCCATGATGATGGTAGACATTACAGTTATCGGGGTACTAACATTGACAGTTGATGAAAAGCAATGTTAGTACCCCAATACCGTCCTGTACAACAATGAAATTGACTAATCAGCTGCTAGTATCAGAGTGGAGCTGAGGATAACATAGTGTATTGTGAAACCTTTATTACATTCAATGCTAAGGCTACTTTCGCCCAAAGCACAAGCACAAATTATTTTTTGAAAACCATTTAAACTCAGTCATATTGATATTCATTGGAAAGCTCTCGCTGAGTTCTCTTAGATGAGTATTTATGAGGCAGGGTTTCAATTGATATTAATTTTTTTTTGCATTATTTTGTGTTAGCCAAATTAGCCACCAGCTACATAAGGATTAAATTTGCCAATTCTTTTTGCAGAGTATTGTAGTTTCGGAAAGTGTACAATATCAAGGCAATGCTTCACTAAAGCACAGGAATGCAATGGAGTTATGGACTGCTCCGACGGCTCCGACGAATTAAACTGTGATGATACAAAGCCAAAACCAAGTAAGTACTAACTTGATATTGATTGGGCCAAAAAACAATTGTTTACTCAGAAAAACTCCTACCCGTAAAGGGAATGATTTAGGTTCAAAAAGAGCTTATACATGTCACCTTTCAAATAAGACCTCCCCCGAACCTGTCCTCTTCAGCACTACTCAGTTACAGCTTACATAATTGACCAAGTAACAGACCTGAGGCAGTCATATGGGGGCATCCATGTATCCTATGATGCACTCTGTTTTTGGCATCTTCTAAGCACCAGCTGTCCCTCTCTCTCCCTTGCTCTTTCTCTCTTTCTTTCTCTCTTTCTCTTTCTCTCTCTCTCACTCTCTCTCTCTCTATTGGTAATATAGCAAACAATTTAAAAACAAATTGAGTCAGAGATGATGGTTGGATTCTGATAAGCATTAGTTTCTATATTTCTTGATCATTGGGATCAGATGAGCATTTTCCCATTATATTTGATGTTTGGATTTGCATATTCTTTATTATTATTATTTTCTTTCAAACAATGCCATGATCAGAAAAAAAATGTCAATAAAAGGGTGTGTATGACATGCATTTGTGGGTAAATTATTAACTTTTTAGTTAATGCAGGTACTTATGGCCGTCATTAAAGTTCACAAGAACATATGAATATGTGATATCATTTTTTCTTAAACTCAGCACTAAAATGTTGAATCATCCACATATACACTTCTTTTTCTTAAATGGGGACCATGTTCACCAGATTCATGCTTAAGAGTTCCTCCAGAAATTGCCATTTGGATCGATGATACTTTTGAAAATAACTTTGAAATTAACAATGATTTTACAAATGCTTTTAAAATTTTTTGAAATATTAATCTACTTTGCATATTTGTTATTTTATTTTAGGTCCTGATACCGGTAGAGGGGGTGGCAGCAGCAGTGGTATGAATTTGCAATATTTGTTTTTTGTTTTGTTTTAGATTAGGATATTGATTCTGATAGATGTAATGGTAGTTCACCCATTAATGCTTATAAGTTCTTCCAGAAATTGTCATCTAGAACTATTGTACTAAACTATGTAATTATGAATGATTTAAAGAAATATTTTAATGAGAATTATCGGTTATGTTGTAATGAACATTTCTCTATCAACTATTTTCCTAACTCTGCTTTTGCCTGCAAGTTTCATCTACATTGTCAGGCTATTTTGGCCACTATGAGCATTAATGGGTTAATAAGTAAGTAAAATAATGGTTTCACTTTTCATTAAATTGTTCTATATTTAAGCAATTTCTTAACCCCTATGCTGCTTGTGGCTAATTTGGCCATTACAAAATGATGCAAAAAACCTAAAAAAAATGACTGAACCCCTGGCCAATTAGTACTCATCTGAGAGTACTCAATGAATACAAAAATGATGGTTTAGATGGTTTTCAAAAGTCTTTGCATCCTTGTGCTTTGGACGAAAGAAGCCTCAGCATTTGAGGGGTTAAAATTGATAAGCAATGTTGATTTTATGCTTGTTTTTTTGTTTTGGACAGATAAGCAATGTTGATTTTATGCTTGTTTGTTTTTGTTTTGCATAGTTGAATTTGGCAATATTCAGCTTTTTGTACCTGTTTTCCAGGCAACAAAGAATGTTACTACAAGCAATGTACTGAATCTGATGTGTGTTACGCTAAGCTTAATGAATGTGATGGTATGAATGACTGTCCTAATGGTGAGGATGAGAGATACTGCTGGGATGGTAAGTCACTGTTACTACAAGCGCTGTACTGAATCTGACGTGTGTTACGCTAAGCTTAATGAATGTGATGGTATGAATGACTGTCCTAATGGTGAGGATGAGAGATACTGCTGGGATGGTAAGTCACTGTTACTACAAGCGCTGCACGGGATCTGACATGTTTTATGCTAAACATAACCCTTCCAATGCCGAGGCTACTTTCGCACAAAGACGCAAAGATTTTTGAAAACCATCTTAACCCTGTCATGTTAGTATTCGTTGGATAACTCTCGCTGAGCACTCTCAGATGAATACCCATGTGGCAGTGTTTCAGTCTTTTCTAAGGCGTTTTGCATCATTTTGTATTGGCCAAATTATCCACGCCAAAAAATGAAAAATTAAGGTAAATTATTACACGGAAAAATTAGCCATTATACAGTACACTGCTGGGAAGGTAAGCCATTTACCGTAAATTCTCGCAAATTTAGATGGATTGTAGGAATTTGGGCCACTATAATTATTTTGCAAAATAATTAATGGGAAATCTGGGCAACCCTTGATCTATTGCCAGTTGCC
>OZ012684.1:85772192-85924692 GCA_963942565.1 Maea johnstoni | reverse complement strand
GCAAAGTCGCTAATGCGGAAGCTGTGGTGTGTGTGATATCCCTTGGGGTTACTCGGCTTCTCCTCGTAACACCTCGGGTATATCACATACATCACTGCTTCCGAGGGGTCTATCTATCACTAGTTCATTTGAAATAAACGTATCGGTGGCTCCACAGGGGCTTGTATTGTTAAGTGCCACTTGCGTGTAGTCACAGCCCTTATTGGTAATATAGATATCATTTTATTTTCTTCATGAATTTTTCATCTTCAAATGGTTGCATAATGCACTTACTTCAGATAGGCATGTAAATCCCATAAATCTTTATTACGTATCCTTCCTAAAACAGGTAAAAATAGGCTTCAAACAAGAAAAGCCTTTAAGGTTCTCAGAAAGATTCCAACCAGTTACACTGATTGGTCCATAGAGGTCATGGGACTCATAATTGTGCCACTGATTGGACCATGGAGGTCATGTGACTAATATTTAAAGATGTCTGCTATATTTCTTATGAAACTTGTAGAACCTCAACAGCTTATTTGATACTTCCTATTTAACTTGATTTTTTATTCACCTTAAAACAGACTAATTGGATCAAAACCTTGGATCAGCTGAGTCTGAAGTATGTTGTGAGGACACTTGATAGGTTTTGAGTTTCAATATTTTTCTTTTGGGGGAGTTTGACAACATAGTTGTTGGGGCACCTAATACGTTTCCCCCCTTGCTCTATTTCAAAGATACAGAGCCTCAGACTCGCAAGTGGCCACTCAACAATACAAGCCCCTGTGGGTGGCTCGACGTTTCTGTCCAGATTTGATTTTTCACCCCTTTAACGTTTATTGCATATATGGTGTTTTATGATGAGCACTCGGATCTGAGGACACTTACATTGATTTGTCTAACTGATTCGTTTTCCCTGACGTCCTCTGCCAAGTATTACTTAGCAGCCTTTAAATAAATAATGTCCGCCGCACACAACACGTCTGACAATGCTTTTTAATGCTTTTAAGAGGTAAAATTCGTTTTAACTTGCTGTTACCTCAGTCCAGACGATGTTGTGTCAACCATTTTTGAATCAACGTCGTCACATGGTCTCTCGCGAGATTATCGTTACGGCGTGTGATTGTAAATCTCGGAATTCGTTAAAAATGGAAAGTTTTAAAGAAATAAAACAGTGTAGTGAGAAAAAACACTTGAAATATGAATACGAAAAGGTTTGGTGATACAGCATTCTGTGCCCATGCACCACGCCTCTGGAATGAGCTCCCTGGCAACACCAATGCTGCTGATAGTGTACAAAACCTCAAGAAACAGATGAAAACATTGCTATTCGAAATGAGTTTATTTGACTATATGGACCATACACATCTGTCAACTGACTATTCTTTAAAGTGCTTTTGAACATTATAGGTGGAAAGGGTGCTTTATTCAACATCTTGCCGAGTCCATTAGTGACTTTTATTGGAGTTGGCCTGTCACACAATTTGAAACAACTGTCGCATACTGTTGCGACAATTGGACACCCTTGGGCATTCTCTCACCACTGTTCGGGTTCACATTCCTGCCGGTGCGAGTGAGAAAGTTATCAGTGACGTTAGGGGATGTTTTTCACCGGGTGCTCCAGTTTTCTCCGTCATTTACTACTGGCTAGCTAGTGACGATTTAACACAAATAGGGCAGAAAAAGGGACTATTCTCCTTAATACTCACGCACACCCGGGTTGGCCTGGTCGCTATATAAATGTGGTGCGTTATGGAAGGCTATCTATGGTGCTTCTGCAACTGAAAGAACACTTGAACTGCTCGTAAAGAGAACGGATTTTCTATCTCTTCTCGATATGACCAAAGGTGTTGACTTAAAAGCCAATTCCCTCCTTCTTTTCTTTGATCAATGGATAGGGTGTGAGGTAAAACGATTCACAATGTCTAGCCTAACTATTCCCCATTCAATTAATAATGCTGTTCATGCATTTAAACATAATGGCCGAGCCTGCACTCAGCGTCTTAACCAAGCTGTTTTTTATGATCCTTTTTATTTATATGGACTTCGATGATCGTCTAACAGTTGTTTTTAAGAGCTAATATCAGTACAATCGAATTATGACAAGCCCTAGATTTGTCGAACTGTCGCTATGCTTTCACATTGTAACATGCATATTTTTTGAGCATTTTGTTGTTTTCATCAATAATTCAATAGAGTTTTTACAGTTTGTCAATTTTGGATATTTCCGGAATTGCTTTTCTTGTCACAGCCAGAATGACCTTTAAAACAGTCTGGAGTGAGTTCTCAGATATAAACCGTTTAGCCTATTTTAGCTGAACCCTTCAGAATATCGAATATCAATAAACTCTCAACTCCCCAGTTACTAAAAGGGATCCGCTGTGGACTAGTGATTATAACGCCTGGCTCCCAAGCGTGAGTTTGCAAGTTTCGAGCAGACTGCCCTGAATTCCTTCCAGATTTCGGGTTTCTAATTCTTGAAAACGACGTAAACCCAGATGCCTTCCTTCTTTGACCCCCACTATCTCCCCCATATTAACCCAAAGTAACCAGACATTTTCATTATTTTTTATTTATATAGATGAGACGATGACATTTCCTGCAATATATTTGAATATTTAAAGGAAAATATCGAGGTCGCCCATATATATATATATATATATATATATATATATATATATATATATATATATATATATATATATATATATATATATATATATATATATATATATATATATATATATATATATATATATATATATATATATATATGTATATGCTTTCACTTACCTCTTTAAGTCTAGCAGCGGTTGTCATCTGTGGTTTAAAAAACGTCAGGTACTCATATGTACCTGTAATGATTATATTGTATCCAAGATGATGTATTTTAACCTCATTTTTGTATGGGTTGTATCTGATACCAGAGATATATAGGTTAGGTGTATTACAGGTCACTGCTGATACATTTCCCTTTAAGTTTAGTTTGCATTTGTAGTGACTTCTTACAAATCAATAGCTTATGCTAACAATTGTTTTTGTATATCATCTATATCTATGTGAGGTTTGTTAGGCATGTCTATGTTATACCAATATTTGGTGACGTGCATGATCACAGAAACCTTTAAGACCAAGTGGATTTAAATTTGTTAAGAAATATTGAGAAAAACGTTTAAGCTTAACGTGCCTCTAAGATAACGTTAGTCGCAAATAAATTCTTAAAAATGCTCTATTCTGGATTAGTACGTGGGCTGTATATAATTTTTTAAATAAAAGAAAACTGATGTTTTCCAAAACGATCACTCAAACAATGTCTCAAATGCATTTATTTTCATTATTTAAAGAATTAGAAATGGGTTTAGTGCAGTAGATTTGAAGAATTGTCACACATCTGACTAATAGGATGTTCTTCCCGCGCTCACCGCTAATAGATGGCGCCACTCGCATGCGGACCACTCGCTGAAGAGTGCGAGTATTTATAGAGTGTGTCTGTGACATACTAAGGCAAGCGAATGCCTTCAAACACTGTTCGCGTATAATAACATATGTTTTATACAATATCTACAAAATTACAGATGCGCGTTTAATTATTTTTCCAATCGGAACAGCTATAGGCAATGATGGTCTCTTTACTTTCCATATATCTTCGCATTTACGCGCGTATATTGATGCATTTTACGTGCAAAGGACATTCCCATCATGTCTGGATCGCGTGTAAACTATTATAGGGGTAAAGTACCAGCCAGGCTGTCGTCTTGGAAAACCCAAGACTAAGGGTGGTCTGATGTATCTCAGAGCCGAGGGGCTCAGGTCAGAGTCTGTAAGATGCACCCGACCTCACGAGGCCTTAGGGTTTCCAACTCAGCTGCCTGGCGAGGTCTTATTGGCTACTATTAGAGCATGGAAAATATTGTTTTCTGCTCAAAAAGCCTGTAATTTGTGAAAACAAGGCCTCTTTAAAATGTTGTTTACATGTGGTTGCCTTGACAGCGCACGCGGGCAAAAAATGAGGCCAGAAAACACTTTAATCCTGTCATAGTTGCACTGTGTGGCAGAAAATGATGTCTATACATTGCTGTGGCAATATACTATATATATATTTTTTAATTCGTGGGAAAAGTGCATTTAATTGATGAACCAAGGCCATTTTAAAAGTTGTTTACATATAGTTGCCATGACACCATGCGAGGACAATGAACGAGGGTAGGAAAAATGTCTAAATTTCCTGCAATATATTTGAATATTTAAAGGAAAATATCGAGGTCGCCCATATATATATATATATATATATATATATATATATATATATATATATATATATATATATATATATATATATATATATATATGTATATGCTTTCACTTACCTCTTTAAGTCTAGCAGCGGTTGTCATCTGTGGTTTAAAAAACGTCAGGTACTCATATGTACCTGTAATGATTATATTGTATCCAAGATGATGTATTTTAACCTCATTTTTGTATGGGTTGTATCTGATACCAGAGATATATAGGTTAGGTGTATTACAGGTCACTGCTGATACATTTCCCTTTAAGTTTAGTTTGCATTTGTAGTGACTTCTTACAAATCAATAGCTTATGCTAACAATTGTTTTTGTATATCATCTATATCTATGTGAGGTTTGTTAGGCATGTCTATGTTATACCAATATTTGGTGACGTGCATAATCACAGAAACCTTTAAGACCAAGTGGATTTAAATTTGTTAAGAAATATTGAGAAAAACGTTTAAGCTTAACGTGCCTCTGAGATAACGTTAGTCGCAAATAAATTCTTAAAAATGCTCTATTCTGGATTAGTACGTGGGCTGTATATAATTTTTTAAATAAAAGAAAACTGATGTTTTCCAAAACGATCACTCAAAAAATGTCTCAAATGCATTTATTTTCATTATTTAAAGAATTAGAAATGGGTTTAGTGCAGTAGATTCGAAGAATTGTCACACATCTGACTAATAGGATGTTCTTCCCGCGCTCACCGCTAATAGATGGCGCCACTCGCATGCGGACCACTCGCTGAAGAGTGCGAGTATTTATAGAGTGTGTCTGTGACATACTAAGGCAAGCGAATGCCTTCAAACACTGTTCGCGTATAATAACATATGTTATGACACGACAGGGGTTTCTGATCTGGCATCAGGGTGGGGTTACGAGGAAACAAGGACCAATCAAGGCTCTTGTATAATTTACATTACAGAGAACCCTGTGCGCCAGCATCATCTGAGCATGCTCAGAGCTCGACTTTTAGACTAGTGACTGAGGCTAGCCTGTTGAGGTTGACCGGCTGGTATCATATCCACTTGTTGTTGTTTTTATTTATCTAAGGTCAGCAGGCTTTCGACCAAAACCAAGTCAGAAGCATTTTGCTATGCTCCGGACACGTACAAAGGGTTGGGAAACGTATTTGCCCTCTTTTCAGTCACCGACGTCTAGGTCTATGTATTGCTGTCATTAATTAATGACAGCGCCGTTTAAATTAGACTTAATCAGACTTTTTTCAATTTCCAACCAGCGATCGAGTTGAATAAGTTGTAAATGTCCACCAAATTGATTTTGTAAAGGCCGAAAATATTTACGGAATGGATGTAATTTTAAATTTTGGATTAGCGCAAATGCAACAAATATATTGTTAACCTAAATAGAATATATTTTTTCTATTACGAATCATCCAGAATATTTGCTGGTAGAAGGCAATTGTCATATTGGTATTGATTAATGACACTTTCAAGACAAAGCTGCCTGACATTGGGCTCCGTTTATTGTTTTTTTGCAAAACCATCCCTGCTACAATTAAATGATGGCATTGAACCTTACATGTGCAACACAGAACATCCACAATAAGATATCGTTGCATATAGTAAGGTTCAATATCATTAAACTAATCACACCCATGCATCCATAAAACTAAACTATAGCCTATGCGACACGAGCTTGTTGATGTATTATTCGTGTATATATGCATGAATATACATACATACATACATATATATATATATATATATATATATATATATATATATATATATATATATATATATATATATATATATATATATATATATATACATACATACATATATGTGTGTGTCTGTGTGCCTGTCTCTATGTCCGTACTGACTCTTTCAAAAGTGACAGTTTAATAATCGATCATACGATTTCATAAATACAGTCAGTAGTTGTGGCACCACTATATATTTATGTATATCAAAAATGTTAGAATATCCTTACTTGGTTATACATTATTTCTCATCCCTTAATGAAATTTGTTTGCCACTTTGGCGCCACCTATATGGACGGCATGACTGGTGACCCCCCCCCCCCTTTTTATTCTAGATATTGGACCTGACAATGAAAGCTTAAACAAGGTATGAGAAAATTCTAATGGTGATGTAGTTTAACCCTTTCTATGCTGAGACTTCTTTCGTCCATTCTCAGAAAAATGCAGTTTTGAAAACCATCTGAACCCTGCCATGTTGGTATTCATTGGTTAGCTCTCGTGTGTACTCTCAGATGAGTACCAATGTACCAGGGTTTCAGTAATGTTTCACATCACCTTGTATTGGATAAATTATCCACCAGCAGCATAATGGTATAATGAACTTTCAATTTTAGACATGAAATATGCAAATGTATAAGGTGGCACTTCGGATGCCACCTATACGGCCCCACTTTTTGAGATTTTCAAAGGAGATCTGACAATGATCTTTTAATGGACTTTAATTTTAGATGTCACTGACACCTTGTCGAATACCCCAATACAGTATGCCTAAGGAGTTTCTATTGATTTCTCAGAACCAGCAGTCAAATGCGCCGTCCAGTAGTCTTAGATGAATAAAAGCAATTCATGTATATCATTCCAAGATAGAGGGGAAAGTGAATCGCGTGTAAAACGTTTTTATAAGCGACTTTTAAACGCGTGGTTTAAAGGCTTCCTTTTGCCATGTATGTATGTGACTGCCAGGCAGAGCGCACGCTTTACTGGCTGACCCACTTTGGTCCGCATCCGGCGTGAAGCGCCGCTCAGCGGAATAGTTCCTAGAACATCCTATTATAACGAATATTTTGCTACCGTATATGGGAAGGGCAGAGATTATCATCATAGAAGCTGGATTATATCTATTTGGGTATATGATGCATGTCTAAAGTATTTCCCTTTCAATATTGTAACTCCTCATGTTTCTCTTTTCAGGCAGTACCTCCACCACCTAGCTATGAGTCAGTGGCTGGTGGCGCCACCTATGTGTGATGATGACATCTACAGTGTAATCCTAGAGCTACCAAAAACCAGCATGATTGCTGATTGTCACCACTCTGCAAGAACCAATGCTTGTATCCAGCCAGAGGGGTGTGATAATGTTGCCAGTGACTGCATCCAACCAGAGGCGTGTGAAAACGTTGCCAGTGACTTAGAGGTTTTCCCTTATTTTCTCTGCCATATGACTGGCTAGTCATGGCAAGGTCTGGAGGACGGAAAAACTGGCCATTAAACATAATTCTCATTAATCTTCTCCACTCTCTACGACTGACTAGTCACACTAAGGCTTGGAGTGCCGGAAAATGGTCATTAAATAGAATTCTGATCTTAAATTTGAAAACTGCGGGTTGGACAAGGGGATGTAATTCATCAAGAGTGATGATATAGGACGTCTTTGATACTCTCTGGAGGTTTCAACTTGACAGATTATGCATTGCAACCTATCGCTATGATGCGGCATTTTGCCAAACGGTGTCTCTAGATGTTACACGATCATGTAGAGGTCTCTTGCAGGTTAGGCCTACTAAAGTGGTATCGTATCTAATATAGTGATGGCTATGCCAATAACAGAGCTTGGGAAGTAAAACGTTTTCCCATTAGGAAACTATTGCCTTCTACTTGTGAGAAAGTTGCCAGTGACTTGGGGTTATGCACTGGTTTTCGCCGGGTACTCCGGTTTCCTCCACCACTTACAGAGGTGTTTGAAATAGGGATCCCATATGTTCCATTACCTGCAATTGATAGATGATAGGTTATAAATGCTGATCTGAGGTGCTCTGGATTCAGTCGCTGCCCGCATGGAATAACCATTAAAACAGTTACTTCTTGTGCATAAAACGCAATTACAGCATTAAGATGGTGCATATTTAATTCGATTTGATTGCTATAATTTTTGTTAATTATTTTCAACAGCTTTAGTCATAATATGACTAGATAGAAGCTTGAAACAGAGTGTAAATTCTCTATTTGAATAGCCCCAAAGATTTTATATTAAAGTGTCAAATACGTCATAGGTAGTCCTTATGATGCTACATGTTTATATAGCTACCAGGCCACCCGCTAATGAGGTTCCTGCAGGACTCGTACTCAAGGTCGCTTTCTATTGAATAAATTAGTCCATACGATGCCACACAATTATATAGCGACATGGCTAACCTGTTACTGAGGGTCCAGCAGGACTCAAAAACCAAAGAACACTTGTCAGTTAATAAATGAGTCCTTACGATGCCACACATTTATATAGCGATCAGGCCAAACCGCTACAGAGGATCCATCTAGACTCAAACCCAAGACCACTTGCCATTGAATAATTGAGTCCTTACAATGTATGTATATTTATTGACTATGCATGAGCACAAAATACAATACAATAATAATAATAATAATAATAATAATAATAATAATAATAATAATAGTGAAGAGAACAAAATCCCAAGATACGGAATAAAGAAATCGTATACAAACAAATATAATATGGATAATGGGCATTTCCCAGCATACGATAGCCTGAAGGGCATAACGAAAGTGAAACATAGAATTAGTTATATTTAACATGTTAAAGAGTAACCAAAAAAAAAACAAAACCTTACAAACTAGTGTCAGGTAGATACACTACAGGCACATACAGTGAAATGCTAGTCTGCTTAACTTAAACATACAAAAATACAGTCCAAATGATAAGAGCACAGTCATTGAACAAAATACAGGTTGGAGTCTGTTAAACTGCCGTATTACGGTAAAATAGACTTCTCAGCCTATACATATTCTCAGACATTCATGGAACATGTCGGTAAGGTGAGTTGATGACATATAGCTGAATTAAACTGGAGAAACGAAGGGCACACACACGGACACTGGTACTTGAGGCCAGTAAATGCTACACATTTATATAGCGACCAGGCCAACCCAATACTAGTGATACAGCAGGACTCAAAACCAAAGAGCGCTTGTCATTTAATAACCAGGCCAACCCGCTAATGAGGATACATCTCGACTTAAACACAAGAACGCTTGCCATTACATAAATGAGTTAGCTTTAGTAATATGAGGAACATTTGGAAACTGTTATTGTCTGGTTGACACTTCTACCGAGTGTGTATCATCTATCAATCAACTAATAACAAGAACATCTTGTATCACTAGGCTGTAAATACTGTATACAGCTTTAATTTGGAGTGCTAAAAGTTTCGCTTTACATCCCTGCTGGAGGGTATTTGTGCTAAGTTAAATTCGTACTCAAACTATATATCTATTACTATTCATAGATTTATTTGAAGGATGTTATTTTGGCACTACCATGGGAAGCGCGAAAATTGTAAAAATACCAGTTATACAGTAGTAAATAAGGTCTGACAGCATCATAATGCAATTCAATGTGGTCTTTTATATTTCTTTACATAGAAAATGTTCTATGGTGGGATTTGTTCAGTGTTTGTGAATTGCTTGTAAGTTATAATACATCTTATGTATTGTTACCATTCATCCATTCGCCGTCAAGGTCACATCGAAGATAAATGTTTGTAATAAAAAATCTACACATCGTCAAAGGCCTTTTTATTTGAAATGATAGACACGTATTCAAGGAAAGCTTGGTGGTAGGTTACACCACAAAACCGACGAATGAAATTATCCAAATACCCGTAATAAAAAATAAATTGTGCATATTTTTGATATAAAAATTGTAGGTGCTTGGTCATGCCTCAACCAGCGTCAACTAATAGCCCCCTAATAGCCCTAAATTGGTGCCCAGCTGATGGTGGAGATCAGGTTTCTCTGTAATGTAATCGATACGAGAGCCCTGCTTGGTCCTTGTTCCCACGTGACCTCGCGCTGCTGTCAGTCAGCGACTCCTGGCATGAGTCCAGCATCTCACTATAGTGCATATAGCAATTGATCTCTTGCTACATATCCATTCTTTTCTTTATCCACGGTGATACTATACATTACCTATAAACGATATCAGGCAGTAGTGGTAGAAATGATTGGTAACATAATACGATAATATAATATTGCCACGTTTTTGTACGTTCGTTTGCGAACAAGTTTTTAGTTCAACCCAGTATATCATATTATTTTCATATTTAACGCACAAATGTATGACAGGAAAGATGAGTGCTGGTTCTTTTGCATCTGTATCATCGTATGCACATGGGATTTATGTCCAGTAATTTGAAAGGGTTCAAAGTATGGGGCGGACGGACCATTTGATATTCTGAGAGGGGGGGGGTTATTCTTTTTAAGGGGAAAAAATGGCCCTAAAAATAAAAAAATACTTCTGTCTCTGAAAGGTAAGTAAACATATTCTGGCCCTGAAAATTGAATAAACAAGTCTGGCCTTGATGATAAAAGTTGTTCTGTAATCTGTTCAAAAAGAGGAGAAAAATAAATTCTGCCTCTGCATGAGAAGAAAAAATCGGTTTCTGACAGATTAGAAAAAATTCTGACTAGGTCAATAAAGAGTGTACCAGCGAAAAACAGCGTCCAGGACCATTTTATCGACCGCATATTGAAGATTTTACATACCCTACTGCATATCACGCTGGTCACAATATATAGTGCGGCTTTGTGGATGTGGAGGGCTGTCTATACAGTGCTTCAGCAACAGAATTTTGTTATGGGTTTGTATCTTGTCGCGAGATCTATCTATTACCTAAGCTGTTGAAAGCAACCAATTCCATCCCTCCTTCAAGCCCGCCCAAATTCAGTGTTTACAGCCCGGCTATGAAACAAACTGCCTTCTTTCGTTTCATGGGAGGTCGCAATAAATGTTTCAAGAAAATCATTCCATTTACATATTTTTTCAATGCTTTGTAAAATTAACACGAATTTGAGAAATATATCTTTATAACCAAAATTTGAGGGAACTGAGTCATGCAGTGGTTAAAGCTAGTAATAATACATAATTTAACGAAAGTGAATATTATGTTTAACTTAAATCATAAGTAGTTTATGAAAAGCATCTATTAAGAAACACCTACACGTGTTTTTCGATGCTGTGCTTCTCGTTTTTTGCACATCAATATTTTATGAAAAAAACAAGGATTCTAAATGAAATGTGTGAAATTATGGTGACAAGTCTTTATATGTGACTCTTCTAACGATAATCTTGTGTTTGGGTTATAAATGTCAGATAAAAAGAAAAACAGCCTTTTCTTAATTCTTCCATCTTCAAACTATAGAAATGCATTTTACATAAACTGAGACAGCTGATGTGGTCAAATGAAAACATCTGGGCCGACATTGTTTTCTCTGTGAGGTTCGAGTATCCGCTGGATCCTCAGAGTTGGTCCAGTCGCTTTAAAAATGCGCGGCGTTGTTGGGGGCTGTATGCGGTTCTTCTGTACTGTAACTGAATGATCGCTTGTAACTACTCGTGAATGAGAAGGCTGCTTCCTCCTGCTTCCACTCTATTTCGTCGCCAGTGTCCATCCCTCCCTGTTTTCTGCGACCAGATAAGATGGTGCATATGTGACAGAGAAATTACATTCAAAAACTAAATCAAAATACATTATACTAGATTCCATCTGTAAAAAAGTCGACCTTCCTCATTTTCTTTTTCGCGATTCCCGTTGACATTAGACAGATAGCTAGACATGCGGATATTCATCACGAATGTCAATCACAGGGATTGTATGTCATTTTACTAGTTCATTATTTCCATTTGCAGCCTGCGACTTATCAGCCACCCGAGGGAAGTAAATTGGAAGCGTATTTTGGCGTAACCCATGCTCACCGACTGTGTGAGCGACGATGAGCCGTTTTTATTTCAGTTTGATTATATACCGCATATAGATTTGGATTCTTGTAAAAAGATAAATATTATGTACCTCACCACACATCTGTCCATGCAATGGTACTATATATGTGTTGCGAGACATTTTAATTTAATTGAAATCCACAGTCTACTGTCACGGTTCGTAGCTTTTTGTTGCCAGAAAGTAGATTCTGTCACTTCCACATAAGTGTTCCATCATTTTCAAGTTTAGTACTTTCGTGTATATAAGTAATTCTGTTTTATTAAAAAAAAATCAAAAGCGAGTCCGGTGTTTCGTCAATCACATCCGAACCATTTTACATGTACATGTATCTAAAAAATGATGGGGTCACTTTAAAAATTCAAAATAAGTGAAGGCGGTTTCTTTTTGAAAAGAAAAAAATCATTAGTGGGTGTTCTACGATGATGCATACGTGACACCTAAATAAATCTTAAACGAACATTTATTTTCAGCACTAGATTGAGAAAAATGTTAGAAAAATAAATAAACGAACATTTATTTTTAGCTAAAACTGTCAAAAAATGTAAATAAATCCAGACGAGCATTTAAATACAGTGTCACATTTGCACCATCATGGTGCATACGTGACATCTAATTGAACATAAACGAACGTTCATTTTTAGCAAAACATTGATAAAGTTGCAGAACATAAAACCTTCACGAACGTTTATTTGTAGCAAAATTTCAGAAAATTGCTAGAAATAAACCTTCATGAACATTTATTTTTAGCAAAACATTGATAAAATTGTTGAAAATAAACCTTGACGAACGTTTATTTGTAGCAAAATTTCAGAAAAGTGCTAGAAATAAACCTTCACGAACATTTATTTTTAGCAAAACATTGATAAAATTGCTGAAAATAAACCTTCACGAACGTTTATTTGTAGCAATATTTCAGAAAAGTGCTCAAAACCTTCATAAACGTTTATTTTTAGCATTGTATAGGTGGAAATGCTGAAAATATAAACTGTCAAAATGTCAATCATTAGAGAGGCGTGTCCATCAAGCGGACATTCCCCGTCAATTAAAAGAAACTGGGACACTACAAGGTCTAGTAGTCGTTGGACGTCACATGTGACGTCCACTGTGATACTGCGGCGGGAGCTCGGGTGTCACTGTGACAACGTAGTGTGTACCGGATGCGTCCAATGTCACAGAAGGAGGGTTCCACTTGAATCCGCTAGGTGCAGCACTGTTATTCGTCGAAGTATACACAATCTTGGCGTGTATAAACAATGTCATAGCATTCGATCATGCAAATTTAACATTTTATCTTTGGACAAATACTTGTAGACTTTCGTTTTTCTTCTAAGTATCTTTTATACACTAGCTTTGTGTTCCTTGAAAGTTGGCCCCGGCTGCCACTGTGACAACGCCGACTTGGCCATCGGATGCGTCAAATGTCACAGAATGAGGGTTCCACTTGAATCAGCTAGGTGCAGCACTGTTATTCGTCGAATTATACACAATCTTGGCGTGTATAAACAATGTGAAATTAGGCCCTCCCTTCTTAGGCATGCCCCCATAAATGATTGATGCTATGACATTTTAAAACACAGCATCTCCACCTCGATTTTGCTCAAAATAAATGTTCGTTTATTTATTTTTCTAACAGTTTCTCAATATAGTGCTAAAAATAAATGTTCGTTTAGATTTGTTTAGATGTCACGTATGCACCATGACGGTGCAAATGTGACACTGTATTTAAATGCTCCTCTGCATTTATTTACAACTTTTTTTGACAGTTTTTGTTCAAAATAAATGTTCGTTTATTTATTTTTCTAATATTTTTCTCAATAAAATGCTACAAATAAACGTTCGTGAAGGCTTATTTTCTACAATTTCCTGAAATTTTGCTACAAATAAACGTTCGTAAAGGTTGATTTTCAGCACTTTTTCTGAAATTTTGCTACAAATTAACGTTCGTGAAGGTTTATTTTCAGGAATTTTATGAATGGTTTGCTAAAAATAAACGTTCCTCAATTTATTTTTTTAGCACTTTCATATATTTTTGCTCAAAATAAACCTTTCTGAAAAAAGTGCTAAAAATAAACGTTCGTTTAAGTTTATTTAGGTGTCACGTATGCACCGTCGTAGTGTTCTGAAAAATCGGATCGATCACTTGTCTTCCGTCCGAGAAAATAGTGTTCTTACAGTGTTTGGTTCAATATGTGTTAAACCATGTTTAAACCTTAACCATATTTGTGTTGCGAGATACGATAAAACGCAGCCCATCATCATACGAGCGACCACTCGTTTTGTAAGCCGGCACTTGATCGGTAAATTTCAGCGCACGGGTCTTATATCCAAATATGGAGAAAATATGAACCGCATTGATGTACCCGACTTAGAATGAATGCTCATAAGTCACAGTCATAGATGTGCAACTAAAGCTATCTGTAGACGTTTGTTTTCATTGAAAGTGTCAATTCCTTCGAGTTAAGCGTTAGATGCAAATTTGTAATCGAATAAGATTAAGCTGTTTATGCGCACTGACTGCACTGCAGTGTTTAAAGGAAAAGACCGTATTATTTAACTTGATAATCGTATCAGCTTGCCATCAGATAAAGGAGGTGCTCACACGGCTGTGACGTCTGGGGAGGTTATCAAGCCTTAGTTCCCTCACGATATCACTTGTTCGTTGGAGCGAAGGGTGAAAGACTGATACCTTGGAGGTCCTGCGCATGTAATTTTCGGAAAGAGTTAGTACCTGCACCAGCGGCGTTGAGTTTCGGACGTCAGTCTTTGAACCGTGCATTGTCATAATCAAACAGACTCAAGTAAAAACAATCGTCTTACACCATTTCGTCCGTGACCGTGCTCGGATCTCCTGGATCAGGCAAGTACATTTACATAACCTGACATTGTAGTATATACAAATCAGCCATGCAATTTGGCTAACCGCAATTACCTTTCTAATCATGCAATCAAGATTCGCTTTCAAATCCTAATCAGTCACACCGTACCAGTGTTATGAGTGTAAATGTAGATCTAATCAGACTAAGGTCCATTTGACTTGTTTTCATAATCACTGTATGAGCCTTTGATATCAACTACTATTTAAAGTAATGAAATATACAAGATATCATGAAACATCAGACAAATGGTCATGTTGTACTTTACGACCTCAATTCTGGAACGTACCAGAATTGTTCAGAGAAGTTTACAATTCTGGTGATTCCGGTGTACCAGGATTGTTTCTTCTGGCAATTCTAGTATGCACCAGAATTGTTACTCAGGCAATTCTGGTACGTACCAGAATTGTTCGAGAATTTCTTACCTGCCTGCCGTCCGTCCTGCCTTCCTTCCTTAGACATATGAATTGGACCGACCTGATAGATTATATTCCTTTATTCCTGACATCCTAAATTCAATAAAGATAATATTTAGACTAAATGGATGTCAGGGAACAAGAATATGAACTTTATTTTTCGAAATAAATTTATTACGTTGTTGAAACGATCGTTTAAAAACAAGTGCAATTGAAATCACTTCGCACTTGTGAAGATCCGCCATTTTGAAAACGGCAGATTTTGCGGTCTCCTCGCCGCACTTTACACAATCCAAATAAATACTTCCCGTGGTTGGATTGTAATAAATATTATATTTCCCGAAAGCCAAGACACATATCTATCTACCAATGTCAATTTTGTATTTGTTTATTGGGCAAATAATATAATGGAGACATGATTCGAAATAGGTGCATTGCTTACGGCCAACAGATTTCGTACGTACCAGAATTGCTCCAACAATTCTAGAACATACCAGAATTGTTGGAACAATCCTGCCACTTGCAGTGTACCAGAATTGTTCTTTCCAGCAATTCTGGTACGTACCAGAATTGGACAATTCTGGTGCATACCAGAATTGAGGTCGTAAAGTACAACATGACCAGACAAATATTAAGTTACTCGTCTTGATCCAACCATTTTGACATAAAAACAAAAACATCAATTATCAGATTATCAGTTGCAATCAACTGTTAATGACAATGAATTATCCTTGGAAACTATATTTACTACGTGGATTTGACAACCTATTATTATTAAACAGTGGCTACATATACAGTTGCTTCAACGGTCATGTTGTACTTTGCGACCTCAATTCTGGTACTTACCAGAATTGTTGAGATCATTTTGCAATTCTAGTATGTACCAGAATTGTTCCCTGCAAACAATTCTAGAAAGTACCAGAATTGTCAGAACAATTCTGGTATAATAAGTGTACCAGAATTGTTGATTCAGGCAATACTGGGACGTACCAGAATTGTCCGAGAATTTATTACCTGCCTGCTAAAAGCCGTTGGTCACATACTTAGTCGCTCTCCATCGAGTAGTTCCGGAATAAATGAATATCAGCGGCAAAGTACTGAACTTACAGCGTCATTCCGCAAGTAATAGGAAAATAATTCACGGACAATTCTGGTACGTCCCAGAATTGTACATGTAGTAACAATTCTGAAAGAAAACATATACCAGAATTGTTTAGTCGGACAATTCTGGTACGTACCGGAATTGCACAATTCTGGTACATTCTAGAATTGCTACATGTGATAAACAATTCTGGTACGTACCAGGATTGCACAATTCTGGTACGTACCAGGATTGCACAATTCTGGTACGCACCAGAATTGAGGTCGCAAAGTACAACATGACCGCTTCAACTACATGTACATGGTAATATGTGCCTATGTAGGCCTAATATGATCAGAGATATTCAGACAAAGTCCAAAATAACATATATTTTTGGGAGTAGTTGAATTTTTTTTTCGGGCAAGCAAAACTTGGGGTCGCTCTGCTCAAACGGGCAAGTGCCTTCAAAAGTTAACTTCGGTCCCTGTACTATCTACAAAAATAAAGAAGTTTCTTTTATCTAAATAGTAAATAGTGTGCCAAACTTAGATAAGATTGCATAACAATACATGTACATGTTACAGCATGAACAAGTATCTTTGCCAATTTGCTTTGTTACACAAGTGCAAACTCTGGTGTCAATGCTAAATCAAGTTACTCAATGGCTTACATAACAAGAGATAACTCGGTCAAGTTTGGTATACAAACTGCACATCCCCTTTGACAACAATAAAACTAGGGAAAGTTTATTTCGGTCACTATTTGAAGTAACAAGGTTTTGTTGTGCAATAGAAAATATCTTCAGAGAACGGAAGGCTTCTATGTTTTGTACCTTATTCATGGCTAGGAAGGTTAAATGATCTAGCAAATTTAAGGGGTACTTGTACAATTTTATTTTATGATATCTCATGCAGCCTGCTGGAACCATCTTTATCCATGTTGGTTTGGGTTGTTGATTTACATATCAGTTGAGTCCAGGTATGTGGTAAATAGATTATATTGTAACAAAGGCTGATCATCAGCCTTTGATTGTAGCAAGTAGCTGACTAGTTGCCATACAATTTATGTTCTTTAAGAGCATGACCAGAAGCAATACGAGCATGGCTCCATGGCATAGGCTTAGCCAGGATTTGGAAACAGGGTGTCCAAACAGAGGTTTCATAGACTTTTTGGTGTCCAAAGTGTGATACAAAGTACATTTATAAACTACTAATGAAATCAACCCTATATATTGACAGATTTTACTTAGTTTAGGCTAGTAACTGGTTTGTTCAATTGTTTGTATTGTAGAAGTGACACATGCACTATCTTCTAGAAAATAGTCGTCATCAGCAAATCCTGACCCAAAATTTTGGATGTCCAAACTGTAAAAAAAACAGTGTTCTGGGTGTCCAAATGTCCACACGCTGGATGCATAGGTGGCTAAGCCTGCTCCATGGTGAGGTTATATGTGTGAGTACAGTGTGACCTGGCTGCCCGCTTCCCATTGGCCAAGCGCCCTGACCTGCAGTGTGATCAGGGCTGCACTGGGTCATTGTCCCTTGTCCCTTGAATAAATATCCTTCACCTTTTGGCTCTCCAAGCAGGTTATATCCCCTGTTGTGACCTGTAGTACCCTAGGTAAGGCAGTGAGACCTGCTGTCAGCAACAACCCAACCCAGGCACTAACATAAGTACTAGCTAGCTTGCCCCGGCAAGTGAATTTTTGATTTAAAGGGCTTTCGGGCAAGTATTTTTCAGTTTGGGCAAGCTAATTTTCTGAAGACCAAACACATTTTTTTTTATAGTAAATGGCCCAGATACCCAGAACTATGCAAACAATTCAACAAAACTGAAAAGAAAATGGTTTTCAAATCTTTCTTGATAAACAATAAGTACTGTCTTTCTAGCATATGTCATATCTTACTTCGGGCAAGTCAAAAATTATGTGGGGCAAGTAAGAATTATTTACTACTTGCCTGGCATGGCAAGTTAGTTCTGAAACTTATGTTGGTGCCTGCAACCTACAACATCACATTTCACCCATTACGGAGAGGAATGCCCAAGTCCAAGTGTGTTGCGGTTGTTACCATGTAGTCACTTGCAAAGGTATAAATATCAGGGTGCGAGCAGCACTGGGCAAGGTATGACATAACCCATGGTTATGTCATCCACTTATGTCATCTGCTGCCCAATGATAGAGGTGAGTAGCCACAGACTTTCAAGATAACATGCTGTCCTAAGATTCACATTGTCCATTACCCTTGGAGGCAGCTTCAGTGGAATCACTGACCCCCTCTCAAGTGACCCACTGATGGTGTATACAATAGTAACTATTTTTTAGAAGGGTTTGTATTGGAACTTTCAAGGTTATCGTGTCAATGGAATTTTCCATGCCTTATCTCCACATGGGTGCTACAACAAGGGTCACCCTCCAGGGCTCAATGCTAAGAGTGAACCGCTGGCCCCAGGCCAATAAAATATCCTCAAAATGGCTTTTGGCCAGTAAAATAAGCCCTCAACTGGGCCTACATGGACCAGTAAATATTTAGGGACATTCTTGTCAGCAATTTCCCCCACAAGATTGTCTTCAATTGAAATACATAAAGATAAGAATAAATTAAGATAAAGGCTGTCGGCAAGTTTTATGCAGTTTTTGTTAATGTTAAAGAAAAAATTGTTGGAGTGGACTAGTAAAACTTTTGCAGGACCAGCAGATCCTAGAGGTTACTGGTTCTACGGGGCCAGTAACATGTTCAGTTAGCATTTAGGCCTGCCCTCCACCCTTGGCAGTTCGAGCAGTTTGAGCAGTCATTTAGATACTACCAAAGGTTTATCACTATGATAAACCTTTGATACTACAGATGTGTAGTAGTTTTATGGTACTAAGAGATATTTGGTTTCATGTCATTATCCCCGCTTCACATGAAACCTGATTTTAGTGCCAGTTTAACATCTTTGTAGATGCGAGGGATTGTAGCTTAGATATTTTTGATTTTAATCAAACTTGCAGTTGGTTCATCAAATTATCAAACCTTTTTGCAAGAGGTAAATTCTCCTGAGGTCTGGGTGTTTTTACAGGGATGATCCCTGGTGGTAACAATCAGAGTTGCACATGTATAATAGGATCACATCCTGAAATACCATAAACAAAGGTTTGCGTTCAGCATTTGTGCTTTACCAAGTTTTGAGATACACACAAATTCCCACTTACAGCCTGCGGCCAGATTCTGGTATTTCACACGGTTAAAAATTAGGAAATTTATTTAAGTGCACCGTGGGTTGTAAGTCTTGGGATATAAGAGTAGAGGCCCACAGGATTACTAATATATATATATATATATATATATATATATATATATATATAAGGCGGTATAGCACAAGGCTGCCAGAAACCCTTGAGGTTAAGAAATACATGCCTGTAAGCACCCACAATCCTATTTAAGATATTTTTTCTCTATCTAGACAGTTTTCTGAAAATTTTTAAAGAAGAAATGGTAAGCAGAAACTAAATAATCAACTCTCTATAAAATACATTTTCTGGGTTATGCTTTAATTCAAAATTATTTGCAATGAGTACTTGAGTAGTAATTAACCAGATAGCCCATGTCAAGGAGATCTTACTTATAAATTTACAATATTGAGATTTTATAAAGGAAAAGTATCGCTTCCGATTTTTTTTTATTGTGTTGTAGTTGATTTTAGTAATGCTAGATGTTCCAGATCGTCCTCCCTGCTTTGTATGTACAGTGAACACATGCTCCTTCTTTCCAGAGCCTTGTTGTTTGGGCAGTGACCTAATGGGGTGATGCTATAACATATTGGAGTGCTATTCAGATGACTGATTAGAGATATCCAGTTTTTAGGTCACCTAGTTTGCCTTACTGACTCGTACTCTCACCAATATTGGTCGATTACGTGACTGTTTATATATCTGCCAGCTCTGTGTGTGTGTGTGTTTGCATGTGTGCACCTTTGGATTATACATGTAAGCTGCTTTTGAGGTTACTTTGACATCAGAAATCTTGAATAACTTTCAAGCTTCAAAAACTGGGCCAATTTTCGTTATTGACAAAAATGCTATCCTGGTTTCATTTTTGCTGCTATTAGAATGTTTTGAAGCGTGTAATTCAATTTTTCATTCATAACTTGGCACACAGGTTAAACTAAGTACAAAATGCACTTGGGCAGTGATATTTTGCCACACCTTCATATATATCCCATATGTCATACATATCTAGCACTTCTTGTATATATGTACAAGTAGACTAGTAGTGCTATATGTAGTGTTTGTAATGCTTCCATCTACAGCTTCTATCTCAAGTACATGGCCTTTTGCCATGGTGCACCATCATTTTTAAGGGATAAACATTCAAAAGATATATTGAAACAATGTGGCTCCTAGCTTTGGAAATATGAGGGCCTACAGGATCATCTAGGGCCAGTCATGACAGAGTTTAGATGTCTACAGCTGCCTTCCCAAGTACATGACTTTTGGCCATGGCCTACAGCCATTTTTCATGGGTGTAAATTCAAAACGAATATTGAAACATTTTGGCTCCTAGATTTTGAAATCTAAGTGCCTGCAGGATCATCTAGGGGCCAGTCCTGAGTAAATATATCTACAGCTCCTATCCCAAGTACATGACCTTAAGCCATGGTGTACCACCATTTTTTCAGGGGTAGAAATTAAAAAAATATATAAAAACACTGTGGCCCCTAGATTTTCAAATCAAAAGGCCTGCAGGATCTTCCAGGGGCCAATGCGACACAATGTGAAGCCAGGTGCCTGGGGGTTGCTAAAGCATGCTGGATAATTCAGATAATTCAGTGTATTGGTATCACTTTGACACCCTAACCATGAAAATCACACATCAGGGCACCCAGAGAGTTTGGTCAGGTATTCATTTTAGCAGGTCTTTTATATAAAAGTGCCAGGATATATATCCTAGATATACTTTGCATTTTTCCAACAACTAAATGAGTGTTCACTGCCATTAATGGTTTTATCTGACTGCATTTTGGCCTCTATTGAGAACAAGTACACCGAACTGTTTTATGATCATCTATCTTGGGCACCCAGTTTCAAAACCCTGATTTTAACAGGGTGCAAAATAGGTTGTAAAACATTATTTTCTCTGCCACTGCTTTAAACAAGGTTGAGATTGGACTTTGCCCAAAACATTACTTGCTGAGCGGGGCAAGTCAGGGTCTTGTTCAGCTTGCGCCATTGCCGTTTTTGCCAAATTCACTTGCAACTTGCAAGGGGGCAAGTGGTTATGTTGCACGCTGTTTAAGGCCCTGTATACAACACTGCTTAGTTAATTAGATATCCGTTTCATTATTAGTTTAGTCTGTCAGTGTGATTCTTGCAGTGGTTGTCTGGCCTGCATCACTCTTCATGTTTATCCTCCGCCATGGGATTCCAGGCATACCACACGTAAAGCTAGAACATGCAATCATGACATCTGCTAGGTGCAGATGTACTTCCCTATGAAACCAACATGCCTTTATCTGTATATGGCACAGATGTCATGCATTCCACTTCCCACATCTTTTAACCCATTCATGCCAAGAGCATTTTGATGACATATATATATATATATATATATATATATATATATATATATATATATATATATATTATAGATATAATATAGATATTGATATATAGACATACATATATATATATGCATGTGATATGTGTGTGTGCTAAATTTTGATTAAAAGGATTTTTATGGGATATTTGAAGTGAAGTTTGCAACCCTCGTCAAAGAGATGTCCTTCCTATTGCCAAACATTTCAAGATATTCCCATTTAAAATGATATTAAACTTTGAATGTATTTCTTAATATATTCAAAGTCATACTAAGACTCAACTAGTGTCTTTAAGACTTGCCATAAAGCACCAATTCACTTCATCAGATATACATTATGTTGCCTAGAATATCCATTCACTTCTAAAGTGGCAAACCTTGATGTTTGACCATACCTTAATCCAGAAACCTAGAGTACTTAGGTTCCAAACTTTAGTGTCAGTTCAAACAAGTCAGTACAACGGGGGACTTAAGCAAGCACTGCCCTTACCAAAGTAAGCTAGGGTATCCTTGAATTCCTTGGATGAAGCTGGGAAAATATCAGGATTTCCTAGGAAATTTCAACTACATGTGGTTGGGGAGAACAGCGTCTGTTATTCATGACAGTAGGTTATGGTGTCATGACTGTCTTTAATATATCAGAAGGACAGAGACTGGCCTATGAAAGGATACTTGCTGGTTGGGTAGA
This sequence comes from Maea johnstoni, assembly GCA_963942565.1. NCBI lineage: Eukaryota > Metazoa > Annelida > Polychaeta > Spionida > Magelonidae > Maea > Maea johnstoni. Next base: position 85,902,050 of record OZ012684.1, on the reverse strand, counting down.
TTACATTGTATGGTTAACGGGCCCTATTTTACATTGGCAGGTGGCGTGACTACATCAGGTGACCAGGTCTATGCCTGAAAAGGTCACCTTGATATTTATATTGAGGGCCTGGATTTCCTATGCAAACTTATAGTTGGCAATTCAGAAAAAGAATTTTATTGTCATGATGAGCATTTATAAAAAAATTTTCTTTTAAAATGTCTTTATGCATTGAGTGTTTTGGAATATTTGTGAAGTATGTATGTTTCAGGTAGGATGCTTGGCAGGAAGTAAGTGGGTATGTCATCCAATACAAATATTGTCACAAACATGTTTTGATATTCAGTGAAGTGAAAAATGTTCCCTTTTTGCACTCCTGTGTAATTTTCTACCATTGTCCTAGGATATATTCCACCTTTATTAGGTAAGGCAGTTAGTTATATTTTTAAGATGAGTACTCTTTGTCTTTATTGACAATACAGGTAACTGTGCTTACCTCAGGAAGTTAGGGACCAAAGAAAAGAGCATCTGAGGTAACAACAATCCAAGTTATGTGTAAATCATTTAAGTAGAGATTTGAGCTAAAAATAGTCTGGGTTATGTACAAATCTGAGGTAGGTGAGGCTTGGGTAAAAGAGGTTACCTGTATCTATACTAGTGTAATTACTCAGGCACACGTTATGTATTTGAAGTCACATTGACTACTAAGAGTATAATTCAAACATAACAAAAAAGAGGCCTTAGAAATCAATTTACTCATGTAGGTCCGAGGTATGAGTCCCATTTATAGGCACTTATCCACTGAGTGTGCCTACAATGCAATCTACGAGCATAGCTACACATGCTAACAAATAGGGTCTCATGGCTGAATTGAGTAATGGACCAATATACTCTGATTGGGCTAATCTTAGGATTGGCCTAATCTTAAACTCTGGCCTATAAATCAGTATGTAGACTGATAACAGTTAACTTAACCCATAGATCCCCAAGATTGACCCAAAAGCTTGCTTGTTCTGAGGATATCCACCATTTCTATTTTATTTCTGGTAAAATTGTTGTTTGCAACCTAACTAACAACTTTTCTTCTTTAACTTTTTTGTGGACACTTTATTTCCCTGTTAGTTTCACATGGGTACTTATCTGAGAGTGTCCAGCAAACACTATCGAATGAATACCAAGATGGCATGGTTTAGTTGGTTTTCAAAATCTTTCCGTCCTTGTGCTTTGAACGAAAGTCAAGCCTTAGCATTGGAAGGGTTAAGTGTACCGCCATAGTTGCAGTAGAAGAGAAACATATGGCAAGCTAGATTTATACATTGACTGATTTTGTTGTAAGTATTATTGATTTTTTAAGGTAGAAAGGTCAAAGTTTACTACACTTCCTGTTTACATGCAGAAAGGACTCCTATGGATTTTACTTTATTTAGAAAGAGAGGGCCTGTTTTGGATGGTTTGCTTTAAATATAGCTTCAACGGTAGCTTCTGATAAGATGTATGGGGCTTTATTTTCAAAATTGATGCCCAGATGGCATTTTATCCAAATGGGTCAAGGTTATGATCAATTTCATTTAAAAAGGTATCTTTGGGGTTTTGTTGATATTGAGTCCTTTTGTATGAAATAGAAAATCTGCCAATCAATCAAACAAGTCATGAAGTATCCCCAAACCAGTTTGTAGTTACTATGGCTGAGGTGACAGTACTCTCACAAAAATGTGAATGTTCATTTTTCTCTACTATATAGTAAACCAACCAGCCAGGCAGGCTGGTGTTTCACAAGTCTTCGTTATACAAACTGTGAGACTGCATGGAATGCTGCCAAGAACAGCCGCTCCTTACGACCTTGCCCTTGACCCCCTAGAGGTCGTGGAGTTCCCACTCATTGATCCTGCTTTACCTTGTTAGGAGAATAGGCCAGCTCAGCAGTTCCTCCTACATCTTGAACACAGGTTCTTTCCTGTATGGGATTCTGGAACCCCCAGGCCCCACAATGCATCTTATTCTGGAAGCCTCCTTTCTCATCCACAGCTAGATTAGGGTTCTGATCAGATTTTGGAAATGTTGTTAAGGTTGGAAGTTCTTATTTAACTCCACATCTGAAGCATACTCTTGATGTAACACTTGTGGTAAAATCTTGATAACAAAATTATATTTTCGGATATATTTGCCTCCCCGAAAGGTGTAAACTGTTTGGTTTAATGCTCCCTCTATAAATGCTTTTCATATATCACTGTTTGATAAATCATGGTATCTTGATAACAAAGCTATATTTTGAGATATTTTTGCCTGAAGGGTGTTACTGTTTGGTTTAATGCTCCCTCTACAAATTATTTCCATATATCACTGATGAATTATGGTATCTTGATAACAAGGCTATATTTCGGGATATATTTGCCTGAAAGGTACTAGTGTTTAGTTTAATGCTTCCTCGACAAATGCTTCTGGTATATCACAGTTTGATCAATTATGGTATAAGTCGGCAGACCCTGTCTGCATTCCTGATGCAAATGGGTTATAAAAACAATGTGAATTACAGAATATAAATGGGTTTATTGAAGAGTTCCCATTTGAGCTATGTTGATCCTGATAATATACTCTATATTTGATCATCAATAAATAATCAAGGCTCACTATATTAGATAGAGGAGGTGCCTGGGGTTACTAGCAGGAAATTGTGGCCTATGGGATCATTGAATGAACATTTAGCTGAATGCTGGGGGAATCAGTTCCTGTCTTCCTGAGGGAATATTTATTTATATTGAGTATACATAACATGTACTACATAAATGCAAACAATGATAATTCTGTAGTGTTGTTATAAGCAAAAGGATTTAATTGTGTTTTTGCTTGGTCCAGAAAAATATACAACTCATTGGTATCATTTAGTAAATTACAATTAGGTAGAGGGTTTTGATTTAGAACTTTCACATCAATGTAGGGATATTTTACTTCATTAAATTAGCTGATATATTATATGGGATTGATATAGCACTGTCATGCGAAGTGTGTTGATTTGAGTCCTCTCTCGGAAGTGTCATCTCTATCTATAATGTTTTTCGATAAAGCATAATCCATGTCACTATTTCAAGGAGAGATTATAGTTGAGTTATAAAATCTTTCTGTTCAATTTTATTTCTGTGAAAATGATTTACGTGAGACAGTTATCCCCAAAAATAGGTATTTATTTTGGCTGGTTAAGGCATGAATGAGAAACTAATAGGTGAAAGCCTGCATCATACCAAGTATCCTCTTTACCCACCTGGTTATCTGTTTTGACAGGGAATTTTATACAGTACAGAATGAATATTCCTGGTTTTGATAACATTGTTATGATTTAGCAAACATCATGACCTGGCTTTATGCCAACTGTAAAACAAGAGACATCTAATGCACCATGTGGGCTTTTATGATGTCTAGATGTGATAAAGATATGATTGTTACGTATAAAAACATATTTTACATCAGAACAGAGTACATGACACATAGCCAGTTTGTGTTTACTGAGGTTTCAAGTTACGGTAATAGTCAAGATTAACTCATTCATGCCTTTGATGACAAAAAAACGAGTGCTGGTTATTTTGATTATATTCCTCTGGCAAAGGCATCTTTTAGATAATAGGGCCTATTGTACATTAAGTATCAACACAAAACTCTCTTCCCCATATTCTGTTACATATTGCTTCTTTCCAAAGAAGCTTTCAATACTGTCATAGACTCAGATACACTAAGTAGTAAGTATCAACACAAAACTCTCTTCCATAGCTTCTGTTTGTTAATGCTTCTTGCCAAAGAAATCTTCCATACTATCTGATAGTATCATAGACTCAGAAAACCTTTTTTTTGGGGGGGGGGGATTTCTTCCCATGGAGGGTTAAACCTTCATATGTTAACGCTGATTTGCAATAATGCAGCTGGCCTTGTTTAACTGTTTGTGAATCTGTACTGTTGAGTGATGTTCTTGTAAAGTAATTCCTTAAAGGGCAAATTCACCATCATGATGATTTTGGTTCAAAAGGTGCCTATACGTGTCAGGAAGTGACTGCCACTGATATCTCCTGACCAATCAGAAGTGGTGTTTAGAATGTGCCCTGCCCTGATAATGTCAGCCTCCATGCCCATACTCAGGCCTGTTTTTTACTCTTTCATGAGCCATATCTGAGGAGGACAGACTTGCGGGTGCCGGTGGTCTTATTTGAAAGGTGACACGTATAGGCACATTTTGAACCTAAATCATCATGATGGTGCATTTGCCCTTTATTTTGATGAGACAGCAGTAGGGAATAGATGTACCTGTTCTTGGTACTTTGCCAAATGTCAATAGCAAATGTGGAAAAATATAGCTTTATTTCGGATTTGTTAAACAGGTACTGCTTATCCATATATACTATCTTCTATAGTTCTGCTCAAAGTCAGTTTGCTGTATACTAGCAATTATTCTGAAGTTGATAATGTTAAATTTAACAAAATAGGTGCTTGGGAGACAAATACAGGTGAACTTGGATATGACAGACCACTGTATGACGGATTTTTGCATATGACGGACTATATGCTTGGTCCCAGTCCGATGCATATCAAGTATTAGTCATATGTATACGACAGATTTTGCATATGACGGACCAATTTTCCTGGTCCCAATGAGTCTGTCATATCCAAGTTCACCTGTAGTAGTGAGTTGAACAGCAGTTCAATGATTTAATTTAGGGTGTGTACATTTTGGGTAAGGCTTGGAAATATTGTTAGTTCCCCCCCCCCCCCCCCCCAAAAAAAAAAAGAAAAGGAAAGAAAAGAAAAAGTCAAAAACAAATATGGAAACATGGTAGGATGGTAGGTAGGTTAGTAAAATATATATATATTTCTGTGATTACTTTTTTTTTTCAAAAATGTGTGTTTCATCAGGGACAATCTATTTATAATAGACCTCTCGGGTTTCATTGAGGCTATTAGATTTTTTGATTTAAGACTTGTTAGTTAAAAACTGATTAGGGTACAGTACTACAGTTACCGAAAAAATAAACAACTTTTATATAAGCCTAACATTTCACAGCAAGATCGCAGCCAGGACCCCTTTGAAAGGCTTATAGAACTAGAAAGAATCTGGGGGAGGCTATACATCAAACCTTTCAAAACACCATTGTGTTGTGCTTTGTTGACTGGGTACCTTCGCAGGTATATTTTTAGCCAACTGTACAAACAACAAATCACCTGTTTGGTATTTCACACAAGGAAGATTAGGTTATCTCTGCAGGCATTCTCAGTCTTGACAAACCCTGTACTAATGGTAGCTTATAATTAACTGGAAAACAAAAAGCATCATTCTTATTTGAGAGGTTGAACATGCTCCACAATATTAGCCTAATCCCATTCTGTAGAACTTCAAGGTGCTCAGATATCGGCTTATGGATATGGAATCTTTTCTCAGGGGGCAGTTGCTATGAGGTAGTACTATAAATAGAGTTTTATAGGTTATATCCAAGGGATGAATGCAAGTCAAAAGGGGAATGCCATATTTGTTAGAAAATCTTTTCTTTGCTTAGGAGAAGCAAGTCACTTATGTTACAACTTACTGATCCGAAAGAGCTTGGAGACTGCTCATATTGGTATATCTACATACATACACAGAGACACACACACACACACACACATATATATATATATATATATATATATATATATATATATATATATATATATATATATATATATATATATATATATATATATATATATATATATGTATATATACATATGTATATATATATATATGTATATATATATATATAATAAAAATATAAGTGGTAAAAACCTTGACAAGGGCAAGAGATGTGCATATCATTCATAGAGCTAGAGGTATTCCTCCCTGCTAATTTGGTAGGATGGTGGTCCATAAACATATTTCAGTATCATTTGACACGGCTGTGTAGAGGACTTGCCTTAGTGCCACCTTTTAGATGTCACAAGATTAAACAGTACACATACAAGGTTCAGCAACCTGGCTTACTGCCATTTGTCCATAGACCAGCATTTAGCATAGGGGTCACCTTCCAGATATATTCAACCTTAGATTATGCAATATGGATTCTATCCAGTAGCCTGACTTGTGTCAGAAGTATGTCCTGAGGTCAGAGGAGTATTTACAAATATTTCTGAAATTTCCTCATATATAATTATGCCAGCCAATTAAAAGGAGCATGTACCTAATTTCTTTTCAATCTTGTTTCATTTCAATAAAGACCTTCTCCATTTCCTTTTTGTCATATCAATCTATCAAGAACATACTCATAACTGAATAACAATACCTGGGTCTGGGTAGAGGCATACATAGCATAGAGGAAACATGGAATGATTTGCACTTAGTGTCTACGACCCCGTCTCAAACTACTTTAATTCAAACCTCTATTACAAATACTATTACAACTTACAAGTATATAAATAACCAACTGAATAGTTTGTCAATTGATATTTTCAGATTTAGCTGATCATTTTATGAAGTGGTTGTTTTTCAGTAAGGTATTATTGATATACATCAAGACAGATGAAATGTCTTGTTGTCTAACTATAGAGATATACTGACCATGCTGATACATTGACCTGTGAAGTATTTTTTAGGGTAACAGTTCTCAGGTTCACACAAGGTTAGACACTCACTAGACCCAGTACTATCATGTCATACAGCATTTTCTACTTTAACTCTTATGATACTTATGTAATAAAGACTTGCCTCATGTACATAATCTATTATAAGAGGTAGTTCTTAAAATTGAATACGCAATGTGTGCTAATATGGTCACACATGCTCACTTCCTTTTTGAATGGCACTTAATGGTGGCATATAGATTACCGCATATTTCTATAATGGAATGAGGTTAGTTTTGACCTTTATGTTCATGTAGATAAGTATAAAGTACACCTGTCTTGTCACACTGGCCACGCAGCATACCATGAATAAATGATAGCCCCTATAGCATACTATCAGGGCTTGACATCAAGCTTTAGAAATGGGCATCATTTGTAAAGGGGATAATATTAGTTATCCTCTTTGTAAAAAAGGGATATGGTCTGGTGTCCTCTTTGTAAAAAAGGGATATGGCCTGGTGTCTGTCTACACATAGTAACCATGGCGAAGGGGGATAAAACATTTATTAGGATCCTAACATTGACAATAAATGAAAAGCAATGTTAGTACTGCAATACAGTCCAGTACAACATAGAAATTGACCAATCAGCTGCTAGTATCAGAGTGGAGCTGATGATAACAATTGTTATTTATTGTGAATATATATATTTTTTGGTTCACTTAAAGTATGGTTTCAAATGATTGTAATCATTACAATGTCTTTAGTAATAAAGTCTAAATAACTTCTTTTTTAAAAAGTATCTCCTGTCATTGACAGTTATTTACCCTGAAAACATATTGGATACCTAAAGATATGGGTGCAAATGATTGCTAAAATTGAAAAGTTATTAGTGACTATTTATCGATGGAATAATATTTATTCTTATCAAAACGTTACCTTTGTTACAAGACATCCAAACCACCTTTTAAATTTGGAATAGGAAAAAAGCCAGTTATTTCTATGCAATAGATGGCTGACATGTTTTAGTATTCAACCCAACATCTGATTTTGTTAGTCAGAAAGAATTTCTTGTCGTAGGAGAATGAGCAGGTCTTTATGTCAAGCCCTGATGTTGATTCTTATCTATTTCCAGACCATAGCTGAAGTGCGTGCTCACCTTTCAATCCAAGTCAACTCCTTCGGAAGACACCTCATCTCATCACCAAGGACCAAGACAGTTAAAAAAGTACTCAATTAATGGATTCACAGTTTTCGTAAGTAAAACCTACATACAGTTAGTTTGAAGGTACAAAGTTGCATGCTTATTCCTTGTGTAGTATGTTCAATCGTGCAAGGTTGAACTGAGCATTATGCTGCATATTGGTAGGACTTTGTACCAAGTGCCAACGCTACATGCTTTATACTTTGGTCTACATTTTAACTTGTAGGCCTGGATTTGGTATAGTTAGATCAGTTCTTTACTATATTTTATTAGGAATAGGTATATCATTTGGTGAATTATATTTTACTAGTTTAGTAGTTCTAGATAATTCTATAAGTACTTGGAGAGGAGATATCAAGATATAGAAGATGGGAGCCAGAAAACTTAGTTGTTGACTACAACATTTATGCTTGGTAGCCACACGTGTGTGAGTGGATCCACAGAAATACTTCCTTGTGGACATCTAAGAAGCCATATGCTTCAGGCTAGTACTGGTTGAGATGCCACCTGGTCAGTTTCCACTGATTATAGGTCTTAGCTATGCTATGCTATGGGACCTATGGCCAGGGGGTCTGTCTTCAAGGCACAATTTTAAGCAGGTCTGAACCAAATCCTACACATTATTGATTTGGTCATTTTGGGTTGTTGTTAGCTAAGGAAATGTAAGTTTCTCTTATTAGTGTACTTGACTATGTGTCAAACATACACAAGAAGATGTACACAAATCAGTGATACAAGATTCCACCATAGCACTAGCCTGACTTATGAAGACTAGAACAAGCATAGTAAAACATAGAGAAGAGGAACAACACACCAAGAATGATCCACAATGCATAACCTTTAAAAGGTTTACAGATAGGAAAATAATGCAGTGCGTTTGATATATATGTTGATAAATAAAAAATGATTTGATGTAGGGCTATTGGAGCTTTGAGAGAGGCTTGTACATTACTGCAGCTATTCATTTAATTAGTCACTAACCTCTTTGGCTACTGTCCAAGCTAATATAATAGCAAAGGTTAATAATACGTGTCATACTGCAAATACACACAATAAACTGATTGTGTCAGTCGCTATCACAAATTATTAACGGGCAGTGATTCAAATATAAACAAATGAGCATTTCAAGTTAGCAATCATTCATCTGAAATCAGTATCAATTCTCAGGTCTGACTTGGAAATGCTAAGTCAATATCCAATTAATTCTAACCTATGGAGTCAGGAAATAGGGTATTAGCATTGCAATACTCGTTAATGCTTCTATGTAAGTCTGCTAGGGCTGCATGTATAATACCACACTCCAGAATTTGGAAAGGTTTGAGCTGGAATTCTTAAGCAGCATGCAGGGCTTGTCATTAATCAAAGTATTCACTAGATAACTATAGCGTGATGCTCAGAATATTACTAACACTGATTTTTGACCAGCCTTGGGATAGAGGGCTTCCCTAGTTATCAAGCACTGGCATGCCTTGCTTGTAACTGCTCTAATATGTACGCATAGTAAGGCTGTAATATTCTCTGGAACATTGCTGCCATGGCTGGGATTTTAGCAGATATTGATTTTCTCGCTAGAGCTGTTCACCTACCCTCCGGACCAATGTAGGATTGTTCATGAATCCTGAAGACTATACCTGGTGGTATGCACCTATCTGGAATGTGTATCATACTGAAGCAGATACCAAATCATACTTCTCGTGGCACTGGGAAAAGGGAAAACAGGACCGTATAATAATTCCAAAAGCTATTAATAGTAACTGAATTAATGTAACCCATCTTCTCCTATGGTGAGCAACAGCATTGTCAAATAGAGGGAATATTGCCCAGTTTTGCTTGGCAGGTCCTATAAAGTCATTCCCAAAGAGGTTTTTTCAAAGAGACTATAATGAAGTCCTAGAAGAATATTGTCAGGATTCTGTGAGAAAAGGCCAGGATTCTGTAGGAAGGGTAAATGATCTGTTCTGCCTCTACTGGGGTGGTCATGATTGCATGGTTCTGACTTTTTCCAATAATAAAGTTATAATCTTAGAGTAATGGTATGAAACAAGTTATTTTAACATCCACAAACATGCAGTTGTTTATTTCAGCAGAGTTTGAACAATTTTCCTCTTGGCAGGGCTCAACATTAACTTTTGCAGCGACTTGCCCAGTAGGGCAAGTGAGATTCAACTTTCACTTGCCCTACTCAAACTTTCACCTGCCCTTGAAAAACTGTATGCTTTATAATTTTTCATTTGGAACCAAGTAGAGCATGGTGCTGGCATGTGAAAACATATTTTCTAAGGCAAGCTTAGATGCCAGACCACGAAACTTGCACACATTCTCAAAAGTAAACCCCAAATATATACAGCGTACTTGCCCAGTGGGGCAAGCAAGATACAGTTTTCACTTGCCCTTCAGCTATAATTAACAAATTCTACTTGCCCGGGGCAACGGGACAAGCACCAATGTCAAGCCCTGCTTGGTGATAAAACATTAAAAGATAATTGCTATCTAAGAATCATAATCTCACAAAATGATATTTGCAATTACAGTGATTCTAATTATCGTCATCTCTCATATCGCAAATACACTCTCATTGTAATTAAGTAAATATTGTGGCACAAAAATGTCCACCCCTCGAAAGTGTTCCAATATTATGAAAAATGTTGTTCTAAACTATCAACTGAGTTACATAATTAATTCAGGAATAGTGATCTGTCAGTATTGCATCTACTGTTATAATTTAGGATTCTGGTAATTAACTAATCTTAGACAAGAATGGAGTGGGTATTTATACATTGCCTTTTTCTGGCTGTGGCAGACTAGCCTGTAACCACCCCATCAGGTCAGGCCACATACCAGGGATGCCTGAATATCCTGTGCCATAAAACCTCAGAATAAATGGCAGGCCATGTCTAAATGCAAGCCAGATTATCCTAAACATAGAACTGATAAGTATGAGATATCTATTTAAAAATCATGTGGTCTTTTTGAGATGAGTGTGAGGCTCAAAATAAAGTCTAAGGGTCCAAAATGATAATCATATTCCCTTATTTTATAGGTGCCTGGTACCTAGATGCTGGTGCGCAGAGACCTATATATACCATGGCCTCAAGAATTAGCTATGGCAGCTATCAAAGGTTTATATGTTAATAAACCTTTGCAGCTATGTAATGTCGGCACAGTCTGTACTCTAGATACACATGTATACATGCAAGATGTACCTAAACATAGAAACATGTGGTGTATGTTTAGTGGGCCTCTACTAAACTTATCTGTCTCACCCTAGATGCCATATATTTAGGGCACATGCTTGTCCTAGTTTCTAGTTTATGAATATGGCAAAAGGGGAGTTAAGTCTATCATTTATACATAGCACTGTTTAGCCACAGAGGTAGAGGGGGGAGGCTAGGGAACAGCAACCCCCTTCCAGATGCTTATATGATATATTAAGGGACCGTTTTCTCTCAGGGGATTTTCTTAGTTTCTGTTGCAAGAGGGAGGGGGTGTTAGTCTATCATTAATACATAGCACAGCATACCCACAGAGGTAGAGGGGAGGCTGCTGGGAACACCAACCCCCTTCCAGATGCTGTATATTTGGGGAATATTTTCTCTAAGGGGATTTTCCTAGATTCTGTTTGTGGCAAGAGGGTGTTTAGTCCATCATTTATACATAACATTGCATGCTTAGCCACTGAGGTAGAAGGTAGGCTAGGGAACACCAACCCCCATCCAGATGCTATATTTTATTGAATGCTTTCTCTCAGGGGATTTTCCTAGTTTCTGTGGCAAGAGGGAGGGGGGTGTTAGTCTATCATTTATACATAGCACTGCATGCTAAGCCACAGAGGTAGAAGGTAGGCTAGGGAACACCAACCTCCCCTTTCAGACGCCATATATTTAGAGAACATTTTCTCTCAGGGGATTTTCCTAGTTTCTATGGCAAGAGGGAGGGGGCCGTTAGTCTATCATTTATACATAGCACAGCCTAGCCACAGAGGGAGAGGGGAGGCTAGGGAACTCCAACTCCCCTTCCATATGCTATATATTTATACCTAGCACGGCTTAGCCATAGAGGTAGAGGCTAGAACACCAACCCTTCCTGAGGAGTTACCGTTGAATTATTGTTGTCTGAATCTCAGATACTTTTTGATACTAACTTGGAAATTATGAATTATTTCACAAAGACAGATTTATTTTTTTCCTTCAATTTGCATGTTCCAACTCAGTGTTTAGGTTTGTCGTTTGTTGTTTTCAGACTTGTCCCCAAGGTTATCAATGGAGCTATCGCAGGGATAGTCGGAGTGACCTGCGTCTTCCCCATAGATCTTGTCAAGACTCGCCTACAAAATCAGCAAGATGGACAAAGAATCTACAAAAACATGTAAGTACCTTTTTTCATGGGGTATGGAGCTATGTGAATTTGTCAATCAATGCAGAACTCTAATGCAAAATGATCATTTAACCCTAAATCGATGGTAGATATTGGTGATATTGTCCATGTGATGGCAGAAAGAATAGGATTGTTGCTTGAGGTCAAACAGGAAGACCAGCAACTCTTGGAGAAGACGTATTATATGCTTGTCGCACTATAAGGAGCTGCTCCAAACAGGCTCTTGCGGTAGTCATTTAGACCTGCTGTCTCTAAATGCTTCTGATTTTACTTGATGTCAAATCTCTCGTAGCATAATATCAATGCCTGAAGTTACTACGTATAGGTTTGAAAGTAAGCTTTAACTGAATTCCCTGGGGGGTGTATCACATTTCTTGAGGTTATGATAACTTCTTTGATTAAAGAGTTACAAGAAACCATTTTTACTTGAACAGCAAGGGTGAAGTAGGCATGATGATGTCTTTTCATAACTACAATGGATTCAGAAGAATACACAACATCATTCTATTGTACTTTTGGGAATAATCTCAGAATATTAATTAGTTCACCAAATAATTGAAAAAGTTGTTGGTTGGAGGGATTGTGGTGGTTAAGGCATGAATGGGTATAATGAAAATGATACTGTCTAGATGTTTTGGTAGACAGGCAGCCATGATTCATGTGTGGCTAGGTATGTGGGAGTGAGCCTTGCTATTTCTGGAGCTGTGTGAGTAGCTGTTGTCTCTCTTCACTCGACACCTACAACCCGGTCTGCTCTCAGGAACTGGGCCGCTGCCAGCTGCAACTGCGGGATATGGGATTATTATAAACCCATTCATTCATGCCTAGTGTTCTACTTCAAGTTAAGCAACTGGTTATGGGATTATTATTAACCAGATAATGCCCATTATCCCCTTTAAATTGATATGCTACACTTGAAAATGATTACTAATGAAACGGTATAATTTGAGAAATCTTCAAAGAGATTTGTTGGCTAGGATATTATCAACATTTCTCCTTCAGTTATTCTAACCCATTCACACTCAGAGGTACTCTGGAAGGTATTGTCTGCCACTCTTATACTTTTGAAAATAACTTGAGAATAAAGCTAAAATTCACAAAATATTTGAAGGGGAGTTGTTGTTTAGCTTCTGATCAACATTTCTCCTTCAAACTTTTTTCAGAAAATGCTTTTGAAGGTTGAATATTTCCAAAATCGCCAGGCCTGATTTGTCCACTCTGTGTGTGAATGGGTTGAAAGGATGCTTTAGTCAGACAGGTATCATCATATTGTGGAGACTTCATTTTATTGGTTGCTGAGGGAGTGAACAGGTTAAAGCTAAAGTCAGATTAGAGTTCCTTCCATAGTTGATAGTTGTCATGTATACAAGGATATTAGTGTAGAGTTCAATGGTGCATACAGCCTTGACTGAACAGGGATTGATCAAGGAGAGTGCTATTGAATTGCTCTGTCCCGTCTCCTGCAGTTATACAATCATTTATGATGTTCAATGCTCTTCTCAGAGCCTTGACAAATGCAATCAATAAATGATAGGCAAGTCTAGTGTGCCATCGTTATGGACTTATTGATTCTGCATCACCAGGGCACAGTAGTAAACAGAGTATATCATGAGTTTGCATTATTTACTATGGTTATATTAACTTCAGTAGGTTTAATACTGGGTGTGCCATGCAACTTTCAAATACATGTCAACTTATCCATTGATATTGCATAATTGCATATTAAGCATTCATGTAGTATCAATTAATCAAGATTAATTATTGCAAATTGATAAAAAGCGAAACCTCGCAACATGAATACTTTCATAAGCTGGCCACTTCCATAAGTTTGATATATTCTGATGCCCCCCCCCACCCCCCAAAAAGAAATAAATGATAAGAAATTGTGTCTGCATACAAATGAGAACCAGCTAAGAGTCAAGTTGAAAACATATCATATATTCAACTTAGAGAGGGTTCTCTATACAAAAAATATATCTGTTTGAAAGCTTGGTAAATGCCCTTGACAACCTATTCCATATTTAGTTATACAAAACAGCATGGTTTTATAACACTCATGTTTTGAATTTCAGGCTTGATTGTGGGCTCAAGACCTTCAGGAAGGAAGGCTTCTTCGGAATGTATAGAGGTTAGTATATTTAAGAGTCATCTTATTTTCTTTCCATTGTCTAGTATCCTTATGTAAATGCAAAATTTTTATATGTCTGTTCTTCCCTTTAGACTGATTAAAAGTCGTCACACATCTTATAAATGCCATTCCTTTTTACTCTAAACAAAGAAAAAGATGCTTATATGTTGTATACCGAATGAAACGGGTGATTTTTTTTTCTTCGTAAAATGTCATGGTTTATTCTGCACTGTGCTTACTGTATATACATAAGAAATTTCTTCTCATTCTTTAAATTTTAATTTGCTTCAATTCACCCTCTGAAAAAGAATTTGGAGATCAAAAAAAGCGTTTGTTATTCACTATCCAAAGAAAGTTGAAATTCAAATCCTAATATTTTACATTTCTGATAAAATTGGAATGGCTTGAACTCAACACATAACATTCTGAAGGGAATCTCAGTCTATCATAAGGTTTAGCTGATAATACACCCAAATGAAATCAATAATACATTAATTCTTACTTAATACAATTTTTGAACTTGTTTTGATTAGTGGCCCTAGGTGATGATCATTCAGGCTAATCATTGTGTTTAGTTTTTGTCTATATTTCATATTAATTCATGGAAATTGAATTTGCCTTTGTTAATTTCAATGTTATCCTCCTCCTAGTCTTTTCACAATACATTTTGAGAAATTAGTCTCATTTCGCCTTGGACAACTCTGCTATCTGGGCTTTGAAATTGTTTCTTAAAAGAAGAAATTCTAATTTAGTACTTGTTCTAACTGAAACAGCTACATAAAACCGGCATCATATTTCTAAAGTTATTCCACTGACTTGGTTTGAGTGATTGTGAATCTACAGGAGGAAGACTAACCACGTAGATAATTTTTCTAGGATTGATTTGCGGTTCGTTCATTGTACTAGTATTAAGGCCCCTTGTCATTTGTTTGGTGAGCAGGCCCTCTGCCTGTACTTGCTTTTGCTACCTTGTTTTTTCACATCTTCCAGAGGAAGTCGTCACGCCGCAGCTATGGCTGCAGCTGATCTCGTCCATTTCGAGGAGCCATTTTTCGCAAGAGGTGGATGACAATGTAATTTCTACGAAACTGTGTCTCATACATCTTTTCAACACTACTGTAAATGTTCAGTTTTCTCTGGTTACAGTGTTCGTTGATTATAGACCAATCAATGTCAGAAACTCACACCCAAAAATTCTGTCATTAAAGTCCACAAATTATTTTGGCTTGTTAAGTGAACTTTCGGTGAAATGAGCTTGAAATGTTTTGAAAATTTTATTTTGAGAATGATCACAAAAGATAGAATTTTGTTGTGTGAATTTCTGTACTTTTCCAGCATAAGAATACATAATGTATTATGCCTTACTTAACTAGAAGCTCTTCATATGCATATTGGCCTGAGTAGAAACTACTGGTGTGCCAAATCTCATGCTTTAGTTGGGGCTTTACAACTACTGGATCAATCAATGTGTGGTCCCTTGCCCCCTACTATTTTCACCCCACCCCCTCTGTTGATATCCCCCCTCCCCCCACTCCCTATAGTTAAACGACCAGGGTACTGCAAACAACAACTCACTAATCCCTCGTTGATTCACACAAATTTCTTGCATGCAGTGATTTGAAATGAGTGTTTTCGTTGAAAGTATACAGTTTTAGTTACAAGCAACTTTGCGACTGCTCAGTTGAGTTGTTTATTGCTTAGCTGTTTTTCACCTGGTGTATTATTCAAAGTTTGAATTATTATCACCTGCACCAATACTAATTAGTACTGTAATTGAGTACTAGTTGAGTGGAACAACAATGCCAACAAGAAAACAGACAATGTTTCTTATTGTGGCCTATAATTGCATGAACTTAGTTCAATATCTTAAATGGTTATATACTTCGCAAGATCATCAAGCTTATAGTAGCTGGATCTATGCTTCCTATTTAGAAGCAAAACTATCTACAGACAAACATAAACATTGTTTGAGTTGCTGTTGAATTGTGGCATTGATCCTAGTAGGAACTCATTTTGATTTAGAATAATGTTAATACCATTATTTTGATTGTCTAATTTTGCTGTGGGAAAAATACCATATTAGAATGATAATTTTGTTTTGTTAATAGGTTTAGTGGTATAAAGTTTATAGTGTACCTATATACACTGAAGAAATTTATGAATTATTTTGCCTGCTGAAATTTTTTGATGGGGTGGACTTTGTACTCACAATCATCTGAACTCCTTGCCAGTATTAATCAACTGTACCCAGGTCTCATCCTCTGTATGAGATTCTTCAACTTACATGTATTCAAATTAGTATAATTGGGTAGACATTGAGAGCATTGGAAATGCAGCAAAATTAAGTCAAACATAATGCATAAGACTAGTCAAATAACACCATATACATGTGACACTGAGATGCATTATCAGTAGACAAACCAAAATTCATCGCGATTACCACATTTGTAACTCTAGGTAATGTAATGATGATAACCCCAGACCTCACTAACACTTTATCTCCCTCCAGTTTATGTATAAGCAGGAACCCTGGTCAGGTGGAAGCTTTGGTAGTGTTGTGTTTGGCTTTAGCACCAATAAATGTGGACCTCTCATTCTCTCAACCTTTTTTTTATCAATATCACCCTTTTGGGCGTCATCAAAATCCCCAAGTTTGATAAAATTTTGGCACCTGCATTTTCATCAATCCTTCGTGCTATTTAGTATAGCAATTCCTTTATGCTAGAAAGAAAAACATATAACATATCCTTGACGAGGAGAAATTCAAATAGGCATATCTGACTCAAACCTTTAGACCAATCTAGTCAAAGTCCTTAGTGAGAAATTCAAAATATCAAAAATACAAGAAAGATTTATTTAAAAATTTATGTAAGTGTTAACATGTATTTTCTCTGTGTTTGTATGCAAGCTAGAAATTCTATGGGTGATAGTCGATCACCATTGCATACACACGTTTTCACCTTTATACACTGAGGTTTCCTTGGGCTTGCCCCCTACCTCAAGAGGTCCACATTATTGGTTGTATAGGATTGAGCTTGTTAGATGGCTAGTCTTCTAGAACTGCTACCTTCTCACCCACCCCCTTCCAGCCAGCGCTGCCACTGCACCTCTGTTGCCAACCCCCTCCACCACCCCCTTTTTTTGTCCCCGCTCCTATCCATAATCTCCTATTTGCATGACTTGTTGTTCTGGTACTGTGATCTCTAGATGTTGCTGCAGACAGGTGTGGAGTTGAGTCTCACAGCAGGTTTTTTGTCTTGTAGGGTCTGGTGTTAATCTGCTCCTGATCACGCCTGAAAAGGCCATCAAGTTGGTCGGCAATGATTTCTTCCGCTATCACCTTGGGGGGAAACAGTAAGTACTCCACTGTCTTAAACTGATATAGAGTGTATGGACTCTAGTAGTGTACAAAAGTGATTTAAAGATTTTCCTTTTATCATCGATTTAATACAGAGATGAGATAGTGGTCACTATAGTATTCACTACACCCATGGATGGGGCCTGCCCTCATGGCCATGTGGTCTAAGGCATTGCCACTGACTGCTAGCTGTCTCTCACCACTGCCTGGGTTTGAATCCCGGTTGGGGCATGTGAGAAAGTTGCCAGTGACTTGGGGTTAGGAGGTGGTTTTCACCGGGTATTCTGGTTTCCTACACCAGACACAACTAGCTAGTCTCAGCTTAGCCGCCATACGGCAGAAAAAGTGACGAAAAACCCAAATTCCATACAGTCATGGAACTGCTCATAGTCATAGATCATAGTTGATCTTTTAAATACCTTGACTTTTCTTCATCCTATTGTTGTCTTTGTGTAGGGGTAAGCTGACGCCAGGTCGTGAGATGTTGGCTGGTGCCGGGGCAGGTATGTGTCAGATAGTGGTCACTACACCAATGGAGCTGCTCAAGATACAGCTGCAAGATGCTGGGAGAACAGGTAAGAATGACTTCCATAAATACCTTTCAACCTCCGTCAAATTTAGTCTTAACCCTCCCAATGCTGAGGCTACTGCTGATCTTTGATACTTTTGATAATAACTTAGTAATTGAGAATTATTTTACAAAATATTTGAAGAGGAGTTGTCAGTAATGATATGATGAACATTTCTCCTTCAAATATTTTCCTAAATATTCTTTTGGCTGAAAGATTTCACCAAAATTGTCTGGCTGCTTTTGGCTACTGTCAGTTTTATTGGATTAAAGCTACAGATGCTCTGACTGATATGGAAGTATCTTAATAAAATTTCAGTATTTTTTTAAATATTTGAATTAAAGGTGTTGATCTTCTGGGGTTAACCAATCCCTCTTAAAGTATTTTCCAAATATGCATCTATATCTGATGAGAACATGTGTGTAACCTACTTTGAAAAGGGTTAAGCTACAATTTGGACTTCAGTCTTGTTGAAGCAGTGATTGTCTTCAACATTCATTGGAAGGGCGACACTAATGTCAAAGTCCAAAGTTTTGCTTAAGTACTTTTTGTAGAACTAGCCTCAGTTTAATAACTGCTGTTGATATGAATAGGAATGTTATGAAAAAAATGTATGTCATGAGTACAGGTTATTAGGTACTTTTCCATATGATAAGCTTGGCTAATTACCCACTCAAAAAATGTATACCTGTTGTTGTAACTCTGTTTCCAACCTTGTCTGTGTACTGATTAACCATATACTGAATACCTGGATGATATTGCAGCAGTTTGATTAATGTGAACTTTGCTCACCAATTAAGTCATTTGAACATAATCTGAACATCTGATCCCTGTGCTAGTATCATACAACAACCTGACATGTTAGCTTGGCATTTAACACCCTCACACAAAAAATAAACTGCGCATCAAAGCAGCTGCCTGCTGAGTACATTGCTTTATATGCGCAAAATTATCACGATAAACAGTAACTCTACGTCTCTCCAGCCCATCTTGTCTTGTTTTAGAATTGTAGCACCATAGATGTCCTTTAACTAGTAATTTAGCCAAAGAAAAAGATATGTGTTCACCTATGTCTCTGTGGCCATTCTTAAAAACCATTGTATGGTATTACTTCTGGTTAATGATAGCATTATAAGTCCAGTTGTAACGTCCGTACATTTATAAACGCAGTCTGTATTAATGAGTGACCAGTCAGTCCATTAACTGTTATAAGAGTTTGATATTGTGTACAAGGTTATTTAATGTTTGTCTTCATCATTAACCGTTATGTAAGCACCTCAGAAATGGAGGATCCCTCCATCTCTTCTTAGGGGGGTGATGATATAAACCTCCAGTGGGTAGCTGTTTATATAGTAGATCATTAACATTACAACCAATTCCCAATACTCTGAAAATGTTACCATAAACCTGTTTTTGTTATACAGGAATAAATCTTAAGGGTCCATTTAACCAAAATATGTTTGATTAAACCTAATTATGATCTGAGTACCTGGTATTCATGTATGTGTGTCTGTATGTATGAATGTATTTATGTATATTTTGGGATAATGATATGATGTATTTGATCGGTTTTATTCTGAAATTTAGTAGATAAAAAGTTGTTATGTATATTTTGGGATAATGATATGATGTATTTGACCAGTTTTATTCTGAAATTTAGTAGATAAAAAGTTGTCTACACACTATTTTCTACATCACATTAAGTAGTCAAATTAAGGCTCTCAGATTTAAGAAATTAGAATGCAGCTCTTATGGTATTAAAATGGCGTATGAACCAAATGCTTACATTTTTCATGCCCAATGTATGAGGAAATATTGTTGAGGTAATTATTATAAGTATAGAGTTCCTCTTCATGTAATTCATTTTGATTTCCTTCATTTTTCATGGTTTGGAGGTTTGGGAACTGGATGCTGTGGGCAGTGTTTCTAGAGGCTGTTTGTTTTGAATGGACAGACCTTATTTCATTCAAATATTTGACCTTTCCAATGCTTAAGCTACTTTCATCCAAAGCACAAGGACGCAAAGACTTATGAAAACCATCTAAACCCTGTCATGTTGGTACTCATTAGATAGCTCTCAATGAGTTCTCTCAGATGAGTACCCATGTGCCAGGGTTTCAGTCATTGTTCAGCTTTTTTTCATCATTTCGTATTGGCAAAATTATCCACCAACAGCATAAGGTTTAAAAGGGCTTTTCATATACTCTTGGAAGTGAATTATCAGCCTTATTCCTACCTTTTAATCCGTTTAATGGAAAAGCCTCTGGATCCAGTGCCTGTACTACTGTTCTTGCTTCAACCTGATAATTAGTCATAGTTATTTACTTATTTGGTTCTTTATTTACCCGTGGTGTTGTATTGACCTGTATCAGTGATTTTATCATTTGTAAAGGATCAAACTTAAGTAACTGTTGTTCTTATCGAATGAGGAGTCATGATACGGTGGAATATTGAATACGTTGATCTTCGAAACCACGGTTATTTCTTGGTATGATGGGGGTTTGAGAGTATACTTCACATAGCCCTGAAAATGTTTCATTGTTTTTGTTCTTGAATTCTTCCATTATTGTCTTTCATGTCACATATTTGTCGTATTGGGCACACCTATGTTTAGGAATGCCTTCTTTTACACCCTAAGGAATGTTGAGTCTCTGTGCCTGTGTTTAGATATATGTACTTGTATGTACCAAAACATATAATTATTACAATCTGTGGCAGTCGGTATTTGAAAGTAGGCTTCCAGTGTTGATTCACAGATATCATGTTATTCCTACATTTCTCAGCACAGTTGCAATTATTCAAACACTCATGGTAAATAAAAGAGATTTCTGAATGCTATATATGCATACTCTTTAATGAAACTAGTTTACAGTCAGCTATTTCTCATTTAAAGATTTTAGCACAGAGATATTAAACTAGTTTTCGAACTACCTGTGCGTTCAGAGCACTAATGATCCAACCCATTCATTTTGCACAGTCAAAGTTATTAAGTAAAGCAGAAAAAAGCATGCTTACTCTGATACTGATATAGGTGATCATTGACTCCCAGCAATAACGCCTAAGTACTCAACCAGTTTCACTGTACTGTCCAAGCTCTTAGTAATGTATAACTGGCAAAGGAAATATCATTATTTAAAAACATCATAGGAATTTCAATTTTAAATAGAACTGAGAGTAATTTACCCGGAAGTTATTTCTGTCTGTAATTTGTATTGTTCAATTTTTTGGCTTGAAATCAAAAGTAAGTATGGAAATAAGTTTAAAAAGATAGCCATCTATCACTTTTTGAAATTGTCTTTTATGACAGGTTTCTTCAAAAACTGATGCCTATTCAGACCAATAGATCTGTGAGCGTTGATAATGCTGCCCCCAACATAATCTTAGGATAAGTGCTTGTTTGTTTTAAAGTTGACAATCACTTATTAGTACTCTAAAGAATGAGATTTGTGCATGTGTATGTTTCTGTATAGAATAACTGGACTGTTATTATCATGCCTTTAAACCAAGAAATCTTGTGTGACATTTTGGTATCCGAGTGCCGTTTGAGGAGTGGTGATAGTATAACCCTCATCATTCAGGCATCTTCTTAATACCTAGTGTGATTGAGAAAATATGGTCACAAAGCCATGGTTCCTGTTATGCATCTTCTAAACGAGTATGGCATCCTCTACCCCAGAATTGAAACATCTAATATGAATTTGGGTCTAGCCTTGTATTGTGAAGTATATTTGGCAATAAGGAACAGGCACATTGAGGTATAACCATTCAACCAATGTCAACACTCCCAGCAATACTCCTGTCAGTTTTGATAACAATTCATTTTTGTGAATAACAATAAATCAAAAGTTAATTGTTTATTTTTTGTTCCAAATCCAAATAGTGATAAACAGGAATATTGCTGATTTTCATTTTATATCCTTTGATTGGATCTCTCATTGGCTGGGCATTCATGTTTGTATTTTTGAACATTCCCTTATCCCTATCATTGACTGCTAGTTTTCACTATGTCTTTCATGTAGCAGCTACCACTCACACCATAGACATGATGGCACTCTTTTGTTAATGTTCATTCTGTCAGTAATTTCCCTGCAACTGAGAATTGTCTACATTGCATATATTTTCTCTATTTGCAGAAAACAAGAAAACTATGCCAAAGGGTAATCTTGTAGGCAATGCCATACCCCAGACGCGGTCCTACTCTGCTCAGGCCGCGCAGGTCGCACCCAGAATGTCAGCCACGTCCATCGCCATGGAGCTCATCCGAAAGAAAGGCATCTTTGGACTGTACAGAGGATTGGGACCCACCTTTTTACGAGACGTCCTGTTTTCTGCTATCTACTTCCCGTTGTTTGCCAATCTGAATGCATTGGTAGGTATTCTCAAGCTTCTCCACAAGCAGCTGTTTGTTTGCCTAGGGCAAGTAGATCTTAGTACAGAGTGGGTGTGTCACATGTTATCACATTTTATCTTCATGAAATAGAATAGTAATTCTCAGAACTTGCCTTAGAAGATGTGAGAGTTACTAAAAGGTATGCGGTAGAACTTGCCTTAAAAAAAGGTATACAGTAGAACTTGCCTTAAAAACATGATAGTTACAAAAAGATATGCAGTACCTGTATTCTATAGTAATTCTGTTATCAACCAACTTATTCTACTAAGACATGAAGCCATAAGTGTGCCAGTCCTATTTGAATTGAATTAATTTAGAGGAGCACTGGCTTAAGTTAGACAACTTATTTCCCTTGTATGTTTCCCAGAAGATTTGGCAATTTTTATGCATATAGGGGGTGGGATATGTGATGATTTAATCCTCTCTATTTTAGAGAGTGGCACACTTTTTGGGTGCAGTTTAATTATTATATGATGTTTTTTCATTACATGTGATTGGTTCAAATAATTATGAATTGTTGCATTTCTGATTTTTACAGTTGGGCCCTGGGAAAGGCGCCACTGTCCTATAATTGACCAGAATAGGCTTGTTTCTACTCTGTATGAGGAATATAACGGTATAATTTGTTTTGCTTTGCAGGGAAAGAAGAGAGAGGGTTCGGATACTGTGGTCTTTTACCATTCCTTCCTGTCTGGCTGTGCAGCTGGCTGTGTAGCATCAGTGACAGTGAACCCATTTGATGGTGAGTGATGAGGATCCTGTGCATGAATCATTGGCCTTGCTCGCCTAGTATCTTTGCCATACCTTGCGTTCATCCATGTCACTGCAATTCATATGGATCTTACAAAAAGGTCAAATGTTTAGTGACAATGAAATGATGAGGCTGAATATCATATAGATATATGATTTGCTGGTTGCATGCCCATAAATATTTTTTTACTCATCTGGTAAAATAAATATTGGTAAAATAAGACTGAATGATAATAAAACATATAATGGGGTTACAGCCAAAATTAATGTCATTGAGTAGCAACTCAATGTATAAAACTGTATACCCCTAGGTGAAACGTAGAGGTTTCGGTTTACTTGACAAACAACAAACAAATGCGGATTTGTTTTGAAAGAAATTTGCTTTCCGTATTTTCAGCGACCCGTTTATCGTGTTTCTTATTTGTATTTCAGTTGTGAAGACTCGTCTTCAGACCCTTAATAAAGCTCAGGGAGAGCAGACCTATAACGGAATCATTGACTGTTTCAGGTGAGTCAACTTATTTCCAAAACTTACTATTGACTTCTACTTTTAGAATATTAAGAAACACATACTTATTAACACAGTCATACACTTCTTCTGAAAAGAGTTGCCTGTTGCTATGAAACTTTGGGATAAAGCATCAACATGTTAAAAGTGAGTTCTAAGTTAGGATTGACATTTCCCTTTAAATATACTCCTAACTATGGTAAGTCACAATGATATCACAAAAATGGGAAGCCATTTTCTGGCTGCTTCAGGAGTGAATGGGTGAGGGCAGTAATTTAAATACAATAAAGCATGTTTTCATTTTCTTATTAAATGCTAGATTATTTTACTGTGGTTGTGAATAAAATGTGCTTTCTGTTGTAGGAAAATCAATGGAAGTGAGGGACCAAAGGCATTTATGAAGGGCTCGCTGTGCAGGGTGATGGTGATCGCACCATTGTTTGGTATAGCACAGACAGTATACTACCTGGGCGTAGCAGAGCTCCTTATGGGGATCAAGAAACAGTGAACCAAGCGGGGACCTTCCTAGCCAGATCCATTTCAGAGCCTTAAAAGTAGTTTGACTCAAATGTACATGATTCCTGAAAATTAAGATGAATCTAAGAAACATTCAAATGAATTTAAAAAAAATATTGTCTTGATTTTTGAGATGTGTCCAAAATTGTCAGAATACCTGGAGCCGGGCATGGAAAGGTTAAATGACTTCTTGAACCACATCAGTGTTCAATGTTCAGCACATGCCTAGTGAATTCCCACTGAAGTTGATATCCATCAGGCTTGCCCTTTGTCTTCTTGTATACATGTATATTTTGCTTGTATGTGTCTCAGTGACGAAGGTAAACAAAGGCTTGATAGATAGAGAAGAAATAGTGCCATGGGATATGAAGCTAATTCATATTCGTAAAAGCACTCGGGTAGAGCACCATGTGCCAAGGTAATGACACGAGTAATTCATGTATTCCATTTGGTTCTAACAAAGCCTAACTGTGATTAGAAATGGTCGAATTAAGCACAAACTACAAACAAATTTATGTATATTTACACGCTGTATTGTACACTGCTTCATTTTGTAGGTATCCACATTAAGATGATAGTTGACACAATGGGATAAACTTCCCATCACACCATTAATTCAGGTTACAAACAGTCACTGTACAGTGTGCCTCTAACTAACTACTTATGATGGGTTTTTAAACACAGAAATGAGGATATAATTTTTTGATAGAGACATTCTTGTGTCATCTGCTTGAAATAGGTAAATATACTGGTGAAAAAAATGAACCCAGTTTTAATTGAACCAGCTGAATGATATTTATTTATTGTATTTTATCCTGGTGAATAGGTTTCAATTAGAATGCAACTTATTTAGTCATTTGGGTGATATTATTTAGAATGATAAGTAAAGATCACAAGCAATCAATTCAGTTTAATAGTTAGTTTTGTAACATGCCTTCCCCCATTGTCCAGAAATATCACAATATATAAAAAATTATATATACAAAATGTGGGATCAAACAATTACTGAAGTGGAGTATTCAAAATTTCTTGACTAAGTGAGTGTCAATAGGATGGGTGAAAGTGAATGGTTATGTTCGAAGGATGATATGTGTAGGCAGCTATGACATAATTAGAGCCTGAAAGAGAAACCTCATTCCTCCAGATGTCTATGGGTTGTATTAATGTATTGGTCACTAATTGGGTCATTTCCTGTTAGCAAGTATTCCCAGATCAAAATTTAGAAAGTTTATTATCTGAATTTGCTAAATATGTCGTTTTATCAAAATGTGTTTCGTACATTTGCAAAAAAAGAATTCTTGGTTTTGGTTTGCATGAAAGAATGAATTTACACTAATCGATTAGATTTAATTATAACCTGAATAACTGATTTGTGATGTTGGAATACACTATAACCCAAACCCAGCTGGTGACTATTACTCAACCCTTAAGCTGGAACCATATACTTAATATCATCTTCCACAAGGAAGTCACTATTAGATACAGAACATAGAAATATGGTTTCTTAGTATGTTTTTTCTTATTTAATTTTTGTTTCATTTTTAAGAGATTCTGTATTAGAATTGAAGGTAGTAGTTAATGAGGAATTCAGTTTGTAATACTTTTCTATAGCAGGTGAAACGTTATTTGATCAAAACTTTTAAGGGTCACTTTTAAAAACAATGATACCTGTGTTATTGTGTGAGAACATACACACACTCATACATATATATATATATATATATATATATATATATATATATATATATATATATATATATATATATATATATATATATATATATATATATATATATGTGTGTGTGTTTGTAAACTAGAATGATATGAGTTCTTTTTTATGTGATCCATTCAGACTTGAACTCTTTAAGACTTCACAATGAATTTTTTGAATGATTACAAATTTAAAAAAAACATTTACAGTGCTCTGTAAGGTTGAACATATCTTGATTATACATTCATTGAGTTTTGTAATTACTAATGTGTAGAGCAAATGAGCTGTAATGATAGTATTATGTTGTATATGTATTATTTCCTTCAAGTGTGTGACATGATTGTCAAAACATATTTTGCATCATTTACAAAGTATACCGGTTGTCTGTTATGATAGTTAGACAGGGGAATAGTTCTTGCTGTTCCTACTTCTAGCTGTTTCGGTTGCTTTTACCAGCATGTATTAACCTGTGCTGTTTACTGAACCGTAACCTACTGGAAACTGCATAATTGACTTTTTAACTGCATAATAACTCTATTAATCTTTAAACAAGTTGCTGTCCAAAAAAACTCATAATTTGATTTCATTAGTCCATCTGGAATATGGATGTCTGTATTCATGGCATTTTAGAAATCTTATCTTCGCTGAAGGGGGTTCTATGCAAATCGATGGAAATGTAAAGTTATATTCAAAGTATCCATTTTGATGTATCCAAGATGTAGGAATAGCATTTGATATTGCCTTGCATATTTGGGTCCTGGGCAAAATTGTGAAACAACTTCTGATTAGTTCTTATTTCTAAATTCAATTTAACATTATGTCATGCTTCTGGTAAGGAATTTAGTGATGCAATCACAGGCACAGATTTAATGGCCATCTCACCTGTATAAACATATAAAAAAGAAACAGCTGTTTATTGTCAACTAGTTGATATTTTCCTAACTAGAAAACAATATGAAAAATGTTGGTAAGCCATTTCTTGTCATTTTACTTTGAGGTTACCAGTCCTTTATTGTTATTATTTTTGGTTAAGTTTGTGTCATTTGTATTATATGTTGATAAATTGTTGAATCCTGTTCTTGCGGAAACCCACAGTTCTGCTGGTATCCAACCTCACATGTGTAGGCACACTGTCAAAATAGGGTATGCTTTTTCAGAAAATGTTGGCAATCTCTGTAAATGTAGAACTAAACACTTTCACTTGACTAAGTTTATATATATATATATATATATATATATATATATATATATATATATATATATATATATATATATATATATATATATATATATATATATATCCTCATTGTTTTTTTTACTACTAAACAACTAGAGCACCAAAATTGTTTCCGTTACATTCTTTCCCGATTAATTCAAATATGAATGAAACTTCAGATTCTATTGTTCATTGTTTTAAAGTCACAAAAATGAAATGGTTCCTGTGGGCTGATAGCTGTCTTCATCCTTATTGCCAAGGATAAATAACTCTTTGAGGTACAGAGAAACTTGCTTGTGTGCCAAGCATTCATTTCATAAGTTTCCATCAGATTCTCTTTTTGATCTGGAATCTGTCTCAAAAGTGGTTGGTTAGATTTCTTGACAAATCTGAATCTAAATGTGGTAAAAGATGTAAGGATGCAGGATCATAAGCAAGACACTTGTAAATATGAAATATTTCTGTGGAAATAAAATGACATTACCTAAAGTGGAAATGATCTGTTATTGTTCCCTCTAGCTATATTTGTTTTGTACCACAGTTGCTTGCCTTCCACCAATCAGAGGCCTCGAAAAGTGTAGGGTTATAGGACTTGTAGCATGGCCTGCTCCCTTTAGCCAATCACAGGCCTCGAAAAGTGTGTTCTTATTTCCTGAAGAACACGGTTAGCTGTCTTTGTCTCACCCACAAAGAGATGTTCACTGACCACAGAGGCTTTGCCCTCTGTAGGAGTGGAGCCCCTGTGGTCAGTGGACACCTACCTGTGGGTGAAACAAAAGCAGGTGAACCGTGGTCATTCGGGAAAGCACACTTGCGGAGAGAGAGAGAGAGAGAGAGAGAGAGCATTATTCTGCACTGAAAATCAACATCATTTTAAATCTGTGCGTCTCTGATGTGATGAGACACTACATGGAAGGCCGTAGAGCAGTGTATTCTGTTGGATATTTACAATAGCCGAAATAAAGACATCTAAACATGAATCTACCATGAGGTATGATGTGTACCCCCACACACTGCTCGCCCGAATATCCTACCTTCTCCATTGCCAGAGCGCTAAACTATGTGTCCTATTAACGTCAGATAATCGAGAGGAATCTGCATCCCTTATCCTTCACTTTTCCTTTCCTGTACTTCCTGTGTTCTGGGGCCTACCTTTTCTCGGCCTGAGATTGGCTGAAGGGAGCTGGCCATACTACAAGATAGAAAGAACTACTCGGGGCCTAGGTTATGGGGGACCACCCTTGGTTCCCCACTCGTGCTGCGCACTCGTGCGGAAACTTGGGTTTTCCCCCATAACCTACGGCCCCTCGTGTTCTTTCTATCACATAACCCACACTTTTCTAGCCTTTGTTCTCTAAGCTGCCTAAACCCAAAGGTGTTACCCAAGGGAATTTAGCAAGAGTGCTCTGCCAAGCTTTTCTCGGCCTGTGATTGGTGGAAGGCAGTCAACTGTGGTACAAGCCACATAGACCCCTCGTAACAACTTGGGTATATCCCATACACCACAGCTTCCTTGGGGTCTATCTATCACTAAGAACAACTTGCCTTAAGGTCCTTCAGTACAGCATAGCGGCGCCACTGGTCTCTTCAATCGGCTGCAGATAGGCTGCGCCCGTCCTGACCGCAGACACCCCAATCTCAAGCAAGGCAACGTTTTTTCAACTTTGACCACATTCATGCCTGTGATCCCAAACATTGACCTGGTTAATTAAGGCATTCTCCTGTGTTCCAAGTTATTTAAAAAATAGCCAGAAGTGAACTGTTGGTCGAAAACCAATTAAAAATCAAAGAACATCTCCTTTGCAAGCCCTATTAATGCACGACTGAAATTAAGTTTATTTTGATCACAGGCAATTCAATCTTAATTTCTATATAAATATATGTATATTTTCTATGTATCCAAATAAATTACAGCAAAGGAATTTTGAGTGGTTGAAAATGAAATACTACAGAAACTGTCTGCGATGTGCGCATAACAGACAGACACACCACTAGCAATCAATAACTACCATTCTCCGCTCTACAAGAACCAACCCTTGGTTTACTGCATAGAAAACAAGGTCCAGGTGATTTGCCGTAAGACCGCTAGATGGCAGTACCAATTTAATTCACGAATATGCCGTTTTGCGAATTTCAGATAAACAACAACTCGAAATTCTAGTTTTATTGGCGTTATATGTACCTTGTATTACTGCGCACAGGCATACCACAATCGTAATTAATAAGACAGTTGCTAACTCGAGTGTGGGGCCATGAAACACGATCATCGACAATGCAAATGGCGACCGAGTGAGTATTTTGGTGCACATGATCACTTAAGGCATGAACTGTATAGAGTTGGCAGCATGATATGAGTTTATTTTGCGGTATGCCTGTGGGTATGATTACAAACAAACCCATATTGGACTTCAAAAACCTTACTGTTGCATAATTTGGTCGTCAAATCTAAACGTTTGGATGTTGTAATTTTCCCTTTATTTTGATCAATATTTCGTTTGTTTTGCACTATCCAGCAGTTTAATGACAGTTATTATATCAGGTGACCTAAGGTCCTACGGTGATTACTGACTGTGAAAGGCAGGTAAGATGTTTTTACCAAGAGATGAGGTCAAAAATATACCAGTCACATACTAATCAATTGATGACTTGCCATGAAACTAATGTGGTATTATCTCAATTCTGAAGTCATCTGTTGTTAGGGTGGATTTTGTTAAGAGTAAGTTAGGACTTGACACGTTCTGGAAGATTTTCAATGATTAACTTGGTCAAAAATGTGGCATTTATTCCCTTGGATGATTCAGGTTGTAAGTGTTCAGTGCGTAGGCTCTGCCGCTCTAAGTAACGTGGTGGGTGGAGCATTCAAGCAGGTGTTGGTAGGCGACAGCATCTGTGATGTTTTATCGACTAGTCAAGACAATGAATATGAAACTGCTTAAGAGAATATTACCTACACTATGGTGTACATCTCCCATAATGGGCTTGGCAGAAATCTTAAAAATATTATTTTCTTCTCCTTATTACCTCTGTGAAATCATTGCCTTGCTTAGGAAATGGTGTGATTTTGCTTCCATGTTTTTGTCACACACTACTACCAGTATAAAACATTTAAAGAGTAACTGGTGCGTGTGGAGGTTACAAGGTAAAACCACCATTTCCACGATCTGCTATCAAAATTAACAATGTAATTCCAACTTCAGCAATAAATCCTTTTGAGAGCACAATTTACAAATAAGAGTGCCTAAAAAGGCCAAGTATCAAAGACAATATTCCATACATCAATAAAACAAACACTGGTTCAGATTGTTATAATTTATTCTAATTTCTAGAGATCATCAATACTTTAATGTACATATGTATATCATACACCAGTAAGACATATACTTAAATATCCTACAAGTAACTGTACATTTGCACAACATGTACTTATTGTTAACACATAATAAGGGCATACATTTTTCTACCAAATGAGCTTCAATACCAGGTCTATTTAACATGCTATTATTTTATTAACAAAAGTAAATCAGGCATGGTTTCAAAAGAAAGAATGAAGATTGGAGACCACTAAAGAAATTAATTCCATTTTTGACTTACTACTTTTTTTTCATTTTAACGTGCAACACAAGTATTTCAATTGTATTCCATTTAACAATGGAGTCTGTTTTATTTGGACTTTCGAGTAATATCTTGGTGGATTGATGCTAGATTAGTCTTGGTGATTTCAAATGTATTAAAAGTGTGTTAAAATGAACCAACTAACTAGAATAGTTAAGAGACCTGCAAGTACTGATTTAATAGCTGTTTGGATGTAGCCATACTCAATCTCTAACTTCCTTGGAGGTATAAGAGGAAGAACTGATCCCTACACCTCATCTAAATCTACCAACTCTAAGCCACTAGACAGGTATGGTTTAGTAGTTTGTTTATAACGCAGTCATACTCCATCACAACCTCCTAAACCCTTATGCTGCTGGTGGCTAATTTTGCCTATACAAAATGATGCAAATAACCTGACAAATCACTGAAACCCTGACGTATGGGTTCTCATCTGAGTCATCAGTGAGGGCTATCTGATGAAAACCAGCTTGACAGGGTTAAGATTGCTTTCAAAAGTCTTTGTATCCTTATGCTTCGGACGAGAGTAACCTAAACATTGGAAGGGTAAAGAGTATGAGCATAACACCTGATTCCTACACCACTTCATATATTATATACACATTAAATTATCACTATATTACACTAGGTAGAAGGCATATCAACTTCTGTCATGTAACTCATACTAAAAAGATAAATCTGCCATCACTAGTAACAAGGACTAGACAGATATTGAATCAATCAGTTGAAATAATAGACGGCTCTGTCTGACTTTTCTATTATTATAATATGCAGCTTTGGATTCTTAAAATGAACATCAGGTTTGAGGACATACATAGGGAGACACCACTGTAATATAATGCATCTACCGTAAATTCTCGGAAATCTGGCCGCCCTAGGAATCTCGGTATGTTGACATATCAATGTGGGAATATTCTTAAAACTGTCCTAAAATCAGCGTAGGTATTTATCGAGTGTCTTCTTACAATTGATGAATTTACCAAATGCACTGCCACAAATAGCACCCTCAATATGTTGGCCACAACTGTATGCCTTCTACAATTGTGCTGTGCTTGATGCACTGTAGGTTCAATAGGTAGGAATGTTGATGTGCCACACTAGCTTGGCTTTTATTAGGGATCCAGATTTCTAATCCAGGAACTTGCGGTTGGGATTGACTCCAAATAGGGTTACTTTGAGTTCTGGGTACATCTGAAACGAGGAACAGTCAGCATAAGACAACAAAACTCTGAGACAAAAATGTGTTGTGATCTTTTTTCTCCTTTTCTATTAATATAAGTCTAGCAAACAATATCAGCAAAACTTAAGAAATCAAGTCAATGCTTTTTTCTTACATAGACGTCAGTAATATGTCAATCTGTTTAAAATAAAAAAATATGAATGCATGTCTTTCATCATAGATAGTAGGCACTTAAAACTCTGAATTCAATAGATACAGTAAACAAAACATGCACATGTAATTATGGGAAATAAAAAGGTATTATCAAAGCCAATATAAAAGCTGCCTCAAGGGATCAGATAGCAGTATGATGCAAAGCAATGAAATCTCTCATATATTCAATATGTAACACGTTATTTCTCCAGATTCATCAGGTACATATGTACCTGATAATTTCCTGATGTTCACTAGAGCCATGGTACTTGCTATGAAATGCATAAATCCTAAACACATGCAAGTCAATGTAAGTTTAACAATGGTTAGTAGGGGTTTCCATAAAGTATGACTATTCTTAAAGAACATAGTGAACGCTCCATGTATGAATAGTTAAACCTTGGACTTATTAGCTAGGTTCATGCTTGAATTCTCAGAATCTGTTAGAAAGGTTTGTATGTAAAGAAAGAAGATCAAAATGATGTTGGGTCGCTGATACCATAAAGGATATAGAAGCTCCACACAAAACCTGAACTTATTCAAAAGAAAAAATATGAATTTCATAAATCCGGTGAAATGCAGTACTTTCCTACACCTGCTATACAGATAATGAATTCAAAACATAAGTCATTTTCTGTTTTATTACATAATAACATGTGTTCTGATGCCTTAACTTTAGGGTTTGCTTAAAGACCATCAAACATGCTTAAGGGGGGCTCGGGACCTGCGTTCCCTGATAACAGAGACCATCTGCCGATCAAGATAGATCTAAAGATTTTTCCAGGAGAATCTATCTCAAACAGTTAGTTTTTAAAATAACAAAAGTGAAATTCAGGTTTGAAAGACAAATGGAAATACCACCTGTGATTCTACTACTACCTGATCATTTCTCTCTAATCATGGAATTTCCTATTGAGGTTAGCACCAAACAGGGATACTCTCAACTCCGGGTACATCTGAAAAGAAGTTCACAACCACAACATGTCATTCTCTTCAGAACCATAAGTGTCAAATCAGCATTGTAGAAACCATTAACCCATTCACGCTCAAAGCTATCCCAAAGATAGTCGTGCCTTTACAGATCACAAAAGAATGGGTTAATGATATCAGTGAACATTCTTATCACCAGAATTTATGGGAAAAACAGGACTTATTACAGAAATGGAATGCGCCTGCCGCCTGGTACTTCATGAAAACTAAAGGGAAAATGAAATGCAAAAACCCTTTGAAAGAAAATATAATGGACAGCATTGTCCTGTTTTGAAAAGGGTAGGTCTTCAAATGGAGATGAAAGTGATAAGAAATGAGAAACTTACAATGTTTCTAAAAGCAATGCACAGCCTAAGACCATGGCAGACAATGTACTAAGAAAGGCAACAGCTTATATACTGTAATATTGCTTAGCATACAATTAGCAGTACAATTAAAGAAACAATACTGCATCTATAGAGAATCACAATAACTGAATAAATGAAGACTTTGTAGAGAAAACTCATATTACATTGCAATTAATAGCAAATAATGTAAGTTGTCCTTTAAAAGAATCCAAGATAGCCTGTGATCATTTTTCACTAACCTGGTGAGCTAGGAGTTCCAATCGGCTGTCTAAGGTGTTGGCCACCCTAATCTTTCCTCGCCTATCACCCATCTCAACTCCTCCAGCACTGTCAGAAAGACAGGAGCAGTGAGGTAAACAACAACAACAACAAGGATTCCCCATGAGGAAAAAAAACATCAATACCAAAAATATTGCAATATGTTTTGGTGACAATCAAACCCCATAGCTTGTTCAGATGCCAGACACAAGATGTAACTGGCATGTATCACCCTGATGTGGTTCAAGAAATCATTCAACCTTTCCATACCCGCTCCAGGTACAGGAACAGTGGGGTCAACAACTTTATTCAAGTAAGAATATCAAAGGAAAATGCCAAGAACAGAAAATGTGCAAAGTATGTCCTGATCAGTCACTATATATGTAAGTATATAAGAACCTGATTAGGTTGACAGAAATGAAAGCGTTTTAATCATTCTAATTTTTCACGTTTATTGTCATTAAATCAAATTGTGACCAGTCTCAAGGAAGCACCTGGGTTCCCCAAGGAGGAAAACATACACCCAGTGCCAAGATATTGCAATATGTTTCGGTGATAGTCAAACCCTATAGCCTGTTCAGGAGCCAGAAACAAGATGTTATTGGCAGGCTGTGCACTAAACCATCCGCTCGAGAATATGGAGAGCCCCTTGACATCAATAAAACTTATAGCTTGGTAGAAGGTATCATTTGAGCTTAACCTAACAGGAGTGATATTTTCTATCAACAATGTTTACTTTCTTAAGACATCTTGGAAATTCTTTGAAAACTACAGAGAGACTATGCACAAGGGTCTTACTCAGGATTAAGAAACTGGGTGCATGAAATTCACAATTGTAAAGTTTTGAGACATCCTATTTATCAAGGGAGACCACAATATTTCAGATTACAACCAAAAACATGTATTTACCTTACTGAAATAAGGCATAATATCCTTATACAATGTCAATGGATTTGTATTGGGGTGAAAAAGTTTGATTATATGCTTGTAATTGACATTTTAAGAAATTACCCTCAAACTTTTGGGTGTCCTAAGGTGTTATTTTTGAGGGTTTGGGTGTCCAATTGGTGCCCAGAAGCCCCACTGGCTAGATTATGCTAGGCACTACATCACAAGTTCACACGAGGAGAACTTGTAAGCCAGTACTTATTATATAAAATGGCATGCACTGAATTATACTAAGGGCATTGTTTTTGAACAATACAAAGTGAGGCTTACAAGTCAGCAGCTAAGAAGTTCTCTCCATCTACTATGATATTGACATCTTTCTTTGTGGCTTCTCTGTAAGCACGGATTGAATTGGGATACACTTCCTGTAAGAAAGGTGGAAAAAAAATCAAAAACCTCACTTGTAAAGTGTTTATATCAAACACAGTGAATACAGTTGTTAATTAGTTACAAGTCATTTACATGAGATATACATCCAGATTAAACCCCAACTTATAGCATATATATATAGCGTTTATTTCATTAGCTTGAATTTAATACTCACCATTAATGAATCAACTACTATCTTAGGTGATTGAGATTTTCAAATCCTTAGAGGAATACAAAGCCAGAGATTGGTTTGAGAACAAAAAATATTACTGACTAAGAATGACTTACTTGTGTTTTAAGTTAATGATGGATTTACCTATTTAACATGCTCTGTGCATAATGATTATTTTCTCAGCCACTCACACTACATTGTAAAGTGTCTTGCAACTGAGGTTTGATCCAGTTGTCTACTTACCCGTACTAAGTTCAGGTCCTGCTGTCTGCATCTGAGGATAACATTGTCTTCAAGCAACTGAAAAAGACCCTGGAAAAACAATAGAAGTTTAGTTTTAGTTCACTGATTATTACTTTTTGAGAAAGAACACAATTTCACCAAATATTTTAAATTTGAAACACCTGAACATGTATACAAACGTAAGTATAAGGAGTTAAGCAGGGTCTGACATAAGTACTTGCCCGCTTGCCCCGGCAAGTGAATTTTTGAAAAAATGGCTTTCGGGCAAGTACATTTTAGTTTCCACTTTCCCGAATGGGCAAGCTTATTTTCTGAGCAGTCCACCCATTTTGTATAGAAAATATGGAACAAATACCTAGAAATATGCAAACAATGCAACCAACTCAAAAAGAAAATGGTTTTCAAATAATTAAATCCATAATAGATAATACATGCATTCTAGTATATGTTATACATGCATTATAGAATATGTTATAGCTTTTTTCGGGCAAGCCACAAATTATGTCGGGCAAGTAGAATTCATTAACTACTTGCCCGGCAAGGAAAGTTAGTTCTGAAACTTATGTTGGTGCCTGTTAAGGACAATACAAAA
The DNA here is from genome assembly GCA_963942565.1 of Maea johnstoni. Classification (NCBI taxonomy): domain Eukaryota; kingdom Metazoa; phylum Annelida; class Polychaeta; order Spionida; family Magelonidae; genus Maea; species Maea johnstoni. The sequence continues at coordinate 85,865,875 of OZ012684.1, read as the reverse complement.
GGATTTGAATGAAAAAAAAACTCATCTTTATTTAAAGTATATCTCCATTGATATATATTTATAAGGTAAGATACTTTATCGTGAATGCTATAAAAAATGTTGAATAAATAAAACCAGAAAATAAACTTGACACACTTGGGAAGGTATTCAATCAAAGATATTTTTAGTATTACCTGTGTGATAAGGCCTTCTAAGACTTTCTTGTATTTAGATGGATCTCTTGTTACTTGTCCTAAACGGTTACGGGCTTCCTCAAGAAGATTCTGAATATAGAAAAGTAAAGGATCAAATTCTTGAAATAATACCAAAAAACAACAACACAACCTGATCATTCTGGATAAACATGTATCCACATTAAAAGTAAACATACATGTAGATCTTAAAAGGATTCATAGATTGAATAGTAGCCATAATAGCAATAGTTTACATCATTTTTTAGAAATTAAACTTGCTGAAGTCAAACAGATATTTTAACCGTATAGGCTACATAACAAAACATGAAAATGAAACACAAATTCTCTATGGAGAGTATGGACAATAGTAAATGAGTGATTTATTTCTTTTTTATTTATTATTTTTGTATTTCTATCTTACAATATACCTGATTACCAGAGCATATTTAGGATGAAGTTAGGACTCACCTTGATATGGTCCTCCCTGGCTTTAAGTACTTGTAACCTGGCAGCATTCAGCAAATTAGAATTTTGACTACAAGCAAAGAAATAAGTAACAACATAAACACTATGGTACAGAATCATGTATCTCTTCTAAAATGAATTTGACTGTGTGAGATTCCTTCAAGATAATTGGTTTCAATCAAGGATGATCAACTCAATTGTTACCAAAATGACACCTCTGAAAAATGATGCAATATCAAGACAAGTGTACCTGCAATTCTACCAATTAATCAATTACAGAACTCGGGAGAAATTGTTGCATTACTTAAAAGCAGGTGCTCTATATTTGTGATCCAACTACGATGTTATGGTTTACAGTGGCAACCTAGTTAGACAACTTGTATGAGATTAATTTGTATGGTGTAATAAGCGTGTTGCCAACATTAAGAACTGACATTTTCAATGACAAATTCTTGATATAACCACCATACAAATATATCACTTAAACTCTGAAATGATATTTAACATTTACCGACATTTAGCAGGGTATTTACATTTTCTTTTGAAGTTCTACTTGTTTCTCTTTTCTCTCGTAGTATTCCATGATCTTGACACGTTGCTGTTGCACTAAACGACCCTTTTCTATGTTGAACTCTTCTTCAGCCTGTAATTAAACCATCAATCTATCAGTCGTTATCAATAAGACATACAACGTTTTCTATCATGAAATTGCAGTTATCGGTGAAATTAACAGATCACAAAGCTGCCCTTTTCCCATTTGTGTTGTTGATTTAAATAACAAAGTAGACAAACTTGAAAAGCTAAAAAAATATGCACTATTGAACTCAATATTTGTGGTTTGCACACTTAGAAATAATTCTATACTCATGAGATAATGGAAAACATATTTATAAAACACTGCATCATTATCTGAATATCTTAACTGGTAATACAATGTGCTTTCAACTACTTTATATACAATCATCTTACATCTCAATGAAAGGTAAAGGTGGCAACCTGATGGTCATTTTCAATTAAGCTTTCAAGTTATGTATATTGCACACTCTCATAATTCTCTGCATTACCTTTGCATCTATTTCTTCAGCTTTTTCATTTGCCTCCTGATCTATGAAGGCCATCATATGTTTGATCTGCAAATATTCAAAACATAAATGGCATAAATAATAAACACAGGAAGTCTTCAACTATTCATTCAAGTTACTATTTATTGCCAACATCGAGCTACACACACACATATTATATTTGTTTACATCATTAATAGAGTAGGTTGCTCATGCACATGTGCAGGCAGGGACCTAGCCAGGACCCATCCAACAGGGTCTTAGCCAGGACATATTCTGCCTATCTTTGGGACAGGTAATATACTGGAAACCTCCTTTTGTAGACAGGCAAAAATGAGGAATTCTCAATTTTGACTTTCGGGGGGTAAGGACCAAATATTTTCCTAACAAACGAACTTCTATGATAGGGCTGATGTGTAAATCGTCCTTTAGACACAATAGGCTTTTAAATGTAGTTAGTATAAGGATTTGAAGAAGCTGAGAAGCTAAATCTGGACATGCAAAACTTTTGGAATTGCTGTTTTGAACACTCAACAGACATTTTTGAAATCCTTGGCATAAGGATATATGAAGTAACTGAGTACTTAGCTAAATCTGGACGGGTAGAAATTTTGGAATTGCTGTTTTGGACAGGCATTTTTTAAATCCTGGCTAATCCTGCACAGGCACACCTCTTCAGTGGTTCTTGTTGACCATCAATTGGCTAGGAGTCATGCTGAGGCTATTGAGTGAGGTCCGCTGGTTGCGTATCCGGTGAACGACATTCGCATTTCTACATATAAATATGCACTTCCCCCAGCCGTAGGACAAGCTTTTCTCGGCGGTTGTGCATGTGCGGGTCGCGCTGCTGCCGTGAAATGGTTGCCTTGGGTCTCCTACAGTAGGTAACACTTTTATATTTTTAAATTTTGGGCATTTAATGCCTTTATTTGCGAAAAATGCCACGTTGTCAATGGCAACTGAAATGATACAATTGTATTATACAATGTTGCGCTCCCCCTCTTTCAACTCTACCTGCCTGATACAATGTATTTCATACACTGTGGTAAACTGTATCTATAAGTATTATACAATGTTGCTCTCCCCCTCTTTCAACTCTACCTATAAAATTATACAATGTTGCGAAAAGGTTCCAACTCTACACCAATACAGCACTCTAGGCTGATATGGAGAATAAGTGCATGTGTACTCAGACATGACATTAGTGGTGTTACAACTCTCCTCTCTATTTGACTGCCCCCTGTTTCTCTACTGCCCCTTTATTGACTGCCCCCCTATCTCTCTACTGCCCCTTTATTAACTGCCCCGTGTCTCTACTGTCCCTTTATTGACTGCCCCCTGTATCCCAACTGCCCCTTTATTGACTGCCCCCTGTCATTGTACTGCCCATTTATCGACTGCCTCCTCCTGTCACTCTACTGCCCCTTTATTGACTGCCCCCTATCTCTCTATACTGCCCCTTTATTAACTGCCCCCTGTCACTGTACTGCCCCTTTATCGACTGCCTCCTCCTGTCACTCTACTGCCCCTTTATTGACTTCCCCCTATCCCTCTACTGCCCCTTTATTGACTTCCCCCTATCTCTACTACCCCTTGATTGACTGCCCCCTATCCCTCTACTGCCCCTTTATTGACTGCCCCCTGTCTCTCTACTGCCCCTTTATTGACTGCCCCCTGTCACTGTACTGCCCCTTTATCGACTGCCTCCCCCTGTCACTCTACTGCCCCTTTATTGACTGCCTCTTTGCAACATTTTTTTCTTTGCAACATTATGAACACTACTTATTTATCATGCGTTCTATTTTTTGGCACTTGCTGTTGGACTCCCACTGATAACATTGGCGGGGGGGGGGGGGGGGGGGGAGGGTGATTGATCACATCCTATGTCTGCAGTGTAATCGATGCTTGAACATTGTGATCGATTATGAACACTACTTATTTATCATGCGTTCTTTTTTTTTTGGCACTTGCTGTTGGAATGTCACTGATAACATGGGGGGGGGGGGGGGGGGGGGGGGGGAGGGGGGTGGTGATTGGTTACATCCTATGTTTCCTTTTCTCCTTTTCTATCCCCTGTAAACTCCTTTTTGCATCTCTTTGCAACATTTTGTTCTGACTTTGCAACTTTCTGAACACTACTTATTTATCATGCTTTCTATTTTTTAGCACATCCTGTTGGTCTCCCACTGATAACATTGGGGGGGGGGGGTCTGCAGTGTATAATCAATGCCGCGCTATAAAAACTCAAGTGTGCCTATTCTTTGCAAGCAGGGGGCCTGCTATGCTATAAGGTGGGCCTGAACTTTTAATTTTTTTCTGATTGATGCTGGTGATAACTCATAACTGAGAACTGTTGTGTTCTTTTTTATTTATTTACTTATTTAAAAATAATAAAAAATTATATAATAAAAAATTATATAATAAAAAATTATTCTATGCCTCTAAACCTCCTGCACATCATTGAGTAACACTTCGAATCCAAACCCGTGCTGTGCACGGGGGCCTGCTAGTATACATAATTCACCACATATGTATGTAAGTCACCATGATAGTTATAGACTTCGGTATAAACCCATAAGGCATGAAGTTTGTATTAGATAGTCAAGTTCATAAAAAATGCTAAGAATCGAAATTGACATCATATGATCAGAATCAATAAATATTAAACACAAACCCCAATATATGATAGCAAAGACAAATGAATAAGCTTTGACCACTATTTTCGGCAAAATTCAGCTACCATCAGCCAACGAAAATCGTAATTAATAAAAAGTGTCTGATATTTGCTAAGTACCAGTATTGTACAATTCTGGTAGTACCAAAATTGGCTGAATTCACAATTCTTGTACACTTATTTGTATGAGAATTCTTTACATGATGCTGGCTGAACATTGTCGTAAGTTCAGTACTTTGCTGCAAGTTCTGGTAGTTCTGGGAGAAATGAATACACCCCTGATACTATATCGACAAACTATCTAACACAGAGTCAGGTGAATTGACTTTCTCTCATGGAACCATGTCAATAAGGTTCCACCAAGCGTCCAAGCAGTAGAACCTGTCAAACAGGTTTCACTAAACTTACTATTTCTCAAGGCTAATTGGTATATATTTGCATCACGTTGATGGTACATCATAGGCATTCATTACCATTTACAACCTAAGCACCTTATATACATTCATATAATAAAATACAGACTTCTAGACTAGCTCCTTAAACTTAAAATCATGACTTTATGTCACAAGATTTTCCAAGACATCATTTCTTAAAGACCCTCCCACCTCTAATTAACATGACTTCACTACATAATACTGTTTACATATCTGGAATAATGTCATCAGATAAATGGATAAATAAAACAGATTCAAAATCGATTGGTCCCATAAAGGTTCACTTTGCCTGAAGTTGTTAACATCGCAGACAAATAAATTCTCAAATTTAAAGAGATGAATTAAATAACACAGTGACAGTCATTTGAGAAAATCACATTCACATGACTCAGACTGTCAAAGTCCTACAAGAAAGTTTCATGCCAAGCATTTATTCATTCAATCTACCTGTTTTTGGACATCTGCGTCGCTCAAAGCCATCTTTAGACGTTGGTGCGGTTCAAGTGATAAGAAAACTTTTGCCAAGGAAATTAAACCGAAATCACAAACTAGAGGGCAGCGGCTTTCTGTAGATGGAGATCCTTGCACAGGAAAATGGCCACGAATCGATAATCATGTGACGAGTCATGTGATTCTGGGATTCCCCCTAAATTTTATTCTCATTTATCGTATTTTGTCACAAAATTTGAAAAGATATATATATAGATTATTTTCAAAGCCATTTATGACTACTTTTATCCAGCAAATAAAGAAATGATGATTTTGTAGTTGCTTGACTTTACCGGTGACATAGGTCACGTGATTAAGAGAAGGGAATCCCCAGAGCAGCTGCAAGGTGAGGTGAACTGTCACTCACCTGTTGTGGGTTCATTTGCACAACAGTAAACGCCTAAAGTGAATCATATCGATGGCGCAAGAGGTAAGAGCAGTAAAGCACAGCTTTAAGGTGGCTAAAGGTTAATTTTTCAACGTGTTCTCATTAAAAGAAACGTATAAAAATATTTTTAAAGTATCCTTAATCCTTGTTTTATGTCCAGACTCCAATGACATTTTATCATATTTCATCTATTATTCATGTTTCATTTCCATGAATTGGGAAACTGCGATTAACTTAAAGCTTCTTTATACTAATATGTAACAATTGTCATATCTCTTGCAGTTAAACGAAAAATCATTCCAAATTCTTTTGGAGGAAATTTGGAAGTCAATTTATTATTTCATTAAACAAATACAGAGACAACATTCTGTACTTTTCAGAATGTATAATGTATGAGGGTGAACCCTATCAGTATCACTAACACTGATCTTATATGTCAATTTCATATTTCAGATATAAAAGGTCGAAATGGAGTCTAAATCTGTTAGCACTCCAAGGACACAACCAACATCTGCTAAAAAAAGACAGGGGTCAACACACTACCACAGCCATTCAACTAACATCTCTTGTGAGTCTACACCGGAGAGCTTCACTCTCGAGACAAAGCTTGTGGTGCTGAATTATCTAGGTTTAACAGATAAACCAGTGGGTCCATACCAGGAAGCTTCTGGACACAGAAACGTAAAAAGTGTAAAAAGTGACAATCATTTAAGAAAAAAAAGATCAAAATCCCTTGATTCTGAGACTGGTACACCAGAGCCAGAAAGCCCAATTGATGTTGCTGATGCTGGTGCTTCCGGAACTTCAACAGAAGACAGTCGTTATATTTCCGGATCGTTATCACCTTTAAGTCATGTTCGGGAGAGAATTGCTCTTGAAAGTCAGGCTCTGGGCTCGCCATCCTTTGATAGCCCACTAGTCCCTCAGGCATCAAGCAGTGCCAAAGATGTACAGGATGAAAACTTTGTGGGCACACATAAAACTGGTGAAGAGGAGGAGAGCACATCTCAGGTACATGCACAATCTCTAACGACCAAACCACCTGGCCAAACTTCAGGACAAGATGCTCATTTAACTACCGCTGCGTCAAGTAAGTCTCTATCATATGCTGAACAAGACAGCGCCAGGGATGAGCACTATTATTCTCCAATGCAAATGTCATTTGTGCCACCACTGAAAACAGAGGAGAAATTGAGTGAAGAGAATGTTGTTGCTGACCATGAGATGATAGTAGAGGATGGATCTGCATCCCCAGAGGAGGGCGCTGGAGTAGAAATAACCAGTTACTCAGGTCACTTGATGCACAAGGACAAGGAAGCTGATTCTCATAGTTTGAGGTAAAATATGCATAGATTTAATTGTATTTTAGTTCATACAAATTAAATAAAAGTATCTTAAGTTGGAACCTAAAACGTTTAAAGCTAATATCTAAATTATTCATCAAGGTGAAATGGGTTAACCCTTCCAATGCTGAGGCAACTTTTGTCCAAAGCACAAGGACAGACATATTTTTGAAAACCATCTAAACACTATCATCTTGGTATTCTTTGGAAAGCCCTTGCTCTCAGATAAGTACCCATTTGCCAGGGTCTCAATCATTTTCAGAATTTTTGCATCATTTTGTATTGGCCAAAGTAGCAACCAGTAGCATAAGGGTTAATATAGATATTTTAATGAATTCAAAAAATATATAATTTTGTATATGCAATGGACTAGCAATAGATATAACCTTTACTATACCAGAAAAGTTCTTTTGCTAATAACTTGATAGAAAAACACTTTTTTCTTAATGCATTTCCTAGCTACCTAATTAGCTTTGTAGTTAATTGATTTTTACCTTTGCCCAGTGGTGTTACTATATGGTCATCCAGCTATCTGATCAATGTATTCTTCTTCTTCTTATCAAAAATGCGTACTATTTCTGTCATAATCGCTGTACATAATCAATTCCTGGACACTTCACATTCCTAAGTTGTGTTACCCATTCATATCTGAAACATACATATAGTCTGACTCAAGTGGAAATAACCCGGTATAAACAAAGCTGTAATCTCTTCACATGAATCAAAGATTTGTTTCTTTTGGGCCCAACAATCCCTATCTTAATACTACTCAAATTGATGAGTTATGTTCAAAGTTATCAGGCCATGTATGCAATCAGGATGCAAATGGGTTAAAAGAGTGCCTGTCTCAGTATTGTATTGTTATCTTTATGGACCAAATTCAGGTGGATATGAAATTAAAAGGGACCTACTAGGACTCTCCATCCTTTCAAAAATATTTTAAAATATTTTCCAAAAATTACCATATATTTTTCAATGTGATAAAAAATCCTAAGGTCATACAGTACTTAACTGTTGTTAACAAAGGAAAATATGGGGATTGGAATGTGATTTATTAAGTAACAAGTTTGTACTGGAGGACCAAATAAGGTAAAATGTTATGATTTGGCTCAAGTAGACTTTTATAATTCCTAGTTACTCCAGAAGTTGTTATAGGCAAGGTTTGATTATTGAGGAAATGCACATGTGTGTAGAATATTTAACAGATATTCAATACCAGTTGCATCCAATTAATAGTTTTCAATTTTGTCAAGTATTAGTAGGACTATTAATTGCATTTTTGTAATGGCATGTTAGTAACTAGTAGTTGGTCAACTCATGCTGTGTCATATTCACATTTACAATGAATTGTCATTTAAGGATGAAATATACTATGACATAGTCATATTCAGAGCTTGTGACATTTGGTTATTGTGTTTAACCCTTATGCTGCTGGTGGCTAATTTGGCCAGTACAAAGTGATGCAAAAACCTTAAGAGTGACTGAAACCCTGGCATATTGGTACTCATCTGAGAGTACTCAGTGAGAGCTATCCAATGAATATCAACATGATCAGGTTTAAATGGTTTTCAAAAATCTTTGCTTCCTTGTCCTTTGGAAGAAAACAGCCTCATCATTGAAAAGGTTAACTCATTCAGGTCAAGGGAGCAAAATCTAAATACTGAGTGCCATATATGGACACATTACGTGGATGGCTACATGCTAAAATCAAGAAGTATATAGGAAAATATCTGGATGACAAAGAGTGGTCAAATAAAAGAAAATGTCTCTCCCATTACCACTTATAATGCGTTTCAATGTTTCAAAATACCGTATTATTCCGATTAAGCGCACATGCACAAATAAGCGCACAGGTCTTATTTTTCATGGTTAAAGGGGGAATGACCAGCAGAAATGTCACGAAAAACTCATAAAACTTCCCCCCAGAAGAAGTAAGAAAAGCAAAATCACATATCTTTCCTCTTGCCGTGTCTGCAAACCAGCACTGAATTCCGCAATTTCGGCAGTTCCTTCGCGCTCTTACTGTTCATATTTGCCGCATGATCGTACTATTGACCAATTAACTATCTTTTCACATGCTGCAAACATCTAAGCAAACTGAACAGCGAGAATACAAAGGTGCAATAACAGCCAATACTCTCCGGTCGGCAATCATTGAGGTGTGCGGTAAAACGGAAGATCGCCAACATCTCTACTTCAGAAAAAATTCCCAACCTCTACCCGCACCGTGCGCTTAATTGGAGGAATATGGTACACCTGAAAGGAATGAATTGAGATACATTGAAGCTTAATGCACAGCTGATTACAGTAAAAAAAAACACGATGGGAAAGGACCTGTTGCAGTTTCCATTGTTCTCTCCCCACAGGCTAGGTTACGAATAGATGGAAAAATAAATATGATTTTTTTCAGTCAAGGATTACATTTTATGGTAGCTTAAGTTATTTTAGTTTCAGGTAGTATTTGGTTTCTGCTTGAATGCCTCTCTGTTTGGAGAAAATTGAGGTCAAGCAGAGTGTCTCTTAGATGAGTCAGGCAAGTGAGAGAGATACCTACCATTTTATCTAACATCATCTGAGTAAAAAAACAATATTCTTTGCACACAGCCCTTAGCTATCCCAATAGTATATAAACCTTGCATCACAGTCGGTTTTATATCCCTGAGATTGAAGCTCATGATTGAATGTAAATTGTTTTCTTGCAGGTCAGATCATGCCATAGATTCAGTAGCCTGGGGTGAAGAGAGTCCCCTCTACTCCCCGGCTGGCGATGATGATGATGAAGAGGAGGGGGAAGAAGAAGGAAAACAACATCGAGTTTCGGTATGGGAGAAAAAGCCAGTAGATAGATCTCATTTATCCCTGACCATACCCAATCTGCAGCAGTTCAGTAAAGAGCCTGAGGTTGACCCTCAAACCAGGTCGGAGTCTGCACCAATCTGCAGTGGCACTGCACCCTCTTTGCTGCGAGAGGAGGTCAATAAGGAATTTACCCACTATCAAGAGGATTTATTCAAAGGTAGGCATTTGTATTTTCCGTGGAAGGGAAGTTTGAAGACTGATTGGGCAGAGATGATATATGACTGTTAGCTTAGAGGAAATGGTACTAAGCATAAGCAAACTTCATGTGTATTTGGCAGAGATAATATGTGACTGTTGACTTAGAGGAAATGGTTTTAAGCAGAAGCAAACTTCATACATGTTCATTACAACCTATGAACTTTAAGAAATCATATTTTGTACTACTCAAGTACAAATGGAAACAAATGGAAATGTCAAAAATACCTGTGCATTGTGACAAACCTGTCTTTGTCTATAGGTGTTCTGCTTATGAAGGTTTCATTTCATGTTTGTACATTCTTGCTGTCATACTCTCTTATTAACCCAGACATGCCTGTAGCAGCCAAAACCGCCTGACACTTTTGGTGAGATCTCTCAAAAAAAGCAATATTTCAAAAAATATTTGTGGGAAAATTGTTCATCAGAAATCCATCTACAACTCTCTTTCAATCATTTTGCAAACGTATGCTTCATTCCAAAGTTATTTCAAAAAGTATGACATAATTCTAGAACATACTGGTCAAGTAGATTTCCAGGCATAAATGGGTTGATTTTATAAGCAGCCACATTGCTGAAGAAGCATCTGACAGCCAGTTTACTGGAAAAAAAATATGGAAGTTATCAAGTATGGAAGGATTTCCAGTATGTTGGCTCTCTTAGGCACAAGAGGTTTTATGACACACCCATCACTTAACATAGCATGTAGATTACTACTATTAGGATTAGTTACACAAGTCCTCAGTGAGATAGATATTTTGTGATTTATAATAATTGATGTCTTTTTATCCAGTTTTACATGAGAGGAAGGCTGATTTTATCCACGCTGGAACTCCAATCTACACCCCTACGAGCCCCCAGAGCCAGGTGGCAAGGAAGCTTGGTGCTATCGCAGAGTTTGAAGAGGCTCGCTGCCAGGAGGCAGTGAACAGTGCTGTGAAAGAGATCCTCAGCAGACCCAGGGAAGACGTCAACTATGAAGTATTTCAGGCTGTGTATCAGCATGCCCAGGATAGGGGAGCTGTGGGATGGAGCCAGGTTAGTGTCAGTCTTCAGGCACCACCATTTAAGTGCTTGCCTACTTGCCATGGCATGTAAAAAGTCTACTGGGCGGGCCGCGGGCATGTAAAAATGATAACTTTACCCCAAATGTCAAATTTTAATTTCAAAAATATTTTTATGATTTTGTGATTGAACATATGAAATGCATGTATGAAATCACTTTACATTGCCCTGACATTACAGAGCCAGTAAACAATTGGGGACATTCTTGTTAACAAGTTTACCCTCAAAAATGAAGATAAAATAAATGAAAATAAATGTTGTCAGTAAATGTTATGCAATGTTTTTTTTGAATGTTAAAGAAAAATTTGTAGGACCAGTATATCCTAGCTGTTACTGGTCCTACCAGAGAGATCTATCTTAAGGGAGTAGCAATGGGGCATGCCATTGGCTTAACACTGTGGGGGCAAATCTTACCTATGAGCTTAGGGAGATAAGGGGGCGGCCATCTTGTCTGATGTTTTTATTCGCAGGTTTAATCCATGTCTCTGGTCCTACAGGACCAGTAATATATTGAGTTGCAATTGTGGCCATACATATATAATCATATTGCTTTTATTTACTTCTAGGTTGCCTGGATCCTTCACTTCAGTAGAGCTGTAGCTCTTGGTCTTATCAATAGAAAGGAAAGTCATTTGGGACAACTTATTGACTTCACAGTTCGCCTTATAGAAGATAAAGCGGCAGGCTTCATAATCAAAGAGGGAGGATGGGTAAGTTTTGTTTTAGTGGTAATGAATTAAAGAAGTGATTATTTGTTCAGTTTGTCTAGAAACTTTCAAAGATAGATATAACATTTATAATAATGAATTATATTTGGTGCATATGAGTCACATTCTGAAATGAGCTTACTATAAACAACATCTTAATATAGGTAGGAGATTGAGTGTGATCTTGCTGTTCAAATTCTGAACATGCACAAACAAAACTGTATCAATAGAAAATATTTACCTGACAGGAAAAGTGTACCTTTGATTTTTTTTTCTGTAATTTCTTTCAATTGAATATTCTACTGAATAGTGTGAATGATTTGCGGAAAGTACCCTATTAATTGTAATTTTTATAGATCCAGGTGGCGCTGTGTCATTTAGAAGTATTATTTTATTTATTTATCATTATTATTCATTTTATTCATTTATTTCTGCTCTGCCAAAAATAAGGATATTCTAATAATAATTTCTCTGGTAAAAGCATATTTTTGGATGATTATGAAAAGAAGAATTGTCATAAGAAGTTTAGAACTCTCCTGTAAATGTTATGTGAAGCCATTTATCTTTTCTTAAGTATTTTCAAAAATAGCATCGAGCTTGCTTGACCTTTTTAAAGTGCAGATGGGTTAACACAACTTATTTTTCCAGATGAAATTTTCTCAGTATGGTTGTCCATATATTTTAGTATATTTATTGCACAACCCAATTTCAAATTGCTCTATTGTATTTTAATTTGTTGAAAATGATAAAAACTGTTTTTGTTATCTACCCATTTGCCCGATTGTATTGCCTCTGTGTGTCCAATAATTGCCAAAGACTCATTGTTGCCCTGTACTGTTGCATGTGGCCATTTAGATGCAGTAGATTCATCTTTCAGAGTGCTGTATCTCAACTAGACCTTGATTCAGACGCCTCCTCCATTGAATCCTCTAATAGCAATCCTCTCAGCCCTAATGCTGTGGCGACTTCAGAGCACCCTCTTGGGCTACAGAATCTACCCCATCTCCCCCGCATCAGCGAGAGCTCAAACCCTGGTGACCTCAGCGATATTGAGAGGTCCCCAGTGACTATAATAAGTCCCAAGAGGAAGTACATAGACGATGACGGGAACTTGATCCCGACGATCACTGAAGGGGATGATGAGGAGAGGGTCAGCGTTGTAATGAGAAGGAACAGTCAGGGCGGAGTGGGGATGACGACCATTGTAACGGAAAGAGTGACGAGTTCTTCAAGCGAAGAGTCTCTGGAAGATCAGGAATACAGCTATCAAGATTCCCTCGATGTCGCCCTGACGCGTGGCAAGGCGATAGCATGGTGGACGTTAGTCACAGGCTTGGCTGCTGTAGCTGTCATCTTCCTACCCAAGGTATGGAAGGGAGGTGTGTAGAGTCTGCAGAGAAGGTATAAATGGGAGATGACAAGACATAAGTGTGGAGTGCCAATCACAGCATGTGTTTCTCTGATAAGGGCAGAGGGAATACTGGACTCTGACTTACTTTGATGATAAGAAGGTGGGGCTGTTGGGCATATTTGATTAGCCATGTCAGTATGTTTCTGATGGAACAATCACTGGCTTCACACCAGGGACTTGGCCAGAACCAATCCTGCCTGTCATCTTGACAGGTAGTTTCCTGAAAACCTACTTTTATGACAGGCAAGAATATTTTTGAAAGATTTTCAATTATGTGGTTGTGGGGGTTAGTACCTACTATTGTCTCACAAACTAACTTCTAAGACATATCTGAAGCTCAAATAGCCCCTTTTGACAGATTGAGCTATTAAATGTAGTTGGTATAAGGAATTGAATTAGCTGAGTAGCTAAATCTGGACATGCCGACATTTTGTTAAAGCTGTTTCAGACAGGCATTTTTAAGATACTGGCTAAGACACTGCTTCACACACTTCCGCATCAGTACCCCTCAAGTGTGCTGGGGGCCCAATGAAATTGTAAACTAATTGATCCCTGTTGTGTCTGCCTTTGTAATTCCTCTAAGCCATAGCTGTTGTACTTCCACAGGTAGAACTTGGTGCCCTATTCCTCTGTATGTGAATGGAATAGCTCTATTGGTGTTTAATGTTTTCAATGTTCAAGTTACTGTCGGTGTGAAAATTAGGGAAAACGTGATTGCTCTACTTTTTTCTATGCAAAGAAATGTAACCGTCCAACGTTTCAAACTACTCCGATAAAATCTCAACACAAGTTCAATCTCTGTTTCAATGCTTTCTCTATATCATCCAGTGCTTTATCAGAGCCACCAAGTGGCTTGTCATATCAACACATTTGGAATGATATTGGTCCATCCAGACCCAAATTGAGTTGGTCACATAACATGATTGCAATTATTTTTTTTAATTATTTTTGTGAAAGATATTTGAATGTCTGTGATATGTCTTGTATTTCTCTTTAACAGCTTTACCAAATGTGATGTTTATTTCACTGTTGTGAAGTAAAAAAAACGTGTGCTTATTGTGGTGATATTTGGTAATCATTATGTTATGTCCTGTAAGGTTCTAGCAATTCCTTAATTGGTACCCTTGATGATAAGCAGTGCAGATGAGATTTTGAAGAGGATTTACAATTTTAGAGGTGTTTGCGATAGTGGATAACTTCCATCCCAAATCAGAGTTGGCCTTTAAAAAACTTATGTCTATGCTCTGTGGATGAAAAGTGGCTATCTAACTACTGACCACTCCCTTTGTATATGCATACACATCCTACCTAAATTATTATCAATAGTCTACTTGCATTGTGCCAGGTTGATATTTTCAGTTTGAATAGCTGGTTTTCCAAGTCACCTTATGGTAATGTCAGATAAATTTCAAGCAGCTTGCTATTGTAATTGTTTTATTTTCCACTTTCTGCCCATTGTTTTAAGGTTTATGATGAAATACTAGATGTAGTAAACTTAGCTGTTCTGGTTCTATCCATGCCACTGAAGTTCAGTGGAATGATCCAAATACAAGTAGACCTAAAAGTTAAATGTAAATTTACTAGACTAGCCCATGTGCTTTTAACTAATATCAACCAATTCATCTTCAAAATGCTCACTTTCCATGCAGATATTCATGTCTATCAATAGTTGTAGTAGTGTAAAGATGTTTGTATAGTGACTGTCACTTCTGACAGGCAATCTCTATTCATCAACAGCACCTCCATTGTTTGGGATATTTCAAAAGTTTCCTGACCATATCATATGGGTACTCTTTGGCATGAATGGGTTAAATGTTATGGTTGTTATGTATTAATGTTGTGAAATTATGCAATACCTCTCCGGTGATTCTGCCACTGAAATGTACGTCCCCCATCCATGACTTAGTCATAAGGGAAAGAACAACTTGTTTTATTTGCCATGCTTCCATTTTAAATAGGAAGTGCTAGCAAAATGATTCTAGGTGTGCAAGTGTGTATATGATTGTGAGTCAGGAAGTTTGCATTGTTCTTTATGATGATACTTCAGTATGTATCATCTCAATTTGTGTTTGTGAAGCTATCATGAACAAGATATGTGGAGTCTTCAAGAATGATGTTGTTTGTCAGGACCCGCCCAGCCTTTCTTTGCAGAGCCAGAACAACAGTTTCAGACTGGCAACCAATTATAGGAAGAATTTCTCAATTTTGACTGGTGGGGGGGGGGGGGGGGGATAATAAGTAAATTCTCTACCAAAAATCCATCTTTAGAGACACACAATATGTTGTTGAATGTAGGTGGTATAGGGATTTGAAATAGCTGACTAGTTTAAATCTGGATGGGCAGAAATTCTGTGATTGCTGTTTCAGACAGGCATTTTTAAAATCCTGGCTAAGCCCCTGTATGTTATTGTATTACTGATGTCAATGAATTGAAAATTCAATGGTTGTTTGTTAACAATAGATAATGAATATAAACATATGTTATTTTTTGTCTTAAATTTCCATTTTTTTTCTATTAAGAAACTGCTTTGATCTTGATACCTGTTTTCATGAAGTGGTGCTGCTGTTTTCATTACATGTATTTATCTTGTTGTTATTGCACCTGTTTGACAGTTTTATTATCTAAACTGATGTGGTTAGTGGTTACTCTGCTGATTTCTTTCCTCTCTTTTTCTTATGCTGCTGTTGGCTAATTTTACCAATACAAAATGATGCAAAAATACTGAAAAATGACTGAAACCGTGGCACATGGGTATTAATCTGAGAGTACTCAGTGAGAGCTTTCTAACGGATACCAAAATGACAGGGTTTGGATGGTTATCAAAAATCTTTGCATCCTTGTGCTTTGGATGAAAGTAGCCTCAGCAATGGAAGGGTTAACTTTAGTCTACAGTAATCATGTTCATTTATCTAAGATCTTCAATTTATATCTCAGAGTCTAAATGGTCTTTACCATGTTTGTCTTTAAGATATTTTGGACGTATGGAGGCAATTCTTTTTTACATGAAGAGGTAGGGATTAGTAGTATTAATTAAGTTAACATTCATGTCTAAATATAAATATCACCTGGTACCTCTTTTTCACTGCTCAATTTAACTTGATTATTTTTTCAGGGAAACGTAGTTTGATTGACTTTTTAAAAATGAAACCATATTATTTTTGATAAGTTTAATTTTGCTGCTTGCAGTGTATTGGTGTTAGTTACATTGTTTATGCAATGAGCTTTCTTACTGAGGAGAAAGTTTTATGGTTGAATATAAATTGGAATACAAATTAGTGTTGATGTGTTGCTTTCTTAAAATGTTACTACACAATTAAGACAATTTATATATAAAGCAGTAATTCTGTTATTCCTTGTGCCTCTGACATTTTTTTCCTTATGTTTCCATACTCTCCCACCTCATTTTATCACCCTGTTGTCATCTGTTGGTATTCTACACATAAGAAGGCTCAACTTGTGACCTTTTTTCCTTCTCTGTCAACACTGTTATTTCTAATTCTTCCATGTTGTGTGCGGTTTTGATTTTGCGTTCCAATTTGTGGTTCATGCATACACATAATGAAGTTCTATCGCGTGATTTCATTAAATTCCAAATACTCAAAAAGTGCTTAACTTGTGACCTTTTTTCCTTCTCTGTCAACACTGTTATTTCTAATTCTTCCATGTTGTGTGCGGTTTTGATTTTACGTTCCAATTTGTGGTTCATGCATACACATAATGAAGTTCTATCGCGTGATTTCATTAAATTCCAAATATTCAAAAAGTGAAGCTTGCTTTAAGTCCAGTCATTAGACTTTAATTTTGGCAGTTCTCATCTGGAATCCTGTTTTATTACATGGCCTTGTTCTTCTACAGGTCATATTTGAGCATATAATTCAATACAAGAGTATATTGCTTTTAAAGTGTATCTTTTTCTGTTACATTCAATTGAAATCTTCACATTCTCAGTAATTAGAATTATGTGAGCCTAAGTGAGAAATTCTCCCAATACTTTAATTTTGCTCAACTCATTTTCCCATCATAGGATGTGATTGACACAATACACAGACAATAGTTTGTTAAAACAAATTTCTTTTAATCAAAAATAATACAAGGCCATTCTCCCCCTAATTTGACAGAATACATCTTCAACACAATAAATAGGATTTTCAGAAGAAATTCTTGTTGCAACAATACTGAACACGTCCTTGAATTATGAATAATCACTAAATATAATAATACATTATTCATCATGTTAAACACAATAAGAGAATAATGTAAAATAACCTTCAACAAAAAGACATCTTTGTAGTTTAAGAGGTCATCATATTATAAGGACCAAGTTTTGTCCTATTGAACAATGAGGAGAATACCTCGACCAGTATTTGGCCATAAAACTAAATCTTTCTCAAATTCAGCTAAACAATTATGTATCTCGAACTTCAATATTTGAAAAGAATATCAATGGAATAACTTCTACCACAATAATCTCTGAGACTATTAGGGTAATGTCTTGTAATGGTATTAGACTGATAGACGATGACATACTTTTACATCACTCGTTATGGCTGATAATTAAAACAAGCCTAACTCAACATGCTTTAAAACGTTCTTGTATGCATGCTTTATGTGACCTCAGTATTTCATTCAAAATCAAAGATCATGATCAGCATAATATAAAGGCAGTGTAACTATAGTACCATAATATAAAAGGCATTGTACTAAAATGAACACAGATTTGCACTGTTTAAATGGAAGGATGTATCGAGGAAGGGATGTAGTGAGGACGGATATGTTATCAGGATTCCACCATGTACATACATGTATATAGCAAATAGAGACAACCTTAAGGAAGATACTCGACTGTTGCATAGAAAATAAATTCATGGATGGATACTTTGAGAGGTGGATTTAAAGATGTACAGATATCTGTTATTTAGTCTCATTTATACAAGTAACAGAAGCATTTTGTAGGTTTGCTTGATGCACCCTTAGTACATGTAATTCATTCAACTTGAAAGGCACCCAGGTCAAGTTCAGTATAATACAGAGACAGTGAACCAACAGAATTGTAGCCCTGCTTCCAATAAGAAAAGTGAATTTTAAGATCATGCTCAGAGGAATATCAAAAATATGATAGTAGTACAGTTCCAAAATGAAATATAACAGGGAAAAGATAGCTTACAACTTCAAAATTAGTTTTGGGAAAGGACTGTTAAACTGCAGGGTTTAGGAAGAGCTAGGGCTATGAGATCTTGGGTGGGCCTATGGCAATTTGAGAACTCAAAGTCCTGCGGTTTCACAGAGTTTTTAACAATCACACTGCCTTGTTTTTGTTATACTAATTGTCAACAAGTAACACATTTTGAATACCCATGCTCCTTGATTTCCCAAAGAACTTGATATCACAGATTAAAGAGTGTAAGTTAGCGTATAATGAATGTACAATAATCCTAAAATTTCATTTATGTTTAAGCAATCACACCTATAGGTTATATAATAACCATATTAAGGAAAACATCCTCCCTAAGAAGAATAATATCAATCATTTTTGACCAACAGCACAGCAATACACAGTACAGTCCCACTAGATTTCATAAACTCTGAATGCATAAACTGTAAAAAGTTCACAAATTCTACACAAATAACAAACCATGGTCACAGTACCTAGTTTGTCTTGCACAAAATCAAAATTTGTGAGTTTCATTTCTTAAGACTTTCAACATATACTTAACTCTGACAATCTCCCCCAAGGGACAACTATGTTCAACCAATGCATGCCTGTAGTTGCCTCTTGATGAGCTTTGCCAGGATGTATAATACTTCATTAAAATAACTTTTAAGTGAATATTTTCATCATGTTTAAATAGTTTTCATTCATTATTCTACAATTAAAAATGTACAGTTACAGAGTCATATAAAAATATATCACATGGACATAAACTTCCTCATTTCAAATTAACCATATTGAATGATTATCAACATCAAGAAAGATTAACCTTAAAAAGGCACAGTGTTAATGAATTTTAGATTTCAGTTCAAATGCAATGTGAATGAGATACATACACTTACGATACATTGAACCCCATTTCAGTTTCTACCTTGTATTATAATCTGTGTGACTTGAGTTTGGCAACTGCTTTTTCCACTTTTTAGGGACAAAACGTTCAAGTTTACAATCCAAACTTGGAGCACTACTACGTGTATGTATAAACATACTTTTTGTCCATGTTGATGTTGATTTTGCTCATTAGGTCCCATTGTTAAATTTGCCAATTGCCAACAATACAATCTAGCGTGTTTATAATTTGGCAATTGTTTGAATTGGGCAAATTTTACAATGGGACCTAATGAGCAAAATCAATATTTTGCGGAGTTGAGATAAAAACTATGTTTATACATACACGTAGTAGTGCTCCAGAGAGGTTTGCCAAGTTTGAATGGCAAACTCGCACGTTTTGCCACAAAAAATGGAAAAAGCAGTTTCCAAACTCGAGTCAGACAGACTATAGAGGCAAATTCAAATGCTACAATATGGCACTTTTCATAAACAATTCAAGTGTAAAGTATACACCCTCGAGGATTAATACAAAAACATACATAAGTCAACCACACATATTTTCACTCATCACTACTTGAAATCAATGATATTTCACAACTATTGTTAGCAAAAAAAAACTTGGAAGGATAACATTCCTATTGACAGATGCCATAACAAAGAGACATGAGTATGCTCCCCCAAAACCAACGCAATGTTTGCTTTTCCTGATGAATATCTTATATGTGTGCCTATTTATGGGCATCTTCTCTGATATAAAGCAAACACTTCATATACATAAACTCCACATACACTGAGATTGTGTCCCAAAAGGTATGACATAATTTCCATAAATACTTAAGAGGATCAAAAAAATGTTTCATCTAAAACTGGCCAACTGATGCCTTACATAGTGGCAAATTGCACTTTATGAAAATACTAGCAATCTTAGCATTAGCGTACAAGGTATCTGGGTGTCATTTGGAGACAGAAACTATAGAAAAACACAAATCAGGTCACCAATATCTTTTGAGTGGAAATATTACAAGATTTCAATTTCAAGCTAACCACTATAAATTTCACTTCCAAGAGAATACAAGGATATCAGTTCAAGATCAAATGCATTTTATTAATCAGTGAATGGGGAATTCAAGTGTAAAGCTGTCAAACAGAGTATATTGTGGCCTTTCTTGAAGAATTGACACCCAAATGTGTGTATGATCATAAAGTCCGGACACCCAGAATCCTGGCTAATGTCAAGCCAGTAAATGAATCATGCAATCAAGACTTAGGGACTCATCTCTAATATGTTTGTAAAATTACAAATGATTAACAAAAAAGAAATACTTAGCGATACATGCATTTTCTTTGAAAATGATAATAAATCTAAGATGTGTTTAATCCTTCTAATGCTACACACACACACACATACATGCTTTTGCCGTAACATAACCTAGAGAACCATAAATGCATGTGAGATAATCAAACTCATTAAAGATGAGCCTTGCTCGCCAATCTTAAAGCCAACCAACATAGCTCGTAAATTAAGCAATTGGTTGTTAGAATGGCTTGCTGATTCGAGGTTCCTTTTGATATGTTACATGACTATGGATTGGTGGACCAAAGTTTTGTAATATTGTCAAACAGGAACAACCTGGTACTGGATTTTGGCAAATAATACCCATTACAATTTGGACTCACAAGGGTTAAGATAACAAGCTGCATCACAGATACATACATACAAAAGTCTCTTATTAACAAGAAACAACTTTTTCCACAGGATTTAAAGGATAATTAACAAAGTCAATTGCGACTCAATGTATAATTATCTTTCCCTGATGATGTGCTCCCATCTAGAGAATTTATAATCTCAACACACAATAAGTGAATATAATTGCTATTGTGTACTTTGGGATATTCACAGCCATTGTTAGTAGCCTCTGTCTTAGGGGTTATTGTTTTAGTGGACTCAAGAAGTGGCTCACAGTTCGGTATCTCTGAGGCTTAATTTCTATTTTAGCTCCTCTTCATCAAACTTCAGAAACAAATGAATTTGCATCAAGAAAACGTAGATGATTGGGGAAGACAAGACAATGTTCAATTATATTATATTCTCCACTCCATGTCTCTTTGAAGAGGTCAAGGCTCAGAAATTTCATATCAAGAGGTTCCATGGGACGGATGATACTTGATATAAACAGCTTGTCCTTCTTTGGTTGTATTTGTATCACTATCTTGATTGCAAATTTTATTTGAATATTTACAGCATCGATGAACACAATCGTGGGACGGAATGAGAAATATGTCAAGATCCTCAGTCAAGTTCAAAATCACTGTCCTCAATAACGGAGTCCTAAAAAATAAAGAAGGGAAAATAGGATAAACATTTTCTGAATATACAGTTTCCCTTAGATGTAAATATTGAACTTAAATACATAAAATTCAGCAGAATCTACATCAAAAATAAAAGATAGAGAGGCGAAAAAACAGAAAAAACAAAACGAAACAAATATTCTGATTTCAATTATCTGAATAAAATTTTCCTTTAACATGTAGACCACAAAAATAGCTTGCAGGTGTCTTAACAAATGGGGCAATCAATACCTCCGCAGCTTTACCAGAACAATCCTAGACTGCCTCTTTAATCAATATTCATCATTTTTACATCACCCTGTAATTAATGGTTCCACTTCAAAAGAAGCTCCCGAGACTTTGCCTGAGTTAATCTACTTACCCAGCCTCCGCTATCGACCAGCCAGCCGGCTATCTTATCCTCGAAGTATCTTAGGCTGTTCTCTTTGATCTGAAGAGCCAGGGCACCACCGGCACCCACCAGTCCCACAGCTGACTTGGTAAAGTGGAAGAGCATTGCCAAGTGCTGAACGCTGGGCTCAACACCAAGAGTGTCATTCACAACCGACTCAAATTTACCGTAGCTCGAATTGGCAAGAATGCCGGTCATCATGGAATTTATATTTGTGGTCTGAAAAAATAGACAGGAGAACTGTTCAATTTACTGTAAATTGAAATGGCAAGGATGCCGGTCATCATGGAATTTATATTTGAGGTCTGAAAAAATAGACAGGAGAATGTTCAATTTAGTGTAACCTGAATTGGCAAGGATGCCAGTCATCATGGAATTTATATTTGTGGTCTGAAAAAAATAGATAGGAGAACCACTCAGTTTTCAATTTTGACTTTTAGGGAGTAAAACTTTATATGTTTCTAACAGACTTCTTATAGGACATGGCTTCAGTATAAATTGCCCTTTTTAGGCCAATAGGTTCTAAAATGTAGTTGTTTTAGGGATCCGAAGTAGATAAGCAGCTACTTTGGGACAGACAGAAATTTTGGAATTGCTGTTTTGGACAGGCATTTTAAAAATCCTGGCTAAGATCCTATCCTCAGGCCAAGGGTATCAACTAATTTGCATATGAAGTGCCCATGGTCTGACTCATTAAATTGAGCACTATTGAATATTTAAGTATTAGACAATGTATTGTTAAGAATGATTACAAAGAGTGATGTACCAAACCAAACAAGATAAAATGCATAAAAATAAATAAAAGATGGGGGGAATAAAATGTGGAATGATGGATGATAAAAATATGTTAATAAGATTGGAGAGTGATTTGCGAGGTGAGATTTGATCACATTTCACAAAAAACGTTCGCATATGTATTTTCATGATGCCATATTCAGGTGTGATTTTATTTCTAGTAAAATAAATTCATTACTTACATCCATACTGTCTCCCTTTTCTCTTAAACATTCTGCGAGTTTGCGCTCCACTGACAGCATTCGCGTCAGCTGACCTTTAAAGGAGAAATGCCGGTTTATAATTATATAACTCATATAAAACTTAATGAATGCTGAATTGTATATTTTATGCATTTAAGAAAAACAGTTTTCCAATTTGATAATTTTGTAATCAAATAAAGAAATTGCATTGAAAACAAATATATTACACAGATGATAAAGAGCAAACAGTGAGGTATGAAAATATAGAGTAATCATTTCAGAGAACAATGTGGGTGTTATAATTGTACTTCATCACATTAACCAATACATGCCTGTGGCAATTCATGCCTCACAATTTCAATGATATCTTAACATTTAAATACACAATTTATGATATCTTAAAGCATACATACCAGCACCAGTTGGAGTTGTGGGTCCGTCTGCGACGTCCACTTCAGGTTGGCTCTCTTGGCTTTCCTGACTAGATTCTATCTTGGCCACATAGTTGTCTGCTATTTCTGCTAGTCTGTGTGCAATCTTCTCAAAGAGGGCATCCTTTTCAGTCTGTGTACATTCTCCGAAGGGTTTACTGTGCTCCGCAGGGGAGGGGTGCGTCAGCCTACTAGATCTACGTGGGGACGAGCTGGAGAAAACTCCTGAAAGCAATTTTGCAATTGTCTTAGTTAAAAATGTTTATTGCATTAAGATTATAACACATTTACAATGGGCTATATAAAAGTTTCCAAAGGATCTTTAACCCATAAATACCAGTAGTGCTGAAAAATACCTTATCAATATACTCATTTATGTTTGTAGCAGCTAAAGCAATTTTGATGATATCTCTCTTACAAAAGTAATACTTAGAACATATTTAAAGAGAATTGTTGATCAGAACTATCCACACTCTCCTTCAAATATTTTAAAAATGTATGCTTCATTCCAGTTATTTTCACAAGTGTTATAAACAAGGTCATACTGAATAAGACACCTTACAACTTCGTTAATAATCTATTACATAACTGAAATGACAGCATAGTCCCATACTGAATTAAGAAATTGTAGGCCCCAAAATGAGCAGCAAAAAATGAATCTCGGTGGAAGACTCCAAGATGGTTCTCATTTACATTCAAGGCAATTATTTAGAAATTTGTCTTGAAATTATTTGGGTGTGCTGGAATGTGTTATGAATTGTGAAAAGACTTCTGAGATGTAAACACCTCATAATAATAAAAAAAAAGATTGCCCTGGTCCTTAAGTCTTCACTGTAGGTTTTGAGTTGGAATATCATTATTTTTTTCCTCACCTTGTAGTCGTACGCCATCAGCATCATCCACACCGTCAGTGACCACATCTGGCGGTCCTTGCCGATGATGGAATGACCGGTGTTCTTCCATGGACGTGACCACCCTGCGGTCACCAGTAGGTGTCCTTATGATGTTTTCCGTCATATCACAGTCATAGTCCATGTCGTAAACCCCACCACATTGTGAATGAAGTTTTAGTCCATGTGCATGAATTCCATCAAGACGGAGGAGGTTTCTGTCCCCGCTCCCATGAGGAGGGGCTCGTGGCGTCTGCTGCGGTGATCCGACCTCCCCCCCACCCCATTGGATTACTCCCTCGTAGACTTTTGACACCTTCCTCTTGGAGTTGTCCGAGGTTTCTTCTGTCCTCACTGTCGTAACAGGAGGACTATAGGGACTTTGGATTTCATGTGCGGATTTTGTCCTACGAGGATATCGCCGATTTGTATCAGGATCAGAGGGGCTTACTGAAACATTGACAACATATCGACGTTTAACATATGCATATTTACATGAAAGTGCAGGTACCACATTATCAGAAAAAAATATTCAAAATCAACATATTACATTTGCCTCTTTACATGATAGTGCAGGTATTGTAAAGAAGACTGCAGCATTTGTACTTCTGTTGTTTAGTAAACCCTTTCATCACTTAAATGCCATGTAATCTGACATATTTCTAAATATTTGATATAGAAAAGATTCCTTGATTAGAGTCATTCTAAACTGAAATCTTTGATATCTATTTCAAAAATACTCAAAAAATTACTATATTTCAGAAATAAACTAAACATTCAGAACATTAGCTTAAAAAGAAAAGAATCATGATCAGTACCCATTATACTTACCAGGTGATTTTTTCTTGGCAATTTCTGACTTTCCCCCTTTCCTAATCTGTTTCAGAAGACTGTCAACTAGACCCTTCTTTTTTTCTTCGACCCTTGTGACCAGAGGCTCACTCTCTTTTACCCTTGAATGAATTTCTGTGTGCTTCCTTGGAGATTTTCTTCTCCGTTCATCAATGACCTTTTCCGTTTCCTCAGTCTTCAATTGGACCCCTAGATTACTATTTATATCCTGATGAGTATGGGTAGTTGTATGGGTGTGGATTTGTCCAATCACATTTCTATTCTTTTCCGTAGGAGTGGTTGCGGGACTGTCTTTACTCCCCTGTCGTTTAAAGCTAAATCTTTTGGAACCTTTTTTCTTTGGCTTGATTTTAGTTTGTTTGTACTTTTTGTTATCGATAAAGTCTTCAGCACTTTTAGGTCGGTTGTCTTTTTGTATTTTGAAACTCTGTCGTAGTCTTTCGGCCGCTCGACGAAACAAACTTTTCTTTTTTCTGGGTCCAAGTTCGGAGTCCACCTCACTTTCTGATGACGACATGTCCCTGGAAGACCCTGACGATTTGGGAGTTATTGGAAATCTATCATTATCTTGACTTAAAGAATCTAACGTTGAGCTGGTGCTTTGAACTGATTTCTGTCTTTGCTGAAAGTCGGCGGCACTGAACGACATTGTAACAGTGGGCTTGTTTCGCGGCGAAAAGAACTGGTCATCCAGCTCAGTTTCAAGGGACTTTGCATAGCTATCAGTTCGGCGAAATGTTATAGGGTGCTCTGCATAGCTATTGGTTCGGCGAACTGGTGGAGGGTGCTCCACAATCGTTTCTATCTCACGGATGATTTGCTTTTCCTTATTGGGCAGAGGGGGGTGGTTTGCATTGAGCTCTCTCTTCAGGAACTGTTCCAGCACCCATCGTGCCTCTTCTGTCACTGCAGGAATGCTATCCTTCTTCTCCAGGCGTGATCTTGTCATGTTGATGTTTTTCAACAGAAAGTGGTCCTGGAATGACAAAATCACACACTAAGTATGAATACACAAAGATTGAAGAAGATTATGATCAGCAAACTACAAACATAACGGAAAAATAAAACTTGAACCTGCTACAATTTTAATAGAGTCCATTAAATCAAAATTAGCTCTATTTGGATGAGTTTGGAAACACAACATTCATTCAAATTCGTTTTAAAGCTTTTTTCTTCTCAATATTTGAAAATGTATATTACTTAAGTATAAGTGCTATGCATTCTAAGTGAATGGCGCTTCAGTATATCATTCTGTAAATAATGTTCAAAAATAATATGAGAGCTATAGAAATAGGTACCTCTAACAAAAACAAATAGTACTATTGACTAATGATTATGCAACTATGGCATACAGTTCAAGCTTGGGGAAATTTTGCCCAGAATGGCTCTTATTTTACTTCCTTTTTATAATGAGTCATCAATGGCTATTAAAACTGATGATTACAAAACCCATAAATTTATGCTAGACCCATCTTCTTGTGTTTATTTTAAATAAATATTTGTCTTTTTCTTTCAGTTGGTTGTAAAGTACAAAGAGGTAACAACTTCATCATTTATGTGAAAGAATTATAAAATGGAAAGGAGTTTATCAATTGTAACTGTTGCATATCATTAAATAGGTATGAAGTTATTCAAAGGGCAGTTAAAAAATTAAATGATTGAAATTATGGGTTAAGAAAAGTCTTATCTTTATTCAGTGTTTCTAGGAAAAGAATGTTTCCTAAAAGTTTTAACAGTATAGAGAAGTGATAACAGATAAGTTGAGTAAACACCAGACATGTTAACCTTTTGCCAACCATAAATATATACCCTATAAGCTAGCATCACCAAAACCATTGATCAGCTTTCAATAACATCTCCTGTAACATGGCCAAAGTCCCAGTACTTAAAAAGTTTTTTTTAAGAATTATGGATAATGAACAATCAATTTATATTCTGCCAAGGTCAGAATTCTTCAGATTTTTTTTGTTAAATGTGAGGAATATTCTTTTCAAATACTGTAGAACACATATATGACGCGTGTCCCAAATATAGCGAATTGGGGAATTTTCGCATCATAGCGTATCTTTATGTTAGCGACGGTAGCCGCTGCTGACAGCGCCAGTACAGTATGAAAAAAGTACAGCATTTTTATACATAGCGAAGCGGAACCACACGCTTTGTACGGTATATATAAACAGACGCTAACATTATGTGTTCTACAGTATCCAAATATAGCATATGTGCTGTAGATTCTTGGTACTTAATGAGTTAATGCCATGCACATATTTTTTGACAGATCTTGCTGATAGAGTACAGAGGAAAAAAGAAGGTGGTGATATATCTTATTCAATAAGTTACAGGTGCTGTTATTACCTGAAGGTGTTTTGATACTGATCAAATTCTATGTCACACTGATATACTAAATATTACCAAGAAACCTGACTCATGTTTTCTCCACCAATGGCAATGATGTGGCCAGTATTTGCTGGCCATTAAACCCCCACAACGGCCTTTGTATTTCCCATTCAGACCCACTCGAAAACATCAATTATAGACTTCATCCCTTAACCACACAACTCTATACTGGAAAAGGCTATGTACTGCCCTAGTTTGTATGAGTAAGATATAAACAAGGAAGTAAAGATGTACAGCTGGATCTTGTGAGCAAGTTGCTCCATCTGACCTTAATTGCATACATATGGGCAAACCCTTTGATTATTCATGTGTTGGGACTCCCAACACATGGTCTTAGCCAGCAGGGCGTCCGGGTGTCTTTTTGGACACCCAAACCACTCAAAAGCACCCCTCAGGACACCCACTTTTTTTGGTGAAGAATTTCTATAAGGATACCATGCCTTAGTTTGATAAATGTATACATGTTTATGGTTGAAATATGAGTATTTTGTGGTCCCCCTTAAAAATTTGGACGCCCAAATATTTTACAATTGCCAATTTTAGGCACCCACTTTCTAAATCCTGGCTAAGACCCTGGTTGGGAGTAATACTAGTAGATTACTGTACATATGTTAACTTGATAAGATGTTGATCCTGAAACCTATCTATTACATTATTACCCTGAGACGTGGTCTCATACCTATATGTGGACTCCACCCATAGTTATGATGTGGCCAGTACCTGGTGGCTGTACACAACTATGAGTTAATTGACCCGTGTATTTCCTGCTTAAGTGCACTAACTGGAAACTCACTCAACTCAAAGCCTTACCAACGCAACCAGTGTCCGGCATACAAGGTATAGCCCTATTTAATTAACTAGTCTGGCCCAGTAAAAGGGAGGAGAGGGGCCTGAAGGTCTAGTAAATTCCCAACCCTAATAGCCCAACAAGACTAGTGCAAATTTACCAGTCATGATAAGATTGATTATGAGACAATTATTTTGGTTGGTGCCTTATACTCTACTTTGTATTCATATGAATAAGTCAATAAAGATACTACTACTACTACTACTACTACTACTACTACTACTACTACTACTACTACTACTACTACTACTACTACTACTACTATAAAGGAAGATCTAGAATAACAACATAATTATTTCCATATGTATTTAGATAATAAAAGGGGTTAAGTTTTAATAGTTGTTTGGATTTTCAGGTAGGGCCAGTACAGGTTTTAGAAGGGCTAGTATATTTCAGATGCTACTAGCCCTATCTGGTTATTTTCAGATCCTGACAACGGTATCATAAAATGTCTGTAATGTCCACAGGTATTTATGTAGGACACACTAGATATTTAAAGTATAGATTTTTAAAGTGGAATCTCAGCAGCAATACAAGTCAATGGTACTAAAAAATACCTATGTACTGCCTTAGAGTTTTATGTATGACACACAAGTAGTATGTACACATAAAGAGGGATCTTGTCAACATGTTGTTCCACCTCATCTAAACATTGCAATTTTGGGGGGAAATCCTTAAATTCATCTTTTGTTGGGAGTTTACTGGTTATGATGAGTTTTTGAAGTGACCTTTTTTAATTGTCTCATTCTCCACATCAAGCCTACAACATGCGTAACAGTTAACACATCCATGGCCGAGTGCCCCTCTTTGTCAATTTCAAGACGACTAGGAAAATTAAAGCAATTCTTTCAAGATAACTGAAAGCATAGTCTTAGCCATCAGGGTCTCCATGTCTTTTGGACACCAAAAGTCCAAAACCCTCAAAAATCATCCCTCAGGACACCCCAAAATTTAGGGGAATAATTTCTTAAAACGTCAATTTCAAGCATAAAGTTTTTCTACTTTTCCACCTCAGTATAAATCCATGACATTGTGTAAGACCTTATAAATGCCTAATTTCAATGAGTAAATACATATAATTTATGGTTGTAATCTCAATATATATTGTGTTCTCCCTTGAAAAATAGGCACCCAGTCTCTAAATTCTGGCTAAGACCCTGTCTGAAAGAACAATCCTGCTTAGACAAAGGGTTGTTTTCATTTGAGTATTATTTAAGCATATACGTCAAACACAATCAAACAATGTGCAGGAAAAATGTTGCTTCATGAATCATACAGGTTTCCTCTTACCACAGTGTGAGTGACCAGCTGGTTGGCGTAGTAATCACAACAAAGCATTCCAGTAGGTGGCAGCACCTGCATCCACTCTTGCCAGACCAAAGGTTAACGTCCAGAGTGGCGGCTATTTCAATCATAACATCTGACCTTCACTATGATACTAAATCAGTCTGAAGGCTCCTCTAGCCTCAGTAAAACAAAGGCGTAACAGAGAGTGTCTATCTATAGATCCTTACAGCTGTGGGTCTAACCCTTATGCTGCTGGTGGCTAATATCACCAATACAGAATGATGCAAAAAAGCTGAAAACTGTCTGAAACTCTGGCATATGGGTACTTATCTGAGAGTACTCAGCGAGAGCTTTCCAATGAATACCAATACGACAGGGTTTAGATGGTTTTCCAAAATCTTTGCATCCTTGTGCTTTGGACAAGCGTATCCTTAGCATTGGAAGTGTTAGTGCTAGGATTTTTTTGTATAATGCTTCAGTGATTTCTTGTACTGAATCATCCTCTGAGTAAACAAACATGAGTAGTAGAGTGACTCTGTTCAGCGTATGGATCTTATATCTGGCTGTGTAAGACTAACTTAACCCATTCATGCCTGTAGCAGCCAAAAACAACCTGGCTTGTCTGGTGATATCTCTAGATAACAAAAGGAATTTTCAAAAGCATCTAAGGTCCAGAAGACTCTTGTTGAGGAGATGTCCAGGAATGAATGGGTTAAATTGTGGTTAAAAATCCAAATTTCAGCATGGGCTTAAGGAATAACCCATTTATGTCAACTGTCAAGTGATCTGATACTGTTACTGCTTGGCCCTGCCCTAAAGTGACATTTCAGATATTTTGTTTCCACCAGTTGTTATTGTATGAGTATGAGGAAATGATATGAGTGGTATCAAATATAACAATCTACTTTTCTCCCTCTAAACATTAATAGAGATAAAAGATTACTTTCTTTTTTATGTAGTGGATGGGTAATTGAAATATTGAAACAATGCTGTTTTGTTACAAGGCATTCACCACTGACAGGAATTGGTAGACTTACCAATATCATACCACCTCAAGAAATATACTATATCATGAAAATTAAAGGGAGTTGACTGTTTTAGAGACTTTTATTGAGCATCAACATAACAAACTGGTCTGACAACTTTGATCATAACTCACCATATAGTTATATATATTAGATTCAAAGGTTAATTAGATTAATTTAAAGAGGGAGTGTTAACCCCAACAGGAACAGCAACTCAAGGTATAATATTTCCCAAAATATTGCTAACTTTTTATAAAGTATATCTTCACAATATTTGCATATACTAGTAGGTCAGGCCATGTTTAAGCTCTGGGTATGAATGGGTTAACAAGATATAATCTATCGGTAATGTTTGTCCTAAAGCAAGATAATACTAAAAGGTTTATTTCGCAACTTGTGGGGATTCGCTGTTGCACTTATCATACATGATTCATACCACTTCTCTCATCCTAAACATGTATTAGGTTCCCAAAAGCTACAAACAGATCTAGGCAACTCCATGAATCATCATATACACTATGTTTTGGGAAACCCCAAGTACTAAAATATAATATGACCCTCTTTCAGCCCCAGTATTAAAGACAACTCCAAACATGATAGTTTCAACACCAAAAAGACATAGTGATTGTCCTCTTAGTAACAGTATGAGTTATGACCCATACAAGGCCCCACTCCTGGTGGTGTGAAGCAACACAAAATATATCAAAAACCTTGATTGAGCTAAAGAAATATATCCACAAATTATGTGATTCCTCTCATAGAAAACTTGTCAATTTCTTTACTGAGTCATCAGAATACTAGAGTGGTCTGAGCATGAATGGGTTAATGGTAAAAGGATAAACATCACAGCCTGAGTTAACCTATTGATTACCAGAGTGGCCAGCAAAAGAGGGGATGTTTTGCAAAATGGATAGCAATTTATTAAAGAATAAGTTGATTAAGTTCAAGGAAACATTAGACCACATGCCCTTATGTAGGCATGTTTTATATATGATAGGGTTAAACACAGTAAGGCCGAGATGCCCTGTTGCCCGAGATGCCCTGTTGCCCGGGCATACCATTAGGATGACCTCAAGCATGGGTCACTTCCTCTGTGGTTTTGTGGACATTCCTGGCCATGCTGGCATCACACAAACAAGTCAACTGACACACACTTCTTATACATCATCTTCTGAAAATGTCACGCCAAAACCAAAATAAAGTTTGGCAGGAAATCGTAAATTCAAGCTTGAAATTATTTCAATAATCTTAAATTTTATACCATTGAAAATTCTAAATATTTCAATAATCATTTAGTTTATATCAACATGCCATTATTTAGTCATTTTAGGTATTTCCTTCTTATCATTGTGTACGTCTAGTCCCCCCCATTGCCCTCATGCAATGATTTTTGAACACCGTTTAAACCCTGTTATGTTGGTATTCATTGGTTCACCCTTGCTGAATACTCTCAGATGAGTACCCATGTGCCAAGGTTTCAGTCGTGTTTTTTTTAGGTTTTTTGCATCATTTTGTATTGGCTAAATTAGTCACCAGGGTTAAGAGGTGAGTGCCATGGCCCTGAATGTGTGCTCTCCAAGCAGCTGTGAGTAATGTGACCTTCACCCCAGGGAGAGACCTAAGGCTAGCTACTGTACAGTCCTTGTATGAGTCTGACTTGCTCACTGGTGCCAGCCGCTAACTGTCACTTGTGGATCCATGTGCATAAAATGGTTTACCTCATTGGCAAAATGAGAGAAATAGGGCATTAAAACGCAAAAATATTTTGCTTTAGAGTGGGAGGTCATCCCCACAACCCCATTGTTTTTTCCTGTTTTGTATTTATTCATTTTGTTGGGAAGGGGGGAGGGGGATTCCCCCACACTTAAAATTAACAGTTTTTAAATTTGCTATCTACTTTTGGCATCAGTGCTAATACTAACTATGCACTCTGTGCAATGGAATCAATACCGCAGTTTGATTTCTCCAAATTCCTGCTAGATGTTCTTGCCATGATTCAATACCTTACATGGTCAAGCTCTTTTCACAATAAAGAAGACAGATGTAGTATTATGGTGCCATATCATTAATGTGATTGTGCTACAATATTACTCAGGCTCATTGCACTTTCACTAGGGTTGATCATCAATTTCAAGCATGTTTCCTGCCATCTGGAGTTCTAGCCATAGCCTATTCTGTTAGGATCTCCATTCTACAATTTTGGCTCTTTGCTGCATCAGACAAAGATAGATACAATTAGGAATTGGCAGCTTTAAAAATTTTATGATATGTACAATACAATATTTTTTTTATCAATATTTCTTTTAACAATGCAATACCTTAAGGACATTGTTAAGGATACTTCCTGCCTACAAGCAACTTAATTTTGTTTAATTTAGCACAGCTAACTTGTCACTTGTAAATTAATAGCGTACTGCCCTCATGTGGAGATGTCTAAATAGCATTTAAGTCAATCTTACATCGTTAAGCAGTATGGGCATATAACATATTTATTATGATATGATACTTTTTCTTGTTTGATATCAATAATGAAATTGCATTGAATACCAGTACCGTACCCTAGATACAATATATGTAGTCATATGTTTTTAAACTACCGAATACCACTGCTTCTTAATGTACAGAGTCAGGGATCTAATATGAGACCATCTTTCTAAACAAATCCTACCTAACATCACTACTTTTGGTCCATATTGCAGGAAACAAAATGTTACCTTTTCAAGTTCAAGGTTCAACTATCTGGAGTTCCCCTTAAAAAGGGGGTTCCCAGATAGTTTCCAGGAAGGTTCAACTTTCTGAGTAATCATTACTCCTCCAAAGTGACATCATTACTCCCACCAGTGACGCCCACACTGTTTATAATTAAATCCAAAACACTTCCCTATTTACTAAAATGAACTTACCTGATACTAACTTAGTAACTATCAGGGATGTTTTATATAAATATTGATACATCCCTGCCATAATGGACATTAAATCCTCACTTTATATGGAAAAATATTTCAAATCTAATTCTTTAATGTATAACCTGACTTTTGAGAATTACTTGATGGACTTTAAACAGTTACTTCCCCTCTAAGTAACTAACACATGTTCAAACAATCCATCTGCAACCCATCAGCATGGAAAATGAGGAAGAATATTGAATTTCTCTAGGGATAACAAAGTCATATGGACAAAATGGTACATTTGGTTGGACCCCTGTCCTTGTGGGGTGTAGTATCAACAACAAAAGTGCTAGAGATCCATTTAAGCACTCTGCTACAGCTCATGAATGTCTATCAGTCTAAGGAGTGTGATCGGTATCCAAGGTTTGGAATCAGAATCGGAAATAAAAATTCTGATTCTTTCCGATTCTGATTGTCCCCCCACTTAAAACGCATCTACATTATGCAGAGAGGCGTACATGCCGGCACATCGGACTGGCAAACTAAATGCCCTAAATGTGCGAGCGATCAATCGGCAGGCCGAAAGAGTAGTTATCACAGGACTATAACAAGGGTCTTTTAAAACCAGGATTTGAAAAATGACTGTCCAAAGTAGGAATTCCAAAATTTCTGCTGGTCCAGAATGAGCAACTTATCTTGGTTATAAATATCCAGATACCAACTACATTGAATAGCCTATACTGCCAAAAAGGATAATTATACACTTCAGCAATGTCCAAGAAGATAGTTTGAACATATTTGGTTATTACCCCATAAAAGTCAAATTTGTAAATTTTTTGTTCTAGAAATTCTGCCTGTCCAAAAAGGAGGTTTTCAGGAAACTGCCTGTCCAAAATGACAAGCAGGACAGGTTCTGGTTATGTCCCTGCTCCTAACCTACACAGGTAAAAGTTAACGGGCCTGTACATGCCCGTTCAAAACATGCTCGTTAGATGCATAATGACAGGGTATGACACTTAGATTTCTGGCTAGGGGCCTGAAAAGTTCTTTTGATAAATTTAGTTGTCAAAAACAGCATTTACAGAACTTTATTATTATGTATACCATTTCGGGCCCCTAGTCTGAAAAATCTAGGGGCCCACAGCAAAATCTAGGGGCATATGTCCCTGGGCCCCTGTAAAAGTCGAACACTGAATGATGCACAGCAATGTAACGGGCCCGTTCAAATGGGCCGGTTTTATGGCCGTTACGGGCCTGTGGTGGCCTGTAAATTCAGAATTTCAAATATTCAAAAACTGATGGAAAATAAGGTTTTGATATCTACATTTCGAAAAAAAAAATGTTCCAAGTGTCTTCCGTTGCCAATTGATCCTGGCAATCACTTTAGGGCAGTTAGGCTAAGTAACTTGCTATGCTGCTGGTCTTGAGGAGATCACAATGCAACCATAGTTATATATTCTTGTTTCAGAATGTCAAATCAGCAATCAGGATTAATACCCTGTGTACAGTTACTATATACCCTTAAGATCTCACATCATAATGTCTCGCCAAGATATTAGCTCAAGCACTGACAAGAGTCCAATAATTTTCAGATATTATTTAACTGATCTCCAACCTCTTATATAGGAACCATTGTCACGCATCCCAATCCCATGCTTTGTAAGTATCAGTGCAAAAAGAATAATCACTTTATTAAGAAGATTCTGCCCAATTGCTCATTTTGGATGTATTTAATATCTAAAACACATTTTTAAAAACATTTTCAAAGTTTTATTTTAGAAGGAAAAAATATCAATCAAAAAATATGTGGCTTTTTATGGTAAAAATGTGGCCACCAGATGTCTGTGTGAACCTGGTTCAAGGCCGTTACAGCATCGTTAAAAGATAATGCTTGCAATATAAAGATTCTGTTCAATTGATTATTTCGGAGATATTGAATATATAAAACATATCTTTTAAAA
The DNA here is from genome assembly GCA_963942565.1 of Maea johnstoni. Taxonomy (NCBI): domain Eukaryota; kingdom Metazoa; phylum Annelida; class Polychaeta; order Spionida; family Magelonidae; genus Maea; species Maea johnstoni. Next base: position 85,830,275 of record OZ012684.1, on the reverse strand, counting down.
CATTTTCAAAGTTTTATCTCAGAAGAAAGAAATGTAAGTATCAAAATTTGTTGCTTTTTATGATATGGCCACCAGATGTTTCTCTGAACCTGTAACGGGCCAATTACAGCATCGTTAAAAGATTAAAGGTCTGACTCTGGCCCTACTACGGTCCTGTTTGGGCTCGTCCTATATGGGACCATGGCGTGGCACCATTACAGGCCTGTTTCAGACCCGAAACTTGTTGGGAGCCCCAAAACTTCCCAAAAGGCATGTAACGGCCCGACACAACAGACCCCTTACACTTCAGTCAAAGTAACGCGCCCGTTAACATAACAGGCCCGTTACCACAAGTAAGCCACATAATGCAAAATAAACACTTATGACTTTGTTTAAGAAATTATGTATTAACGGGCCCTCTACGTGCCTGTAACAGGCCTGTTACAACATGCATGTTATCAGCCCGTTGATAGCTCGCGCAGTGAGCCGACCGAAGGCCTGGCGTAGCGTAGCAGGGGTGAAAATAGACAGTAGCCCACCGCTCTGGACATTTCTACCAAAAAATTGAATGGGCTAGTAAAAGTCTATGTTTACTTGCCCAGAAAGTCTACTAAATATTCTGACCATATTAATTTAGTAAGCATCAAATCCAATTTCACATTTCTTCTATGTACATTAGATTATAACTGTCACAATACATTAATGGGTCATTCCGCACTAATTGCGACATGGATGTGAAAAATTAAATCATAATGTACACATTCAATACATATGTATTCTAAAACTAGACATTCTGAAGTTTTGGATTTTTGACTTGGATATAAAAAAAACATGTGTTTAATGAACTTTATTGATGGTTTGACTGAGAAAAATAGGAAAGTGTGTGTTGGATGCGTGTCGGATACGACATTGGTTTTTCTTCAATAAAAACATTCTAAAACATGATAAATGCTACATTTTGGGTTGGACACATGAAATTAAGTTAGTTTGAATAAATGGTAATGAATTTTGAAGAAAAAAATATTTTGGGTAAAAATAAGCTTTTGTCCAAATACTGGCTGTCGTATCCGACACAAAAAAACATGAAAAAGTTTATTTTTATCCAAAACTACTGCATCAAAAAAAATGCTATTTCATGAAAGTCTCAATTATCCCTAGCCCTATTAGAACCCAGAATATAATGTGTAAGGTCTGCTTAAAATTTGGGGAAAAAAGGTGTTTTTCATTCGTGTCGGATACGACAAACGTGTCGGATACGACACCCTATCTTGAGTATACCCAACCTATTAACATTCAAGATGAACCTTTTTTCAAGGGGAAGTCCAAATATGTTTTGAAAAGTACATGGTCAATACCATGGGGATGAAACAGGCTCAATTTCTCAGTTCCAATTTACATTGTTTGTCTATCAATTCCCATTTGGATTGATTACCCTTTGTCTAATTATCTGGTGCATGCCAAGTGCGATTAATCCTTGATAGTCTAGGCAATTAGGACAGGAGAAGGGTATTCACTCTACCACAGCCATGAGGATTTGTTTCTAATCTAAGTTGATCCACCTCTCTGTTCCAATGAAAAAACAAAGTTTTAATTGATACATGTACATTGAAATGTAGAAAAAAGCCAAAATGTTTAAGTGAATTAGCTGTACAGCTCATTTACACCAGGAACGTTTTTTAAACGTTCCTGTTTACACCCATTAGAGAAAACGTTTGTTGAAGAACACAACTATATCAAGATTTATACATGTATGATAACGTCCATCTGATCCACTTTTTACAAACTAATGCAGCCACAAGGAAGGTTTCTATTTTCTTTTTTGGATCTTGCTATCCTTTCAGACATAGTGAATACCCCACCACGGTGACACAAGGGTATCTACTGGTCCCTGGTGGACACTGTCACCAAGCATGTGTATTCTAGTCAACATCCTCATCCTGTTTGAACTGGAGGCCCATAGGTACTAGCTTGAGTATGGGAGGAAGCTGATGTTATATGCTCAGAATGCAAGGAAAAGTATCAGTTACTCTTAGTGAGGAGTTAATAACTGAAAATATTACTGTTGCCAAATTCTGAACTCCTGTCGCCAAATTTGACAATAGCTTGGTCAGCTGGTAGACGGAAGCCAAACCTGCTTAGAACTATTCAGCTTTAACATTTGTTATAATTGATATAATTATTGATATAATGGAATGGCTTTTAAGTTATTCAGGGTATTTACCTTTAGGTAATAAATCTAATTTTTTCAATCTTAATGTCAGGGTAGCATAAATTCATGTAAGTACAGACAGCAAACTGAATCAGCATGAGGTATGTCTCTCAGAATGACAAATAATTATAGAGCATGAAAATTTGCACATCAACTGAAATGTGATGGTAATTATTTAAAGATATGGTACTGACCTTTACATGTTTACTTTGTCATGAAAAACATTGCAGGAATCTGATTGGAGAGGGTATGCTGCATAACATCACATGCTCAGTCATTGAGCAAGTGAGAAATTAGTAACAGGTATACCCTCGCACTTCTTACTTAAATGTTATATTTCTTAATATTTCAATGAAATTTCTCCAATATGCAAGATGTCTATATGGCCAGGAATATAAAGTATCTAATTATTGTGAGTTTTACTAAATTGTTTACTTGGAGCAATTGTACATTGTTAAAAATCAGAAAAAAATGATCTATTTTGGGTAGTGTCATGTGTATCATGTTCCAAAATGATCTAAAAATGCTCCTTAGACTCATATAAGTATTTCATGCAAATCAAACTCTTCAACATAGTACATCCTTGGTTTGTTTCAGTTCTGATATTGATCTGATGACAAATATAATTGTTTTTATATTGATTTAAGGTAGTGGACAAAAGTGTCGTATCCGACACAGCCTAGCTTGTCGTATCCGACACAACAACATTTTTTTAGAATCCTCTCACAAAACTGCCAAACAATATCTTTTTTAAGAAAATTGTTCATGACTCTTGTTCAAAACCCTTTTGAGATGATACCCAGACATTTCTTGTAGTGGAACTCCCATGAACAGAACAGAGATTTTGGTATTTGTCCAAAGTTGAGAAAACCGCAAGCTCGTCGTATCCGACACAATTTTAATTTCCTCAAAAATTACATTTTTTGTGAGAAAAAAATTATGAAACAATAGCACATGTTAGATAAGTCCTTTATAGACATGATTATAAAGTTAAGTCATCAATATACCTGTTTTCCTCTGAAAAATAGAAATTTTAAGTGTGTAAATGTTGTATCCGACACAATGTACGCTACCACGGAATGACTCTAATCTAGCACAATTAACCATGAATGTTCAGTTATGAAATGGATGTTGGCTACCACTTTGGTTATCAAAGTGATATGGACTGCTTATTTTTCTGGTGGACTGGTCACTAAGATATTCATTTTGATGGACCGTTTGACCACCAAGGCTTAGCAAACTGTTTTCAGCACTGGCGTAGCGGCGCTTACGGTATACAAAGTCAAAACCTACTTGGTCTGCTACATACTGAGGCAGGTTTTTTGGTGTACAAAGGCGTTTCTGTCTGTTCGTCTTTTGTCTCGCTCGCTCCATAACCTAGCGAGAAATGAGCATAATTTTTTGCACAAAGAGCGCATTTTGCCACCAGCTCTTTTAATGTTTTGAATAATACATATGGATTTTTTCCTTTAAATTGTATTGAAATAACGTTTGGATGGACGGAGATCAGTCCACAAACGGCGCCCACTAAAATGATGTCACGGTACGAAGGAATTCTACCATGTGCAATGACGTCATGCGAAAAGCGATTAAGGCGCCATCTACGGTCATATGTCAAAACTAGCGCCATTGTTTCTGCAGTGACCGACACGGCATAAAATGAAGTAGGCCTACTCGTCTTTCCATGGAATAATTTCAATGCGGTTAGAATCGTTATCTAGAACTGCTACAATTAATTCTATGTGGCTTTTAATTCTTGTTGAAATCTGTTTCGAAATGACGATTTTGCAACAGGTTGAGATCATATTTTTTGCCATCGATATTTCCAGTCAATCGTTATAGATATCTATACTCGTACTGTGTGCCAAAGGTTATTGCACAAATGTCAAACTCATATCAAGGGGTTTCCAATATGTTCAAGTAAAGAATCACCTCACGGATGATAAATTCGAAACTTTGTGACTGCATTTGAAAGGAAATGCAGATATATATACCCTGGGCAGATATTTCATCGAGCTGCGTGAGCATTTAAAGCTTTGCTTTCTCGTCATATTATAACAGGCCCGTTATATCAACGGGCTGGTAACGTGCATGTGACATGCCTGTTACGGGCCTGTTGAAAAAACGGGCATGTACAGGCCCGTTAACTTTTACCTGTGTATACATGAACATCCACCTGTAGGCTGCCACCTGTGGCAACTGTAAACAAACTTACAGATTAACAGAGTAAAATCAATGTGAAATGTCTGCAGTGTTACACTCAACATTCCAAACCTACCTTATTCAAAACAAATGTTGGTTGTCGCACGTTGCATCCAGAGGATGTTTACTCCATCTACAAGTACGATCCACGCTAATCACTGAGTAATCAGCCCATCAGCTGGTTTCTGTTGGCACTCACTATACAGCTCCACTGGGAAATACCCAAAAGGCGGAAATGAAAGCTGTGACGTGGCAATATTCAACAACTCAAAATGTAAGACAACGCTCGCGTTGTTGGCTAATCATATACGAGAAAATGGCACCGTATTGAACTCGTTAGGCAAATTGAATGAAGTGATAGAAAGCGCCATCTATGCACATATTGCAAAACACAGGGCAATAGTTGCTTGGTTTGCAGATTACTACTGGAAGTGTGTATGAGGATTGCCCGGTGTTTTTTGTTTTCTAAAAGGATGTTCACCAATTGTTGCTAAATTGGTAGGTGAGAACTGTGGATAGTTTTCGTTCTATTGTTGTTGTGCATTCGGACAAAAGACACTTGCCAAGAGTTTGGCATTTCTGGTGTGAAATCTTGTGCCTGCAGGCTTGTGAATTCTGTCTCAGTGTCTGTCATGAAGTTCAAGTTGTATTGTATGTCAGAGCTAAGTCTCAGATGAACATCAAATGGACTTAAAGCAAGCAGATCTCATATGCGACCTGGATTATGCGTCACAGCAGTCGGTTGACTGATATACCCTGCTTGCAGCCAATGGGAGAGCTGTATGATTGAGAGTCCTGTGGTAAATGACCCGACAGCACTGATTACACTGCAGGCATATTTTTAATATCTAGAAAGTCATGCTGGGCACACATCTGTATCGATAAAGTAACGCAGTTTATATGTGGGGTTCGAGGGTTTCATATTTGTGGGGGTTGAATATATGGGTAGGAGTACAGGATCGAAGACAGGGAGGGGGCAGACCAGATATTTGGTAGGATATCTGTACAGGACAGGAGGACGGGGGAGGGTACTGACCTGATGCAGGATGCATGACATAAGTATGGGGGGATAGGGGACATGAAGAGCAACGAGGCCCAGGGCTGACGAGTGGCCTGGAGGGTAGGGGAGCTCTCCGTAGGTCCTCCCTCGGGAGTTGACCCTGTGGGACAAATGCGGTTACGGATTCAAAACAAACAAACATACCTGAGATTTCGTTCCCATGAAACTTTGTTACCACGCAATGTAAATTTTGGACGCCAGTGATATTTCTATACAATTTAAGGGCCAAACAGTATATTTCTTCATTTCTTTTCAACAGCAGTAAAACATTGTGATGATTCATCTTAGATGAATAGACACATGGATTTGTCGCCACAGGCCAATGGCCACAGAACCCTGGCTAACCCAAATTTCGCCAAATCTTGTCTCAGTACATAACATCATTAGGAGACACGGACCAACGAGTGCTCTTGTATCATTTACGTTACAGAGAAAGTTGCACACCAACATGTGTAGAACGCACCCCTTTAGTTATCCTGGCTATCTGTTATTGATGATTGTATCCCCAACAAGCTTGTTACAATTAGACCCAGGGACAAACCATTTATGAATAACTATGTGAGGCGTTTGATTCGGCAGCGGAACCGTCAATATCACAAATATCTGCGAACAAAGGTACTCCGTGACTGGGCCATTTACAAGGCCATGAGAAATAAAACTGTATCTGCAATCCGAACTGCTAAACACAATCATTATAACCATCTCCAACAACAGCTTCAACAAAAAGATCTATCACCACGTAAATGGTGGAATATCTCCATGGACCTTTTTGGAAACAAGAAAATACTTTCTATTCCATCAATTAAAGCAGGCAACCATGTGGTTGCTTGCAACAAGCAAAAAGCAGAACTCTTTAACAGATACTTTGCCTCTCACTCCCAACTACCACCAGGACCAGATCTACCCCTTTTAACATATAAAACGACTTCCCGCCTAACACACATAAACCTCACAAAATCACATGTTCTTAAAGTACTCACCCAATTAAAAATATCCAAAGCGACAGGACCTGATGGTGTGGGGAACTTTATTCTCAAATTAGCTGCCCCCATCCTAGCTAATCCTCTTTGCCACCTATTCAATGTTTCTCTTTCCAGAGGAATATTCCCAGATATCTGGAAACGAGCACATGTCTTACCAGTCTTCAAAAAGGGAGATAGACAGGACAAAGCAAACTACCGCCCAATCTCTCTTCTCCCGAACATCTCCAAAGTTTTTGAGCGTCTTGTTTATAAATTCCTTTATGAATACCTTTCAGAAAACAACCTCCTGTGTCCCAAGCAGTCTGGTTTTAGACAAAAAGACTCTAGTGTCTGTAAGTTGATACACATTGTACACACTATTTATGAGGCTCTTGAGAATGGCAAGGAAGTCTGTGCCATATTTTTAGACATTTCCAAAGCATTTGACAAAGTATGGCATGAAGGTCTATTATTCAAATTGAAACAGATTGGAGTTGGGGGCCCTTTACTGAACTGGTTCCAGACATACCTTGTTGGTCGGCTCCAGAGAGTAATTATCAAAGGCCAGGAGTCAACATGGTTACCAATAACGGCGGGAGTCCCTCAAGGTTCAATCCTTGGTCCTCTGCTATTCTTAATTTTTATCAATGACCTCCCGCAAGGCATTGAGAGCAATGTTGATCTCTTTGCAGATGACACCTCCCTTCTTGATATCATAGACAACCCTACCTCCACATCTAACAAGATGAATAGAGATCTAGAGGCCATTCATGACTGGGCCCTACGGTGGAGGGTTACCTTCAACCCAGACAAGACAGTCACCATGGTCTTCTCCACTAAAGTTAACAAACCTATACACCCCTCTTTGATTTTCCAGGGCAAGATTCTTACCCAATCGTGTCAACACAAACATCTTGGACTTACCCTATCTGATAATCTGTCTTGGAATAAACACATAGATAACCTACTAACATCTGCCTCAAAAAAGATTGGACAACTGAAGAGGCTAAAATTCAAAGTCACATGTGATACCCTACTAACCCTTTACAATACCATGGTTCGCTCTTCCCTAGAATATGCTGATGTTGTTTGGGATGGATGCCCTGATTACCTCTCTGAAAAACTCGAAACCATCCAATATGCAGCTGCTAAAATCTGTACTGGTGCCATGAATGGTACCAGTGGTCAAACTATCAAAAGTGAGCTAGGATTACCTACTCTCACGTCAAGACGGTCCCTCCATCGTGTTACCCTACTACACAAAGTCCTCCACGAGGATTTTGCTTCTTATTTAAAGCCACTACTGCCTACTAGTGCAACGGCATCAAACTATAATCTTAGAAATAAAGACTTATTGGTTCTCCCCACCAAAGCTGGCATTACCAACAGATTTGCAAATTCCTTTGTCCATGCATCAATTAAAATTTGGAACTCATTGCCTCTTGAGATACGTAGAATTGAAAAAACAAACTCGTTCAAATCTGCATTATCTAATTATTATGCCTTCCAACCACCAGCCAAAGCCCCCAAATATTATGCCTCAGGTCTTAGGCCAGCATCAGTCCTTCAATCAAGACTGCGTTATCGATTCAGTGCATTAAATGCTCATTTGTATACTCATAATATTGTTGCTGACCCTTCATGTTCTTGTGGCCATGATTGGGAAGATGAGATCCACTTCTTTGCCATATGCCCGAAATATGCTGCTCTGAGAGTTGTGATGATTGACCAGCTTGACTCTTATCTAACAAATGTAAACTATATGTCTCCTGAACAATTGTGCTCACTGCTACTGTATGGTTCAAGTACATTTTCTGAAGTTACAAACTCACTTATATTTGTAGCAGCACAAAATTTCATTGTTTCAAGTGAACGTTTCAGGATTCCAGGTTTCTAATATAAGAATAGGATTGTTACATCACTTGAATATCAGACCGTGCATTTTTTTCTATCCATCTTATGTTATATTATACTGTATATATTCTCTGTCTGACAATTGTAGATAATTTCAGTGTCTTATTGACCTTGCTATGTCAAATTATTTGTATTTAACTTTATTCATCATATATTGTATTACTTTGTTGGGGTGGTTACCCCGATTAGCCCCATGGCTATTTGTAATAACCCCTTTAAAGAAATAAAGATTATATATATCCTGGCAAACATTCAGGCTATTAGCTAAAGCGAGGCTGTTAAGCCAGACCTTCTGGTGCATATCCATTGATCAACATTGGTGGTTTCATTCAATCTTTTAGTGAAGTGTACTTCATTTTCATGAAATGTAAGTGACTTACAGAGAGATTTCAGGAGCGGATCCAGCCCTAAATTTGACTGGTGCTAAAAGTGAATATGTCCACTGAGCACCTTAGGTGCTCAGCACTACCGGCTGGGGGTCTGGGGGCCGCTCAAGGCCCCCAGAAGCCAAAGGGTTATTGATGCTCTGAGATGCATTATCAGCCATTCCTGGCACTTAAAATTATGAATTTTATGAACTTACTTTACAAGAAATTTCATTTTATTTCTAGTATTTCTTAGCCATATACTGAACCACTCATTACTCACTACTTATTTTTGCAATGGATTTTATAATACTAATTTATGGGTAAAATATTTCTTTATTTCTGAAACTGTAATGATTGCTTACATATTACACTTCACATTCACTATCCCCACAGGGCGGGGTAGTGAATACCTCCAAATTCTCCTTAAAAGATATCCCATTTACATTTTTTTGACGTGCCCAATCAGCCAGTGGACAAACAAGTAAAATTAGATCTTGTCTGCGCAAATCAACACAATAAAAGTTTTATTTTCAAATACATTTTTCAATTTTTGAATGCCCACATGGCTAGAAAATATGGTTCACAAAATGTGCACTATGCGAAAGGTGAGAACACTATCTCTGCCCCCTCCCGGGGATTCAATTAACTGGTGCATTTACCTGTTTAATTCTAAATACACTCCATCCAAAACTGGCAAAAGAGGTCCGGGCTACCAGTATATGTTGACCAGTATAATCTACCTTTAATGTTACAATACTACCTACTAGTATTATTTATAATTTCCTAAAAATCTGCTGCTTGAATAATTATACTTCTATACCAAGTTTTCAAAGTCATCTTCCACTTTAAAGTGAAGAGATGACTTCAACGAGGGTTGCTTATCAGCGCTCATAGCGGCGAGTGTAATCACGCTGCTGCCGTGAATGATAACTAGTTATCTCCACACTAATCTCTATCTCCCCATGCCAATATCTGCCGTCCCGGCTGAGTCCTCTTCCTAAATCCACCTGTCCCAGATTTTTTTTAAGGAAATCTATCCGGGGCATGATGCCCTTTAACTGCCTGTCTAAACTGGTGGTGTGAACAGGCAGGAATCAGCTCGCGGATTTGACCGGTGCCAAACATCCAGTTTTTGAACTGAGCGGTGACGTGTCACCGGAACCACCAACGTGGATCCGCCGGTGGATTTTCACTGATCTCTTTAGGTGAAAAATCAATCGCGAGGAATTGCAAAAATAAAATGAACTAAACCATTCAGATTAGTGCTTATAAACAAAGTCTAAATAAAGTTACTAATTAATGTTTTTAAAGCTTCAAAGTAGTTAATAGCATTATTCAGGGATGTGGAGGTGTTCATTATGTCATGCTGTCGAAGTTGCATTTTCTTAGCACTTGACAAGGTCTCTTGGGTAAGAAATCTCCAGGAACCATCTGTATTAAACTATTGCCTATTGGTAATTTGCCTCTGATGGCTACTCCCTTATATCTATCCCTCTGGTAGGAGGAAGTGGATGACTCCTGCTGCCTGCTATAATATAAGCAAATCAAGGCGCTGTTCTTAGTAAACTTGTTAAAAGTGTCATTATCAAAAGTTGAAATACACATACCTTTTTTATTGATAAACAAAAAGCAGCTTGAATAATGTGTGCTTCAGGGTGTTTTTTTAGTAGAATTGTACTTGTCATTGGGAAGTCACCCATACTTGTGTAGGTCCCCGTCTTGGTAAGTCACTGTCTTAGTTCAATACTTTCTAAACTTGCTCCTACACAGATGTAGCCTTTTCCTGACAAAATTCATCTGCATCCTTGAATCAACTTAACTCCTATTGCCAGGCTGAAGGCGATTTTGATATGTACCGGTATTGGTTGAAATTATGATTGTGGTACACTTATCTTATCAGAAGTGTTCTAATAATTCTGGTATGTACCAGAATTGTAAAATTCTTTGAACATTTTTGGTATGTACCAGGATTGAGGTCCCAGAGTACTTACAAGATAATCAGACCTAGCACTGTGATTTCGCCTTTAGCACGTTCAAGCTTCATTACTCTTATAATATCCAATTACAGATACCTGGCTGATCAATTCCCTTTGAAATTTACCTATCAGTAAATGATTTGACTGTTGTTACTTTTTTCTAGGGAATGAGTCTTCCAAGACTTACAGGGGCGCTGAGGGTGTTTGCTGCTCTCAGCCCCGCAGACGAGCTCAATATTGATGTACAGGAGAAAGACATTGTGGAAAAGAGAGAGTTTGAGGCCAAGAAGAGGTCACAGGATGGTCTCACATGGCAAGCCATAGGAGATCTAGTTCATAAGCATGCTAAAGCTGACAAGAAAACTGAGATAGTGCCAACGCTACGCCAGCTCTATAATGTTACAAAGGACATTGGTAAGGACTTGTGTAATTTCGGTATGCCAAATCTAATTTCTGATGGAAAACTAGATTAACAATTAAGTACTAAATACAAATCCTAGAGAAAAAAGAGACTTCTTAGAAATCGCAATATTTTTATCAAATCATTATATTTTCCTCATATTTCCTTTACTTTTAACTCCTACAAACAACTAGCCTCATATCTTTAGGGTCCAAAAAATTGGGCAGGGCTAGGAGAATATGTGCCTTTGCACCTTCACTTGCTCGGAAGCAATTATTCTAAGTATTATTCAAAAATGAGGTGAAACACACATAAGATTAATATTTCAATTTTTTTGGAAGGGGGGGGGGGACAACTCGTAATCTGTAGTGGGACTACAGGATTTGCCAAAGCATTAAATTAGTCAATTGGCTCAATACATGAAGTTTAATTTTCATTATAATGTAAAGGTATCTTCATTAGGTATTTCCTTATTAATGCATGCTATCTCACAGAGCTGGTTGTACTTGTGAGGAATAAGTTAATACATTGTAAGTTGTCACTGGTAATGAAGCAATTCAATATGCATTGTGGTAACATTCAGAGCATCTCCTAAGATCTAAGATAGTCTTCCCTCACTGAATTTTGTTCCTCTTTTACAGTGGGTGGTGATGGATCAACGGAAACTCTCGAGGGAGGTGCTGCGTTGCTCTTTGATACATTCAAAGCCTCGGAGAATGTTAGCCATAAAGAATCTTCAAAGCTGCGTGGCATCTTTGGACCGTTTCCAGCCTCTGCAGCATCCAAAGCCTGTAACCTAGTCAACCGCATCATCTCCTGGCTACCAGAGGAAACTGTTGAGGAGCTCAATAAAGAGACTAGCGATGAACCCGAAGATTCTGCTGCCGAGTTTGGCAAAGGAATTAAATTTAATTTATCCGAGGATCTGAATGAGGATGAAGAGTATGTGTCTGAGGATTCAGACGAGGAAGAGACTGAGTTCGATCTCAAGTATTCACAAGTATATGACGAAAAAGCAGGGAAGTCAAAGATTAAAAGGACTAAAAGTGTAGATACAGGGTGGTTGAAAAATGAAGTGGAAAAATACTTTGGCAAAAACGAGGCCCTAGGGCTTTCAATACTGGATATGTGTAGCACTCTGTTTGATACCCTGTCTTCTTCAAAATCAGATTCAGAGCTACAGAATGATGTAAGTCAATGCAATTTTTTCATATTTAATTTTAGGAATATTATGTAAAGATATTTAAGAATATGCACTTCATACTATTATTATATGGTACCTACCATGTCACACACTGTTTTAATGATAAAAATTCATGACTTGATTTCATATGTGAAAATATGACATAATGCACGATGACTTGTCATTTCCAAAATTTAACAACTTGTTAGTATTGTTTTTTGTCTGTCGTCAAATCCTCATTAAAAATCACTGTGACACCATGAAGAGCATGGATGATATCTTAACACAAAAAGCAGAGTCTTTAAACAATTGCCATCCACTCCTACTGTTAGGTCTAGCCTGGGAGTAGGATGTAGGCACCTCTTTGCTTAAAATTAAGAACTAAGGGATTCCACTGTTCCTATATTTAATACAATTTTGTTGGACATAGACTAAGAGGGACTTGGCTCATTTTTCCTCCTCAACTTGTCTTGATGTACATTAACGTTTTTTGTTTCCACAGTTATTTGAGTTTCTGGGATTTGAGAGGTTTGAACTGATAGAAAGCCTCCTACAGAATAGGCAAAAAGTGATTGCGGTTACCATGGATACTGCAGTTGAAACATTCCTGAATGCTCCCCAAGGTAAACTCCATTTATTGTCCATAAAGATTGGAATGATCTCCTAACCACAAATTTTGATTTATTCAAATTTTACAAAAATATTTCTTTAAACAAATATTTTATTTCTTTTGATTTCGAAATATATTTCTGTTTGTGTTCCATTAAGAACAAAAATTAGTTCATTTTCCTTAGATACCATTAAGTATCACATAACTTCATGCAATAACTTCAGAAAATTATCAAATAAGAACAATCAGTTTACTCATAAGTAAATGCAGGTAATAAGCTCTGCCATCAACAGAGCATGGTAAAACAATCACCTCTTAGCAAAAATCTCTTAATATATATGTTTATTAATTATATTTAGTGTATAACTCTCATTGCAGCTATGGGCAAAGGCCAAGGAGAATCTGCCCCAATCTTTGGATGTCAAGTAACTGTTCAGGTAAAACTTTATGAAAGTCCTATGTTCATTTCTGCTAGAAGGAGCATACAGAAATACCAGTTAAAACTCCCAAGTGTAGCTTAGATTAGATTTAAACTTTAAAGAAAGTCTAAATTCTCAACATGTGACACATTTGAACACCACTATTCTGTACTTTGTAGGCAACTGGGTTTATATTCTTTCAGACATGGTTTGCTTCATTGAAACACCCACAGCTTCAAACGGCCATCACAGGTCTTATTTTTTTCCTGTGAGAGCATTTGGGTTGAGAAAATACCTGTGGCTCTAACCAGAATATTTATAGTTTTTTTTGTGCAATGTTGTGATACATGCTGGGATGTCATTTTGGTTTTATGAGAACCTGCCTTTTTGGATGGGTTTACATTACTACCCTCCATATCACTAAGGGTGTTACTGAGTGGTATTACTAAAAATGTTCCTTTGACTCTAGAGTCTAGACTGAAGGTATTTAAAGAACTCATAGAACTACCAAATGGTTTGAAGTTTATTTGTTCAAAGGGGATGTTCATATAGTGGCTTCCATGCATATAAGACATTTTTTGGTAAATGCTGTCAGACAACCATTAGCATTTTCATGGTCATGACTGAACGCAAGTATGAACTTACTACAGTACCAATCTGGCACTGCTCAATAAACAGTGTTTGTTTGGTCATAACCAGGCTAAGGAAAGAAGCACCACAGTTACTTTTACCTTCAAGAAAATGAAACCTCAGTCTTTTAATGTGAAAGTATCTTAAGTTGGATTCACCTTCAAATCATCACTTAGGTGGAAGTATTAAATGTATGTAGCTATGAAAACATAGATCATGAAAAACATATATTTCTGATATTTTGACTGTTCTTGCTTTAGAGTGAAGAGGAGAAACAATTGCGCAAACTGATGAGAAAGGAAGAGAAGAAGATGGCCAGGAAGAGGGGTGAAGATATCGAGGACCAGGAAGAATACCTCATGGCCCTTGGATTTGACCCTAAGGAGTTGAGAGCAAAAAGGTACGCCAGTAGGTCTGAAATATACGCCCAAGGAAAAAGAGAATATAACCCAAATATCTCAATAGCACTCCAAACATATCAGCCAAATTTAGGGATGTATTCCTAATCTAAGTATTATTCAAAATGAATTATTCCATTAAACATTGTTACAGAATACAACATAAAAAGTTCCTATGAAATATAATTCCTAATATATTTCAAAATAAAGAATAGAGAATCTAGACTTTTCAGTAAAAGATTCTTGGACAGTTTGACAGATGTACAGGTAGCTTAAGATGTTGATCAAAATTTTATGGCCGTTTTTGATGTTAAACATGAACATGTATTTAGATTTTGAATTAATGAAATTTCAAATGCTAACTTAATACCTAAATGACAGCCCAATACGTTTTGTGGTATTGAATTTAAATATTTCAATATTGTGCATATGTTTTGAGCATTGATGCATTGATGTTTCAGGGAAGCTGCCCTGTTGGCTGCTAGCACCAGGCCGCTCTTTCCCCAGCGCAATTCAGCACCTATACCACAACAGATCCAGTACCCATTCGTATTTGATGCCCTGGCAGAGGCCAGGCAGTCAGCAGCTTTTGTTGGTGGTGCCAAGGTGAGTCAATCCACACAAACATTTTCCTATTTCTGTATCAAGTTATACAACTTAAAAATACTTGTAGGATTCTAATTATGCCAGTCTGGCTACTGACTAGATCTAGATTTTAGCTTATGAACTCAGCCATGTATTAGCAAATGACCTGGGTTGAAAAATATTGATAGCTATCTTCATTGACTTTAAAGTTGAAATTTTTCCTGCCTGGAATAGTGCTTTAGCAGAAACTACCAGTGTATTAGACAGATGCTGGCCAAGTCCCTTTTAATATGCGCTCTGTGTATTATTTCTTGACATCAACAAGCTATGCTATCAAAATAAGCAATGAAACAGGTGCACAATACTAGACGGTGTATCAAAACAACTGTAAACAATTTAAGTTATTTCTTGTTTTATAGGGTTCTGCAATTTCAAAGCTGTGCATTGATGAAAGGAATTGCTAATTTACAACATTGTACTTTTTATTGATAGACATAAACCTCAAGTTGAAGATGTGTGTGTATGTGTGTTTGGTTTATTTTTATTCATTCACGATTGTTTTTTTCACAATATTTGCTCCATAGGAAGTTATATGCTCCAATCAATCCTTGCAATAAATCAACGAAAGTTCTTGTGTAGGTTCTGCATTGTTAAGAGCGTCTGATTTTCAGAAACTACCATTTTCAAATAGTTTATCACACTCAGAGCAGACAAAACAGATCTGATGATTTCAGAAATATATTTCTAAAAAATATTTTTTTGGGGGGGGGGGAAATATTTGAAAGAGAAATGTTAAATAGAAGCCAGACAACAACACATTTTAAAATATTTTGCTTTATTCCCAAATTAATTTCGAAAGTGTGAGAGGAGCAGATAATACTTTCTAGAGGAACTCTGAGTGTGAATGAGTTAACATATTCTATTATTTAAGATTCTACATTTGAATTCATGATATTTGTGATTACTTTCAGTTGATGCTTCCTCTCAACTTTGAGCGAGAGCAGGATGGTATGTATGAGGAAGTGAACATCCCTCATACGTCCCAGGCACCAGCAGAGATAGGAAAGAGGCTTGTACCTATAGCCAGTCTGGACGAGGTATGATTATCATGTTTTATATATAACTGATTCAGGTAGAGAAGGGTAAGAAGAGTATGTATTGAATGTTCAACCCTTTCATGTGTGCCGCAGCCAAAAAACAGCTTGACATTATTTTGTATCTTTTTCTAGGCCAAGGCATATTTGGGAAAGTAATTGAAGACATATCTCCTATGATTTGTATAGAAATAAGATTCACAGAGAACATTATAAATTCAGTACCAGTTTAAGCCTATTAGATTTAAGGAGTACCTGTTTATTAGTCAATCAATTTTAGTTTTAATATACTCTAAAGAGGACTAGTGGCAGCACTTAGTCAATGGGGCACAGAAAGGCCTTTCTTTTCACTCTTCGGGCATCAAGCTGACGGTGTTGTTCATCTTACTATTGACACTCAGGAAACCTTTACATCCTTTCATTACTGAATCCGGGTTGAATGTAATAGCACTAATGTTAAAATACCAAGTATATAGTATGCTGTGTATGTGATGGTGTGATGTATGTACAGAGCTCAGTATTCAGTCTTTCATATAAGAGATTTCATGGCCACCAATAATGATGATAATAATGATAATAATGATAATAATAATAATAATAATAATAATAATAATAATTATAGTAATGATAATAATATTGATAATTATAACAATAAAAATAATAATAATAATAGTGATAGAAATATTATACTCTTTATTACAAGTCTCACTCAGTATGGATAAACATATTCCAGACTAATGAAAACATATGCTTGTTCAATATACTGATCACTATAGAATGAGTTATGAGAGACATAAAGCATATCATTAGTACACTATGTATTGTCTACAGATTGGCCAGCTGGCATTTAAAGGCATGAAGAATTTGAACAGGATCCAGTCAGTGGTGTTTGAGACGGCCTACAGGACCAACGAGAACCTTCTCATATGTGCCCCGACAGGCGCCGGTAAAACCAACATCGCCATGCTCACCATACTGCACGAAATCAAACAGCACATCTCGCAAGGAGTCATCAAAAAGGACGAATTCAAGGTAAAAGGAAAAGGATTTACTTTGTTAATGAAACACGTTGTACCTGATATCATATATATGATGTGCTAATGATGATGCCTGCACCAACATAATTTTCAGAACTAACTTATTATGCGGGACAAGTAGTTCAGGATTTTTCTTGCCCGATATAATTTTTGACTTATGCTAGAAAGGCATGTATTGTTCATCATGGATTTAATGACTTAAAAAATATTTTTCTTTTCAGTTTTTTTACTTTGTTTGCATATTTCTGGGTATTTTGGCCATTTACTATGAAAAGAAATGTGTCTATCTAGTGTCAAGAAAATCAGCTTGCCTTTTTGGCCAAGGGAAAACTAAAACATACTTACCCAAAGCCCTTTTTAAAAAATTCACTTGCCTGTGCAAGCTGACAAGTACTTATTTAGGTGCCTGTCATGATACATGAAGTATTATCTATTGCAAATCCGTACTTGCTAATAAAAAAGATTTCATGTAAAATGACACATTTTCATGTTTGAGTTAGACACAGGTGAAATACCCATTTCATATCAGTCTTTGATGAAGTAAGTAGTAGATATAAGGCCAGGGCTAGTATAGTATGTCTTGTAAGAGTGTCCCCTACAACACATCGGACAGCCTGCCCCCTCCCAAAAAGTAAAAGAAAAAATATGAAATAATAGAATATATGTTAAAATTTATTTTTCAGTTCCTTTTTGGGCATCAGTCTGCATCAGTATGTGGGCCATTTATATCCCCCATCAGTACACTTCCCATTAAGAATTTTCTCTGCATCTGTGTCTATTTATTGTCTTGGATTCTATTATTTAGTATGTTTTTTGATTGGCAGGTCATTTATGTAGCTCCAATGAAGGCTCTTGCTGCTGAGATGGTGAGGAACTTTGGCAAGAGGTTAGAACCTCTTGGAATATCGGTGCGGGAACTGACCGGAGACATGCAGCTGACAAAATCAGAGATCCTCAAGACACAGGTACACAAATTAAAACATGTCTCGCTGTCTATAGAATGAATGGATTTCCGGATTGAAACCACCTTTGAAAGACTAGAAGCTAAAGCAATAGTAATGCCCTCCTGTCTTACAAAAATATGAATAAAGTGAAAAATGCTTTATATTTTGTTCTCTTTACACACATGCTTGAGGGCCAAGCTAAAAAGGTAGTTTAATACTTGTAGGGTTCGCTACCTTATGCCTTATGCTTCTTTATAAAACTTCCTTTAAAGATATTATGATGATACTGTACCACATACTCTGATAAAACATTTATAATGTGTTATATATCATAAAGATAGATGATGCCAGCACTGATCTATGATTCACATATAGATCCCTTAATTATTTTGAAATAGTTAATGATTTTAAGACATATCAGCATGATGTTATTTTAATGTACAATTATGTGCAAAAAATAATCAAACAAATCATGTTTTTGTGTTATGATAGTTAAATGTATATCTCTTTGTAGAAAATTATAAAACCAATCGTGGTCTTTGTGTTATTCAGATGCTGGTGACGACACCAGAGAAGTGGGACGTTGTTACACGGAAAAGCACAGGAGACGTGGCTCTGGCACAGCTCGTCAAACTCATCATCATTGACGAAATCCATCTTCTTCATGATGGCCGTGGTGCCGTCATCGAGAGTCTGGTAGCCAGGACATTGAGACAGGTACATACTCACTCAACCATTGATTTTCTCAATCTCATGGTCAGGGCATTAGCCAGGAATTAGAAACTGGTAGCCCAGAATTGGCAATTGTAAAATCGTTAAGGGGAACACAATATACCCAGATATCAACCATGAACTTATATGAATTTATCAAAATAAGACATAATATCCTTATACAATGTATTGGGAATTATATGGAGATGAAAACAATTAGGGTGTCCATAGTGGTGCTTTTTAAGGGTTTGGGTGTTCAAAAGATGCCCAGACAGCCTGCTGGCTAAGACTATGCTCATGGTCATCTATGCAAAGTTATTACATAGAAATTCATCTTGGATTTCAGATGACATATATGAATGAGATATTTTAATGATATGAAATGAATATTAAATTCCTGTGTAAATCATTTGTTATTTTGATTTCAATGTATATATTTTGACGTATGTATTTAACTTCCTACAGTTATTGGGAATCTTTTGACCATTTGTTCATGTATTGCACATGTCAACTGAAATTAACTCAGAAAACAAAAGGTTTCAATCATAACTTCTTTGTGAACAACATATTTCAAAATAGTGTTAAACCATGTGTGTGAGTGCGCTGTTTGAAAATGGCTTGAAGTATTTTGAGTATCATGAGTGTCATATTCTGGATATGTGGTACCAATGTCCATGTGTGTATTTTGAGTATCATGAGTGTCATATTCTGAGTATGTGGTACCAATGTCCATGTGTGTATTTTGAGTAATTTCATGAGTGTCATATTCTGAGTATGTGTTACTAATGTCCATGTGTGTATTTTGAGTATCATGAGTGTCATATTCTGAGTATGTGGTACAAATGTCCATGTGTGTATTTTGAGTATCATGAGTGTCATATTCTGGATATGTGGTACAAATGTCCATGTGTGTATTTTGAGTATCATGAGTGTCATATTCTGAGTATGTGGTACAAATGTCCATGTGTGTATTTTGAGTATCATGAGTGTCATATTCTGAGTATGTGGTACCAATGTCCATGTGTGTATTTTGAGTATCATGAGTGTCATGTTCTGGATATGTGGTACCAATGTCCATGTGTGTATTTTGAGTATCATGAGTGTCATATTCTGAGTATGTGGTACAAATGTCCATGTGTGTATTTTGAGTATCATGAGTGTCATATTCTGGATATGTGGTACCAATGTCCATGTGTGTATTTTGAGTATCATGAGTGTCATATTCTGAGTATGTGGTACAAATGTCCATGTGTGTATTTTGAGTATCATGAGTGTCATATTCTGAGTATGTGGTACTAATGTCCATGTGTGTATTTTGAGTATCATGAGTGTCATATTCTGAGTATGTGTTACTAATGTCCATGTGTGTATTTTGAGTATCATGAGTGTCATATTCTGAGTATGTGTTACTAATGTCCATGTGTGTATTTTGAGTATCATGAGTGTCATATTCTGAGTATGTGTTACTAATGTCCATGTGTGTATTTTGAGTATCATGAGTGTCATATTCTGAGTATGTGTTACTGATGTCCATGTGTGTATTTTGAGTATCATGAGTGTCATATTCTGGATATGTGGTACCAATGTCCATGTGTGTATTTTGAGTATCATGAGTGTCATATTCTGAGTATGTGATACCAATGTCCATGTGTGTATTTTGAGTATCATGAGTGTCATATTCTGAGTATGTGGTACCAATGTCCATGTGTGTATTTTCAGGTGGAGACCTCCCAGAGCATGATTCGTATAGTGGGTCTCTCAGCCACCCTTCCCAACTATTTAGATGTGGCCACCTTTCTCCATGTAAACCCTTTCCTTGGACTCTTCTTCTTCGATGGCAGATTCAGACCTGTACCATTAGGACAGACTTTCATTGGTAAGCTTGTACTACCTAAGACAACAGCATTGGTGCATAAGTATTGCCTAAATATGTCCAACGGTATATATTTTGGAATAATCATTTATCCACAAAAACTAAAATTTTATAAAGATGCCTTATAATAATAGTAATAATAATAATAATAATAATGATAATGATAATAATAATAATGATTAGGGCTGTGCTCATCAGCCATTTTTTTGCGATCCGATTAATTGCCTAATTTTTCTCGATGTCGATTTTCTCGATTCGATTCTGTCGCGCGCGGTAGTGCTTGGAAAAGTGTGGTGGGGGCCGGACCAGCACCATGTAAAATACATTGCGTGGTCCTCTCCACACCTTTCCGAGTACTACCGCGCGCGATAGTATCTATCGTAGTGCATTTTCAATGGCGGCCGTCTGTGGCCGGCTCAGCGCCGCGGACTTTTTAAAAAATAGGGTAGGCTCTTTTGTATTTTGGGGGTAGGGAAAACAATGGAGGTAGGGGGGGCCGTATCGAGTTCGGCAATCGATGTCCTCTCATGTTGAACATCGATCTTACGACTTTGCCGATCCATCGATGTCGTGCCTATCGAGCCCAGCCCTGATAATGATAATAATAGTAATAATAATAATAATGATAATAATAATAATGATAATAATCTTTATTTAAAGAGGGTAACTCAGTCCAATGGTAAGGACCTTCCCTGAGGCCCTCTGAATGCCTTAATTTAGTAAGCTCTATTTTGGTTGACTTACACATATATAGAAAATTGCAACTGTATGGTCAGAACCTTGTTTTGCATTTTTATACATCATAATTTTGTATTTCTATACATTACAGCAGATTCAGGACATGAACTATGTGTGCTATAATTTTCTTTGCTTTTCTTTAAGGCGTGAAGGCTACCAATGTGATCCAGCAGATTCAGGACATGAACTACGTGTGCTATGAGAAGGTGCTGCAGCAGGTGCGTAACGGCGAGCAGGTCATGGTGTTCGTACACGCCCGTAACGAGACGGTGCGCACCGCCATGCTGCTGCGAGAGATGGCCAATAACAAGGGCCATAAGGCACACTTCGCACCTGCCCAAGGGAACAAGCTTGGGGAAGCGTTGAAACAGGTACTGTGTACAGCTTTAATTTAGACTGCTAAAAATTTCGCTTTACAGCCCTACTGGATGGTATTTGTGCTACTTGAAATTTGCGCATTCAAGCACTCAAACTATATATGTATTTCTATATAGATATTAAATTGAAGGATATTATATTCGTGCTATCGTGGGGAACACGGAAATAGCAAAAATTAAATGCTTGTTAAAAATACCAATTACTAGTATACAGTATGTCACTTTCGTGTGATTGAGTGGCTCCCCTTGAAAATCTTCATGCTATTTTAGTATAGGTGGCTAGTGAACTCACCATAGTTAGAAATGGAATTTGAGAAGTTTGCTTTACAGTATAAAGGGTTGCTTTCCTGGACTGAATACCATCAGTGTGAAAGTTGCTTGATTAAAAAATTTCAGCCCTCCCAAACATGGATTTATATCAGAAACATGTACAACTGGGATGAGTGAGATAGTGACTTGCATACCAATGCAAATACAAATAACTTTTACTTGAAAAGACATCTGCAGTTCTTCCTTTGGACGAAAGTAGCCTAAGCACTGGAAGGTTAATTATGCTAGCCACCTATTTATCATCTCCTTTTTCTCCTCCGGTTTCCAGATCAGCAAGTCGAGGAACCGGCAGCTGCGAGAGCTGTTTCCGGACGGCTTCGGGACTCACCATGCTGGCATGCTGAGACAGGACAGGAACCTGGTGGAGAGGTATTTTGCTGATGGGCATATCAAGGTCCTGGTGTGTACCGCCACGCTGGCCTGGGGTGTCAATCTACCCGCGCATGCTGTCATCATCAAGGTAAGCGCGAGCCTCATTTCTGAGTTTATATATGTTTTCTGAATGCCAAAGCTTATCATTTTATTTTTCATTAAATCCATAACATATTGTCCTCATACAATATTAACTACAGGAATGTACATGATGTTATTTTTTAACTGTATGTCCAAAACTGTACCATATGTAAAAATATTACTGATCAATTGCTAACTGTTCTACTTGCAGGGCACCAATATTTATGATGCCAAGAAGGGTGCGTTTGTGGATCTGGGTATCTTGGATGTAATGCAGATATTTGGTCGCGCTGGTCGTCCGCAGTTTGACCAGTATGGTCATGGTACCATCATCACTACCCACAACAAGCTGTCCCACTACCTCTCCCTGCTGACCAGACAGAACCCCATAGAGAGTCAGTTCATCAACAGCCTCACAGACAATCTCAATGCTGAGGTCAGTAACCCAACTTTCACACCTTTGAAAAATTGTTTAGAAATTTCATTTGTAACAATTGCTATTAGATATGTTTTGGTTTTATGCCGTATTTACCTAATACCGCATGAACAATTTCAATGATTAGATTTACTAGAATATACTATGATTTTTCCTGTTATTACTCTGCTGAAATCTCATGTTTTAATGGAGGGAAGCTAGAATTGTAGGAACCTAGAATGTACTAGAGTTTGTATTAGTCTAACACCTAATACAAACCTTTCTTTTTAGATCTCCTTGGGCACAGTGACCAATGTGGAGGAGGCTGTCAAGTGGCTCAGCTACACATACCTCTATGTGCGAATGCGCTACAACCCACTAGCCTACGGCATCAGCATCACCGAAGCTCAGGAAGACCCGGGCCTGGATCAGAAACGTCGAGACCTCATCCTCACTGCTGGTCGGTCACTCGACAAATCCCGGATGGTGCGCTTTGAGGAGCGTACCGGGTATTTCTCTCCCACCGATCTTGGCCGCACCTCCAGTCATTTCTACATCAAGTACGATACAGTGGAGGTTTTCAACGAGCATCTGAAGACCGCACTGAACGAGGGCGAGATTCTGGGCATGGTGTCGAAGTCGCAGGAGTTTGAACAGATCAAGGTGCGGGAGGAGGAGATGACGGAGCTGGAGGGTCATCTTAACGACTCCTGCGTGATGGCCGTGCCGGGCGGCATAGAGAATACTTACGGAAAGGTCAACATTCTGCTGCAGACCTACGTGTCCAGAGTAGGCGTGGACTGCTTCTCTTTGGTCTCAGATATGTCCTATGTAGCACAGGTAAAACACACTTCATTGTCAAACCCATTATCTCATAACAAGGTCAGCATTCTGCTGCAGACCTACGTGTCCAGAGACTGCTTTTCCTTGGTCTCTGATATGTACTATGTAGCATAGGTAAAATACACTTCATTTTCCACCTATTACTGTATACCATGTTAATATAACGGCAGTTTAATCAATATGTTTTTTGCGCACCCTGCATCCCTATTTGAAGCCTTGAATTATTTTCTTGTAAAGATAGCTATCCATAACCAAAGTTTGATGTTGCAAAGGGCCCGTTTTTTAATGTGCATTGTGCATCTTATTTTCCATCAACTCTCAGAATGCGGCCAGAATCATCAGAGCGCTGTTTGAGGTGGTTCTGAGGAAGGGCTGGCCCACGATGGCGGCTCGTCTCCTCAACCTGAGCAAGGTGGTGGACAAGCGACTCTGGGGCTTCGAGAGTCCCATGCGCCAGTTCCCCGTGCTCGGCACCGACATCCTCAACAAACTGGAGAACAGGAAGCTCACCATAGACAAGCTGAAAGAAATGGATGCCAAGGAAATAGGTGAACATCCTTACCTCGCTGTGACGTTTTATCCCTTCCAATGCTGAGGCTACTTTTGTCCAAAGCACCAGGACGTAAACATTTTGATAACCATCTAAACCCTGTCATGTTGGTATTCATTTGATAGCTATCGCTGAGTACTCTCAGATGAGTACCCATCTCCATCTGCCAGGGTTATAGTCATTTTTTTTTTTCATCTTTTTGTATTGGTCAAACTAGTTTAAGTTACCAGCAGCATAGGGATTTAGCCTTAGATATTTTATATTGAATTTTAACTGTGACTGTAATTGTTGTGCTAAATAGGTTCTCATATATTCAAAGCCAATCTTTCTGGATTTAATTTCGATCTTGTGCAATGCGGAACTACATGTGGTTCCTATTAGTGCGAGTTTAGTGGTTAATTATTTTTTTTGAAAAATTAGAATTTGATAAACCTTAGAATTAAGATTACATGAATAGGGGGAGATATTTGAGTGTATGGCATGTGCTGATTGCCAGACAGTTAGAGTTTTGTGGTACTAGCCAAAGACTTCCTAAGACAAGAATTCATCAGAATATTTTTACGCAGATATGAATGTAGTATACTGAGAAAGGAAACACTGCAAAACGAAAATTGCAAATTTATGTTCCATATCTGCATGCCGATTGTTTTGGATCTCTTCTTGAGATGATATGTTTTGTAGTGAATGTATTTTAACGTATCATGCTAATGTCATTTTTAGGTCACATGATTCACCATGTGCGTATGGGCGCCAAAGTGAAGCAGTTCGTCCACCAGATTCCGCAGCTCATCCTTGAGGCTAACATTCAACCAATCACGAGGACGGTTCTCAGAGTGAGGCTGGATATCAAGACGGATTTCCGCTGGGATGATAAGATTCACGGCGGCGCTGCTGAGTCGTTCTGGATCTGGGTGGAGGATCCGGAAAACAACCACATCTACCACTCAGAATACTTCCTTGTGCACAAGAAACATGTGAGTACTTCTGAAATGTATAAGGAAATTGTTATTTCATCCTAATACTGCTTTGTGCATAAGAAACATGTAAGTAGCTCTGAAGTGTAGATATTAAAGAACATCAATATTTCAACGAAATACCTCCTTATTACACAGTGCATAAAAAATATGTGAGAAACTTGTAATGTAAAAGGAAATTAATATTTCATCCAAATACCGCCTTGTGCAAAACATGTAAGTAGCTCTAAAATATGAATGGAAATCATTGTACCTTTACTTCACTATTAAGTCAATCTAACCTTGAAATGTTCTGAATCACAATCATTTAAAACATTCAAAATTATATTTAAAATACTTATAATCCTGCTTAGTTTTGGTTGATGTAGTGCAATGTATTAATTTATGATACTTTTTTCATGTCTATACTCCATGGTGAATTCTATGCAGAAGTATGAATGCAGTATAAAAGATAAATACAACTATTATATATGTTAAGCAGGGAGTATTGTGAATTTAGAATTTGAGGCTCGAAATATTGAATGCAGTTGCAATTATTACCTATTTCTATTACATCGTGTTCAATGCACACTAGTTGCAAGGAAATAAGTGTTTTATTCCTGATTAATGTATGATTCATAGTCATAGCCTGCAGGGCGTGTGAGTTTCACACCCAAAGCCTCAGAAATCACCACCCAAAAAATTTGTGAGTAATTTCTTAAAATGTCAATTTCAAGCATATATTTGATTTTTTTTCACCTCAATATAATTCTCATGAATTGTAAAAGGATATTATTTCAATAACTGAATACATGCTTATGGTTGTAATCTGAGTATTATGTGTTCTTCCTTTAAAAATTGGATGCCCAAAAATGTTACATTTGTCAATTTTGGGTACCCATTTTCAGAATCCTGGCTAAGACCTTTGTCTGATTTCTATGTCTTAGGTACAAGCCAAGGAGCCCCAGGAAGTGGTTTTCACCATCCCTATCTTTGAGCCGCTACCGACCCAGTATTACGTGCGCGCCATCTCTGATCGCTGGCTTGGATCAGAGACGACCATTCCTATTTCATTCCAACATCTCATACTCCCAGAGAGGCATCCCCCACACACAGGTCAGTCACAAGGAAATTCTATAATTGAAGCTTCTGCCAGGAAGATATTATAAAGATAGTCATACATATATTTTGTGAGATGAGTTTCGATCAAGTTTGTCTCTTTACTAAGTATTGAGTATTTAGTGTGGTTATAAAGGAACTCATGTATTAATGTGTGTGTTGAAGAGAATGGCAAAACCAATAAAGAAAATAGAAACTTCATGATATCAAAATATAAAATGATGAAAACAACTGCTCCTTTTATATTGTAATTCCCTTAGAATCATTTCCCTGATATTGGTCATATTGAGTAATATGCTTGAGGGTTCAATTGCCAGCTATTGGTCCTAGGACTCTAACAGTGTATGTGAGTCCAATAGATTACACCCATTTGTTTACAACGTTTAGTGCCATATTTGCTAATTCATTATGCACAGAAAATGGCACCGTTCTAAATGCCTGGACTTTATAACAGGGTTTACAGAAAGTTGTATAGTATGCATTTTATCTACTGTAAAATCTCAGTAATTTGGGTCACTTTTTAACAATGACAATTTTTATGGGTTGAGGGTGGCCAATGTTTTCTGAAGATACAGTCAAAGCAGAGTAATATACTAATAGTGGCATAGATTTCCCTTAATGATGACCAGCGATAGATCAGTGGTGGCCCCGCTTTTCCTTGAAATTATTTTGCGCAATTATCATGGTGGCTCAAATACTTAGAGTGGTCTAAATTTTCGAGAATTTATGGCATTTGACTTGATTATAAGAGTAAATGTTTCCTCTTCCAGATTTGCTAGATCTGCAGCCATTGCCTCTCACGGCTCTGCAGAATTCGCGCTATGAGGCGCTCTACAAGTTCACCCACTACAACCCTATCCAGACCCAGATATTCCACACCCTGTACCACAGTGACGGGAACGTCCTCCTGGGCGCCCCTACAGGCTCGGGGAAAACCATAGCCGCAGAGATGGCCATCTTCAGGGTCTTCAACGAATACCCTAAGATGAAGGTCAGTCAAACAGGAAAATTAATTGATTAATTTTCAGGGTTTTCAATGAATACCCAAATTTTCAGATTAAATCATTACTTCACAAAATATTTTTAAAGATGACTCAACGATGCTACCAAATATTCATGGAAATTCCTTGGTAACAAAGTTAGCCATGATGATTTAGGCCTCTACATGGATGAACATGTTAAAACAGTGTATTGTAGGTGGCTTTGTAAGTTCAATGATAACATTCATTTCCAGTTACGATAACAAGATATTTTATTGCAGTAACATATTGAGGGTTTATGATGGTCTCAAAATCAACCGTTGACACCTATTGAGTATAGAACAAACTAAAATAATACATTATAATTTACCTGGCACTACTGCCCATTAGGAAAAGAAATAGGTGCAAAAATACTTTTTTTTGAAGATAACTTTGATCTGTTCTTTATTCATGTGAAGTTTCAGGAAAATTAAACATAATAGTGCCTTATTTGATTTACTCCTTGTGTATCTCAGGATGTTAGGCCTATATTGCAAAATTATGTGAAAAATTTCATCTTATGCAATTGACCTTCAAATACATTCTTCCTTCAAATACATTTAAATAATTATTGACAAAAAGGTTTGTTGATCACATGAACTTTCCCGCTATTTAATTTTTATGCAAAAGTAGTTTATAGTATATATGTTGAATGAACTGTTATTGAACGATTGCTTTTTAATTTTCCAGAGTGTCTATATAGCACCCTTGAAGGCCCTGGTCAGGGAAAGGATCGACGATTGGAAGATACGCATAGAGAAAAAACTCGGAAAGAAGTAACTTTTTATTTAATTCATCATTAATCATACAAATACTAGCATACAAAAATAATGATTACTCTTTTACCTCTGTGTTGAATAATCATGTAAAGAATTTTCTTTTCATAAATCTTTCCACTTGCACTGTATATTTTTATTAATCCACATCATTAAACCCAATCATGCTAGAAGCAGCAAATGGCGCCTCAAAATTTTGGTGATATCTTTCTAACAAAAGAAATATTTAGAAAATTTATGAAGAAGAATTTGTCATCAATTCTCTATCTACAACTCTCTTTCAAATATTTTGGGAATCTATGCTTCATTCTTAAGTGATTTTCAAAAATATGACAGGTCCAGATGACACTGGTCAAGTTGATTTCTAGGCGTGCTTGGGTTTAAACCCTTACACTGCTGGTGACTAATTTGGTCATCACAAAATGATACAAAAAAGTTGGAAAATGACTGAAACCCTGGCATGTGGGTACTCATCTGATTACTCAGCGAGAGCTTTCCAATGTATACCAACAAGACAGAGTTAACATGGTTTTCAAACCTTTTTTGCATTTTTCTGCCATGGTCGAAAGTAGCCTCAGCATGGAAAGGGTTAAATGGCTATTGTGGTACTTTTTTCAGGGTGGTTGAGTTGACAGGTGACGTGACGCCTGACATGTGGGCGGTGGCTAAGGCGGACCTGCAAAGGGTTAAATGACTATTGTGGTGTTTGTTTCAGGGTGGTTGAGTTGACAGGTGACGTGACACCTGACATGCGAGCGGTGGCCCAGGCAGATCTGGAAAGGGTTAAATGACTATTGTGGTACTTGTTTCAGGGTGGTTGAGTTGACGGGTGACGTGACGCCTGACATGAGGGCGGTGGCCCAGGCGGACCTGCAAAGGGTTAAATGACTATTCTGGTGCTTGTTTCAGGGTGGTTGAGTTGACAGGTGACGTGATGCCTGACATGAGGGCGGTGGCCCAGGCGGACCTGCAAAGGGTTAAATGACTATTCTGGTGCTTGTTTCAGGGTGGTTGAGTTGACGGGTGACGTGACGCCTGACATGAGGGCGGTGGCCCAGGCGGACCTGCAAAGGGTTAAATGACTATTCTGGTGCTTGTTTCAGGGTGGTTGAGTTGACAGGTGACGTGATGCCTGACATGAGGGCGGTGGCCCAGGCGGACCTGCAAAGGGTTAAATGACTATTCTGGTGCTTGTTTCAGGGTGGTTGAGTTGACGGGTGACGTGACGCCTGACATGAGGGCGGTGGCCCAGGCGGACCTGCAAAGGGTTAAATGACTATTGTGGTACTTGTTTCAGGGTGGTTGAGTTGACAGGTGACGTGATGCCTGACATGAGGGCGGTGGCCCAGGCGGACCTGGAAAGGGTTAAATGACTATTGTGGTACTTGTTTCAGGGTGGTTGAGTTGACTGGTGACGTGACGCCTGACATGCGAGCGGTGGCCCAGGCAGACCTGGAAAGGGTTAAATGGCTATTGTGGTACTTGTTTCAGGGTGGTTGAGTTGACGGGTGACGTGACGCCTGACATGCGAGCGGTGGCCCAGGCAGACCTGGAAAGGGTTAAATGGCTATTGTGGTACTTGTTTCAGGGTGGTTGAGTTGACAGGTGACGTGACGCCTGACATGCGAGCGGTGGCCCAGGCGGACCTGGAAAGGGTTAAATGACTATTGTGGTACTTGTTTCAGGGTGGTTGAGTTGACGGGTGACGTGACGCCTGACATGCGAGCGGTGGCCCAGGCAGATCTGGAAAGGGTTAAATGGCTATTTTGGTACTTGTTTCAGGGTGGTTGAGTTGACGGGTGACGTGACGCCTGACATGCGAGCGGTGGCCCAGGCAGATCTGGAAAGGGTTAAATGACTATTTTGGTACTTGTTTCAGGGTGGTTGAGTTGACGGGTGACGTGACGCCTGACATGCGAGCGGTGGCCCAGGCAGATCTGGAAAGGGTTAAATGACTATTTTGGTACTTGTTTCAGGGTGGTTGAGTTGACGGGTGACGTGACGCCTGACATGCGAGCGGTGGCCCAGGCGGACCTGGAAAGGGTTAAATGACTATTGTGGTACTTGTTTCAGGGTGGTTGAGTTGACGGGTGACGTGACGCCTGACATGCGAGCGGTGGCCCAGGCAGATCTGGAAAGGGTTAAATGACTATTTTGGTACTTGTTTCAGGGTGGTTGAGTTGACGGGTGACGTGACGCCTGACATGCGAGCGGTGGCCCAGGCAGATCTGGAAAGGGTTAAATGACTATTTTGGTACTTGTTTCAGGGTGGTTGAGTTGACGGGTGACGTGACGCCTGACATGCGGGCGGTGGCTAAGGCGGACCTGGAAAGGGTTAAATGACTATTGTGGTACTTGTTTCAGGGTGGTTGAGTTGACAGGTGACGTGACGCCTGACATGCGGGCGGTGGCTAAGGCGGACCTGGAAAGGGTTAAATGACTATTGTGGTACTTGTTTCAGGGTGGTTGAGTTGACAGGTGACGTGACGCCTGACAAGCGAGCGGTGGCCCAGGCGGACCTGGAAAGGGTTAAATGGCTATTGTGGTACTTGTTTCAGGGTGGTTGAGTTGACAGGTGACGTGACGCCTGACATGCGGGCGGTGGCTAAGGCGGACCTGGAAAGGGTTAAATGACTATTGTGGTACTTGTTTCAGGGTGGTTGAGTTGACAGGTGACGTGACGCCTGACAAGCGAGCGGTGGCCCAGGCGGACCTGGAAAGGGTTAAATGACTATTGTGGTACTTGTTTCAGGGTGGTTGAGTTGACAGGTGACGTGACGCCTGACATGCGGGCGGTGGCTAAGGCGGACCTGGAAAGGGTTAAATGGCTATTGTGGTGCTTCTTTCAGGGTGGTTGAGTTGACAGGTGACGTGACGCCTGACATGCGAGCGGTGGCCCAGGCGGACCTGATCGTCACCACACCTGAGAAGTGGGACGGTATTAGTCGCAGCTGGCAGAACAGGAGCTACGTCAAGGATGTCGCTCTGCTCGTCATTGATGAAATTCATCTCTTAGGTGAGGACTGAGACTATCAATCAAGTATACTGATGTTTTGATATATGAATATCTACATGCACATGTGTTCATTAAACTTCATTCTTGGACTTATGCTTGCTGACCTTTTTGCAGAATTAATCTACATTAAAAAAGAAATTAAGTTATGGATGAGTAGGATGTCTCAAGGGTAACTGTCAAAATTGATGTGTAGTTTTATGGTAAAATTCTTATTTGTGTTGGGCAACTGTATCAATCTCTTTAAAAATGAGCCCACGGCTGTGACATGCTGTATTTTTGGCAGCAGTTAGATATTGTTAGCAGGGTTGTATAAGTTATTCTCAATATATCACTGGTTTTAATTGTTGTTTGTTTGTTTTTATTTCCAGGTGAGGAACGTGGTCCCGTTCTTGAGGTGATTGTGTCCAGGACCAACTACATCTCTTCCCATACGGACCGCGCAGTTCGTGTCGTTGGTCTCTCCACTGCGTTAGCCAATGCCAGAGACCTGGCCGACTGGCTAAACATCAAAAATGTAAGACTTATAATGTGTAGTACATGAACTCGCTTAGATGAACGTATATAGTAAAAATGAAATTATATAGCTTTAATGAACTTATATAGTAAAAATGAAATTATATAGCTTGAATGAACTTATATAGTAAAAATGAATATTTTGCAAGAAAATCAATGTCTGGTAATACTGTATAATCTGAAAAATGGTGTACAGACATTTGTTAAACCTTCAAATGCTATGGCTACTTTCGTCTAAAGCACAAGAACACAAAGATTTTTGAAAACCATCTAAACCCTGTCATGTTCATATTCATTGGCTGGCTCCCATTAAGTACTCTCAGATGAGTATGCATGTGCCTCATTTTGTATTGGCCAAATTAGCCACCAGCAGCATAAGTGTTAAGCACAACCAATGGTAATCAGTTGGAAAGATTGCCATTTATTTATAAGTAACAATGTTTGTTTCAAGGATTTGCATTAATTGCTCTGTTTGTAAAAGAGGCCATAATTAGTCATCTTTATGCCTTTTGGAGGTGCCTGGCTAAAAACATGTTTTGTCAATTTTCTACAATGGCAAATGTTGATGAAGTATGTAGGAAGTGATTTTCAGTCAGACTCAATGGGGTGATATTGTGTTTTTCAGGTGGGGCTGTTTAACTTCCGGCCGTCAGTGCGGCCCGTCCCTCTTGAGGTTCACATCAGCGGCTTCCCGGGCAAACACTACTGCCCCAGAATGGCAACCATGAATAAACCTACATACCAAGGTGAGAGACATCAAATACTTTTCTCTTTTGATATATCGGTATTGAAAGATGCTTTGACAAACTGATTGTA
This sequence comes from Maea johnstoni, assembly GCA_963942565.1. Classification (NCBI taxonomy): domain Eukaryota; kingdom Metazoa; phylum Annelida; class Polychaeta; order Spionida; family Magelonidae; genus Maea; species Maea johnstoni. The sequence goes on along the minus strand of OZ012684.1, from coordinate 85,797,803 downwards.
TTTCTCAGAGTATCTTGCAATCTACTGTACACTGCCTTAATAGTCCGTGTGTAAAAACATTCCGGATTTTTCCGTTTGGAAGAATCCGGAATGTTTAAAAACGGACAAAAATGTAATGTGAAAAAAATAGAAGGGGAGCTACGCTCGTCCCTTTGTCCGTTAGTTTCACTGTCAGACAATAGGATGCGCCACTATCATCTTCACAGGCGTCATATATGCAGAATTAACTCTCTAATTATCAAATCATCTCTCTAATGCCTTTTTTTTAACCCTTTAACTTTGCTAATATAATTAAATGAAATATTTCAGCTCTTTTTTGGCCATTTTAACCCATCTCGTTCCCATTCATTTGTTTTAGTGCTTCCTGAATATGAAGCCATCATGAATGTTTGTGACATTCATTCCTTTGTCTTACCTGGTTGCTAATGGCAACTAGGTGAGTTGTTCTCACCTGATGTGGCAGGCAGCTTGAACATTTTGACTGCAATCAGAGAGCTTCTATCGTATGGAAGCTCCCTGATGTAATCTAATGATCAAATGCAGAAAAGTTCGAGCGTGGTCACGTCGCCGCCTTGACGGTTCACTTGACAAAAAATAGTTTACATCATGATCAGTAGATGTCGCTGCATGAGGGGATCGAATCCGAAATATTTAAACACCAGACTTTTTTGATTTTAAGAGATCCGTACTATTTAAGCACGGAATATTAAGGCAGTGTACAGTATTACAGTGGAGAAATTGATGAACATACTTTTTCTGTTTGATCAGTTCCAAATGTTTCTAGTTAGCTGTTAGCATCCTATCTAGCTGATAACTTTACATTTGAATGAATATATGAGTGTATAAAGGAGCTCTCATTCATCTACCACTTCAAAGTTTTAAATGGGTCTTCAGATATTTCCTAGGAGAAATGAATGATTGCAGTAGGTTTGGGTTGTATTATTGCTGATTTATAAATTTCAGCAATGTGTACCCTTTCTCCTCTTGGATTTGTGGTAATAGTTTTGATTGAAGGTCTTTCCAAGGTAAAGTAATTGAATGCTGTACGATATTTCATGGAGATATTGCTGATTTTTTATTCCAGCAATATGTACCCATTCTCCTCTAAAAAAAAGTGCTGATTTTTATTCCAGCAATACTTACCCACTCTCCTCTAAAACAGGTGTTGATTTTTTTTCCAGCAATACGTACCCACTCTACTCTAAAACCGGTAGAGGAGATTTTTTATTCGAGCAATACGTACCTACTCTTCTCTAAAATCGGTGCTGATTTTTTATTCGAGCAAAACGTACCCACTCTCCTCTAAAACCTGTGCTGATTTTTTTATTCCAGCAATACGTACCCACTCTCTTCTAAAACCGGTGCAGTTTTTTTATTCTAGCAATATGTACCAATTCTCCTATAAAACTGGTGCCGATTTTTTATTCCAGCAATACATAGCCATTTTCCTCCAAAACCGGTGCTGATTTTTTATTCCAGCAATGCATACCCACTCTCCTCTAAAATCGGTGGTGATTTTTTATTCTTGCAATATGCACCCACTCTCCTCTAAAACTGGTGCTGATTTTTTATTCCAGCAATACGGACCCACTCTCCTCTGAAACCGGTGCTGATATTTGTGTCGAGTCGTCGGCAGACCCGGCTGACCGCTCTGGACCTCATAGCTTTCCTTGCTGCAGAAGACAACCCCAAGCAATGGCTGCACACTCCTGAGATTGAGGTAGGGTGTTCTTTTATGCTGTTTCTTTTTGAAGGACCTGTAGTTATGTTTTATGCTGGTTTTATTACAACCAAAAATGAGGTAGGGTGTTCTTTTATGCTGTTTCTTTTTGCAGGACCTGTAGTAATGTTTTATGCTAGTTTTATTACAACCGAAATTGATGTAGGGTGTACCTTTATGCTGTTGTTTTCCAGGACTTGTTTTAATGTTTTATGCTGGTTTTATTACACCCACAATTGAGGTAGGGTATTCTTTTATGCTGTTTCTTTTTGTAGGACTTGTATTACTGTTTTATGCTGGAGTTATGCTGCACAGAATGTTTCTTTCAGTGGTTATGCTGTTTTATTATCATATGAATGGATCATAGCTTCATTGCTTTTCATTCTTGGAGACATCTAAGAATCTTTCACAAGACAGCCAAGATTAATCAATTGAAAAGCTTACTGATAAAACCTCTCTTGGATCTAGTTTCAAAACTGCCCATTTGAATCACATGCAGAATTTTAACAATTACGTCCAATGAATACAAGAAACAGCGGACATTGGCTTGAAGGGATCCTATCACAAATGTCGACCACCGGATACACAACCAGCAGATCTCACTCAACAGCCTCGGCATGACTCCTAGCCCAGGTGTTGACGAGAACCACTCAAGAGGTGCGTTCTGAGCCCTCATTTGCCTGGCTCCTAGTGATGTCACACTGAGACCAGATTTGGCGAGAGTAGGTGTGTCCGGGGCTTTTCTCTTCAGCTAAGGTTCTATGTGTAAAGGTAGAAGCCAAGGTGACATGGGTTGTTGATTGGTCACTGTTGGTCCGGCTGTATGTTGCCCAGGTTGTGCAGCAACAGAGGAGGTAGTTCACTGTTGAAGAACATTTTGAGAGTGACAGAAGAAAGAAGAACATAGCAATAAGGTATGAAAGCTATACAGAAAAAGATGAGATGCCATTCATATCCAACAATATTGGAAGATGCCAACAGCTAAGAACTTAATTTCGACTTTAACAAAACAACCTTCATGTGGTGCCAATTATATAATTTAAGTAACAATATTCACTATTATACAAATATGACATCCCTATGGGGTGTACTTCAGGAATGAATCCCGCGAGAGAGGATTGTCCCACCAGGATCAAGAATCTTCGCTTGAGGTATAAACATATTGAATGTGTCATATGATCAACAGACCAAGTGAATATTTCATCTTATTATACCTCACGTGAAGATTCTTGATTCTGATTGGTCAAGGGCCATGGATTAATCGTCATGATTTCCTCACTACTTAGTAACAGGCTGTTGTCCTGCACAGCTCGTGAATTAACATGTTAATCACGGCAACATGCAGCCGTGATTAACATGTTAATCACCGCTACCGGTCAATGAGCTCGATGCGCATGCGTGCATATTAAACGTCAGCCATCGCCTACGTGAAATCCACTAGGCTGACCGCCTCAACTTTAAAATTGTACCTAACAGGCACCAGGCAACGGATTTTTATCAAATAAAGATAGAATTATACAAACAAATAAGGTATGGAACGAACGTGACTGTTTTCGGGGGGTGTTTCAAGTAATAGATATGAGCGCCCAGTTTTCCTGGCGCAGATGCTATTTTATAAATGCTCGGATCTCTAAGTTAGAGTCTAACTGTGGTGAGGCCAATAGACAGCATTTACTAAACAACGGCCGGTACCACAGTTAGAGTTGCTCGAACTAATACAGACAGTAAAAGTACAAACAAACAAATAAAGGTTCAGTGTCTTGCTAATAAATAAGCACCTAGATTGATTAAGAGGTGGTATCAATAAATCAGGAGTTTAAACGTTTTCTGATACAAATTTTATTTGAAAAAGGAAGCGAAACATCGATTAGACTCATTTGAGTCAAACTGAAAATTTCCTCCTGTTGTACGTTTTGGGGCTTCTGTTGCACTCTGATGCGTCAATGCAACAGTTGGACATCCCTGTTATTATAATTTGTAAATTTTTCACAAAGAGTTATTATCCAAAATTTCTTGTGTTTGTAATTTTTCCCCTTTTGTGTTTTGTATGTTGTTCGGTATAATAAAACAAATATGACATCCCTGTGTGGTGTACAACAGGAATAACTCCCCCTCGAGAGGATTGTCGCCCTCAGGCTACGCCCTCGGGCGACAATCCTCTCTCGGGGGAGTTATTCCAGTTGTACACCACACAGGGATGTCATATTTGTATAATGTAGCACCCAGAATTAACTCTAATCTAGATCTATGCTTATCTGATTAGTTATTGAAAATATAAGAGGTCAACCTAGTAGATCTCATTCTAGTTGGGAGAGGGGCTTGATTTTAAAGGTTGGTCAACAAGTATGTGTCAGTCATCCTTTTATTTCATATCTACAAGCCTGATCTTGCTTATTATTCCTTTCATGCCTGTAGTGCCCGAAACCGCCTTACTAATTTGGTGATATCTCTCAAACAAAAGCAACGCAAGAAGTTTCGATCCGGAACTAATTAGCAACTCTCCTTCAAATACTTAGTCAATTTATGATAGATTCTAGAGATATTTTCAAAAGTAATATAGGTTCAGACAACATTTGTCAAGTTTGTCCCTAGGCATGAATGGGTTATACTAGCTTGATAAGCATCCATTAGGCTTTTCACTAAACTAATCTTGTTTCTGACTGAACTTAATTCATAATCGTAGCGATACCTTCCATGATATTTTGCCCCTATCACTATGTCATTAATTGTGGTTCAGCTAAATGGGACTGTTTAGGTCACAACAACATACAGTTTACACCATTAATTGAAAACAGTTGTAGATTAAGGACATGCTCCAGAAACTGTCTGCAAGGGTTATGGAAAAGTCAAAGTGCGTTGAGAGTTTAAGGCTCTACAATAGGATGTCTTATAGGCAATTGCTACTAAATCTCTCTGAGACCTTAGTACTTCTATGTTAAGAACCAAGCATGCTATCAAATACTGCATTTTTTCTTTGATAATTTGATCTATTTACAAACATTTGATGATTACTACATTTATTGATATCCTATATAAACCTAAATTCAGTTTATTTCTACCTTTATAGTATAATCAAAATTAAGACATTCTCATTGTGAATAATACAAAGATCAAGTAGAGCTTACTGAGAAGTTTTAAGAACTGCTGAGTGTCACGATTATAGGGCCAAAGGAGCTGACAAATTTGCAGTCACCCTAGAAGTGTTGATAGCTGCTACATGGTGGTGTTTATATAAACACAACCATAACTCACCACAGTTCATGTCACCAAGCTAAAGAGCTGCCTCTGCTGGAAACCCAATACACACTGTGGCAGAAACCTGACACTCTCGGCTAGACATTGTACTAGCCTGGAGTCAGTCACTATCTAGAGTATTGGAAGGTGGCCTGTTAGTTTAACCCTTCAATACTCACAGTCACAGCAACCATTAGTAAAAAAAAGTATTTGATCTGATGCTGGGAAGTTTTATGGTAACCCCCTTTATATATGTTGCAGTTTGTATTCACACTATTTACACAGCAAAATGAGAGGGCAGTTATTAGCGGTGCTGATATCAGTGAAAAATGGTTGAGATCTCAGGTGGCTTATTAGAGGTGTATAGTATGTGTTCCCAAGGTGGTTATGCCCTAGACAGTGTTTAATTTGTGCATTGGACATCTTGCAGTTTGTGGTTTAAAACCTGATCAACATGGTCCCTCAAATACTCCCTGAAAATGCATTGTGAATATGTTATCACCACAGGAAGAGGAAGATAAAAAAGATAAAAACAAACTGTCTTTGGTTATTAAGGTGCGGCAGTGATGATGGAGTCTAGTCACTGCGTTTGCATTATATTGAGAATTTAGGTTGAATCTACATCAGTAACACAGATTTGGGCTTGGTTGGATTTCTTCAGTAAGTCCAACGACTTCATGGATTTGGCTCCCTAGGAGTGAAGATGCAATGTGACCCTGTTACCATCTCTAACCTAATCCATTCATGCCAGGAGTTCTTGAAAATAGAAGTGCCCAATTATTGCAGTGTCACACCATGCAGCTAGCTTGCTTCAAAATAAACCAATCAAAACTTATCATACAATATAGGATTCAAAATGTGTGGCTTTATTAACGGATCATGAATTGATGATTTATATCAAATTTATAGTCATATCTTAATTGGTAGTTTTCATTTTCATATGGTCATGTGATAACAAGAGTAAGATGTGCTTAGGATCATAGACCTCCCTTTAATATGATATGTACTTAAAGTACTGCGGCACTTGTGATCCTCGCCACTTATACTATACGGCTGTTTTAGTGATAAATGTAATTGCATGGATAGTAGAGATGAGTGTGAGTGAAATGTTATTGTTCTTTTGTGCCATTGATGTTGTCAAATGTTGACTTTGATACTGATCAATGACAATAATGGACTCATCTAATCACTGATTAATTCTAATGAAATCGGGATACATCTGGACATATCCACATATTTTCCGGGTAATTTCATTTGATAGATTCTGGTTTTGACATTGATTAATGTCTATAATGTTTTTTTCTTCTGAACAATGCTTAATTGTTATTGAATTGGGATGTATATCTGGGCATATCTACACACAACTTTATATTCATTGTATTATATCATATCTACCACCCTTAAGCAATTGATTTAATCTTTTACTCCAGTGGTGGGGCTGTTACATGCTCTTGTTTATATTAGGTTTAAATCTTACCTAGTTCTCAGACAGACCTAAATTGTGGATCATATTTAGAGAAAAATGCTATCATCAGCCAGTGCATGTTTTCAAACTAGCTGACACAGCTCAACTTTGAGGATAAGAAGAGAATTAGATTTCGTCTAAAACTACCCCCTAGGTCAAGATCATGTATCTGGGCATTTAGCACAGACTAGTAGCTAGTCTAGTTTAAACCAGGCACAAGTCTTTTGGTTCTGCTAGTATTCACAATTCTTTGTCTCAATTATATGCCTGAAGCTCAACACCAATGCATATAAAAAGAGCTTTATGCAATCTGGCTCTAGGCATTCCAGAAATGTTTCTGAACAGTGGTGTCCCTGGCTCTTGCAGCTGGTTAAAATTAAAGACGGTCTTTCATTAAGCTTTAACGCCTCCACCAGGATATATTTGCTGCTGCTGATGGCTGTTGCTGCTATTGCAGTTGTCGCAACGAGCTGTTTTTCTTATTTGGATAAAAAAAGCAAAGTAATTAATTCTCTCATTTGTATTCCACACACATTTTGGAATTATTTTGTTTGTTTTTACATCAGCATAAAAAGCAGAATGACCTATCCATTGTGTTCTTTATGTTTTGGTGCAGCTTGCTTTTTGTTTGCCTTCTCAAAAGAAAAAGCTGATATGCTCTTCCAAATTGCATTCTTTACATGGTTTGTTACCCTATTTATTACATCAATCATAGCAAAGGAATCATCCCTTGAGCTGCTGGTAGCTAATTTGGTCAATGAAAAATGATGCAAAAACATGAAAATATGGGTACTCATCTGAGAGTGCTCAGTGAGAGCTTTCCAATGAATACAAACATTACAGGGTTCTGATGGTTTTAAAAAATCTTTGCATCAATGTGCTTTGGACGAAAGTAGCCTCTACATTGGAAGGGTTAATTGAAGCTTTCAACTTTGTGTTGTATACAAAGATAGCTCTTTCAGTTAATTTTTGGTTTGTACAATCGGTCCTTCTGTTGTTGGAGATATCGCTTAAGGAATTGATTATATGCTTGCTTCTCCATAAATTTGTACACTCACCTGGGTACACACTTGCATGTATCTAGATACACACACATCCCTATACGTTCATACACGCACATTGACGCACGCACAGAGGTATGTAAAAGGTTAATCAATGCAGCCTTTCATATCTCATTCATATAGATCTCTCTCCTAATGAGTTCTTATCAGGGAAGCATCACTACCCTTAACCTTTGTAAAGGTCACCAACATAACACATGGCTGTAAAAAATCATTGTCATGAATGCACCAGGTTCAGCACAACAGTTCACATACCAGAGGCACTGGCAAACACGAAAGTTGCATATCCCATATAAATATATATATCTTTTATATACATATATATATATATATATATATATATATATATATATATATATATATATATATATATATATATATATATATATATATATATATATATATATAGGGGGGTCACTTTAATACATAATCTAAGAAAAGGGTCATTTTTGCTTCATAAATTGTATGTTGAAGGTATGATTTCAATATATCAAGGTGTTTATTCCAACCTCCCCTCCTGCCACCTATATTTACCTGTTCAAGTTAATGTTCTTTGAAAACTCTATAATTTCAATTTTTTACTTTACAAAATTATGTCAGGAAGCATGTTTTAATTTGGGCTAGAACCGCTAGATGCCCTTTAGTTTTTGAAGTGATTCAATTTTGAAAGGTTAAAGTTGTGGCTGTAAGAAATGCATCGAATATGCGGCAAGTTTTCCCCATGCAGTCAGTAATTCTTATTTATACCAGCAATTCTGATTTTCCACGGAGTACTGTTCATGATTTATCTAGTGGTTTGATTATTTTGTGGAATACAGTGATTTCATGATATTTTTGAAAATCCGCCATCACTTAATTAAGATGTAGCTGTCTAGTGTAAGCCTGCAGGGAATTGGAAGTGCTCATGCTGCTGCCACTACTGCTGCCGCTACCATGTCTCCAGCAGCTCATTTTTCTGGCAGTTAATTTCCTGAATGTGGCGCAAGTGGCATATTGGTAGGAAAGACCATCTTCCCTAGCAGCCTGGCTGGCTGCTATCAGTTTGTGATGCATTACAATATTGGGAGTCTGTGGTGACCAGAGCAGCTCTGGTAGCTACAGTATTGGAGACCTAATTTGAAAATCAATTTATCATGTTGGGAGGGTTGTTACTAGGTTAAGACAAACCCGCTAGATTTCTTTTGAAGTAGCTGAACAAATAAACGAACATTAATTTGAAATAGTTAACTCACAAGTTTAACTGTGATACACTGTTGTATGTAGGAAAGCTCATTTAAGCCCTTTATTGGTCACCTTTGTGATTCATCAGACTATTGGGAGCTTTCAAGCTGATGAGTTTAGCGATAGTATATTGTTACTTGTGAAGAAGCTCATCTAGTATCTTCGGTCACTGTGGTACCTGTGCCATTAATCAGACTATTGGGAGCTTTAAATCTGATGAGTTTAGCTGTAATATATTGTTACATGTAGGAAGGCTCATCTAGTCTCTTCAATGGTACCTGTGTGCCATTAATCAGACTAGTGGGTGACTTCCATGTGATGAGTTTAGCTGTAGTACAATGTTACATATAGGAAAGCCAATTAAACCCTTATGCTGCTGGTGGCTAATTTTGCCAATACAAATTGATGCAAAAAATCTGCAAAATGACTGAAACCCTGGCACATGGGTACTCATACACAGTGAGAGATTTTGAATGAATACCAACATGACAACGTGTAAATGGGTCTCGAAAGTCTTTGCGTCCTTGTGCTTTGGGCCAAAGAAGGCTCAGCATTGGAAGGGTTAAGCCTTCAATTCTACCTGTGCAATCTAAGTCTGACTATTGGGAGGGTTGGACCTGATGAGTTTAGCTGTAGTACAATGTTACATCTAGGAAAGCCCATTTAAGCCCTTCGATTCTACCTGTACAATTAATAGACTATTGGAAGGGTTCGACCTGATGAGTTTCGCTGAGGGACATTGTTCCATTTAGGAAAGCTCATTAGCTTTTCATTGGTCACATGTGTGATTTAATGGACTATTGGGAAATGTTCGCCTAAAGAGGCCCAGCAGCAGCAGCCTCTGTTGCCATGGCAACCAGGTGGAATGGCACCATCATCATCCTCCTTTCGTTGCCCTTTCTTAGACTGTCTTCTCATTAGTCTGGGACCTGACATAAGACACAATATTTTGCAACATGCAATTTTTAACCTGGGACTTGTAGTGCAAGTTCATCTAATATTTTGTAATAGGCTCACAAAAAGACTACGCCTTTAATTCTTTGTTTTGCGTGATTAAACAATAGTAGTAGCATGTATTCATTTGTGAAAAGGCGTCTTTCCTGGGTATTGCATGCCTTCATTTAGCCCAAGCTTAAGATCATTGTTCCTTAACCCTTTCAATGCTGAGGCTGCTTTCATCCAAAGCACAAGGACACAAAGATTTTTGAAAATCACCTAGACCCTGTCATGTTGGTATTCATTTTAAAGCTCTAGCTGAGTACTTTCATATGAGTACCCATTTGCCCATGTTTCAATCATTTTTCAGGATTTTTGTATTGGCAAACTTAGCCACCAGCAGCATAAGGGTTCAATTGTCTATACTTGAAGCATTGGTTGTCTATACCTGAATCATTGGTTTTAATTATTTTTTGTGCATGATTAAGTAATAGTAGTAGCATGAATTCATTTATGAACAAGCACTAGGTTCCCTGGATTTTGAATGAATTTATTTAGTCCAAGATCATTGTTCCTTAAATTTTCTGTAGATGAATGATTGGTTTTCAATTGGCTGATTTACCACATTTAATCAAAAGAGAAACCACGCTTACTGTAGTTTATCTATGGTGTGGTGGAGGGGTGATTTAGAATTTAATTCTTAAAGAAGAACTGAGTACAGAACTTTCTTTTTATTTTAAATTATCACATTTTCCAAAAAAAATTAACATTGCCTTATGGAACTTATCAAATCTAATTCTTTAACATATTCCTCTTCCATATTATATGGAATCGACGGTCCTTACCCAACTGGAAGTTTTTATATCATAGAGGTAGTGGAGGGGGGGGGACGGAAGATTGGCTTTATTCAAAATCAGTTACATGTGACAATAGAACAGGAAAAGGGTTTTTCATTTGTTCTGAACCCATCCTAACCCCCTCCCACTGAATGGGCTTCTGAGTTAAGGAACTACCATTAGTATGTGCATAGCAGTAGGAAGGAGATTATAAGTGAACTGTCTCTGTGAATATTGAATTTTAAGGGATAATTGATAACTGCTGCTTGATTACATAACATGCACTCCCAGGACCTGCTCCCTATTGTTAACCCATTCATGCCGGTAGCACCTCAAAACTATCTGACTTTTTTATGAGATCATTTTGATCAAAGCATATTTAGGAAATACTTATAAGAGGAATGTCCTTCAGAACTCAACCTACAACCCTCCACTTCCTTTTATTACAAATTAGTGGCAGATTCCACCTGTATTTAGACTATTCTAACATTCATATGAGAATGATCAAGGCATGAATGGTTTAACCCTTATGCTGGTGGTGGCTACTTTGGTTTATATGGACTACATATTAATGGCCCACCAACTAATCTATGATGCGAATTGTATTGATTATGGGGATGATGATGATGATGATGATGATGGAGATGATGATGATGGTAATGGGAATGATGATGATGGTGATGATGATGATGATGAGGATGATGATGATGATGGGGACAACGTTGATGATGGTGATGAGGATGATGATGATGATGATCGGGACGACGATGATGCTGATGATGATGATGATGATGATGATGGGGACGTCGATGATGATGGTGATGATGATGATGATGCTGATGATGATGGGGATGACGATGATGATGATGATGGGGACGACGATGATGATGATGATGGTGATGATGATGGGATGATGATGATGATGATGATGGGGATGACGACGAAGATGATGATGATGATGATGATGATAATAATGATGGGGATGAGGATGATGATGATGATGTTGATGATGGGGATGAGGAAATTGTTGTTGAAGATGAGAATGGGGACAATAAAGTACAAATTGCATCCAGAGTAATGGTGTACATGACCATGTTGTTCCTTCGTTACTAAAACCACCACCTGCAGTGTTCTAGACTATATATATAGGCCCATGCATGTATGGTACTCATCATCTCTGTTAGCTCTATGTAGTTAATGACTTACAGCATTATATTCTCCTGTCAGCTGCTCTCCTATTATGCAAGAGGTCAGAATGGTAATTTACTTATTTTGTGTAATATGTTGATTGAGTAAGCTGTTGTTGTCATGGGAATGACATGGAACAACTCGACCATTGCTTGTGATTCTTACTCACCAAATAGAATAATTCAATAGCCATAACATACGCATATTATTGCAATTTAAATAATAGTTCCTACTGTCATCCAGTCAAAAGGCATGACTGAAGACATGATAAAGTGCAAGACAAAAATGAGGAATTTGAAGTCATATATTTGGAGGGTTATTCCCACTCAAACCAGGAATGAATATTTTACAACTATATATATTTGATATATTTTCAAGGTATTTTCGAAAGTATTTTAGTATCCAGATTTCACTTTTGAGAAGAAATATCAGCAATGGGGTTAATAGGGCTAAAAAAAGCATATGCTTATATTGATATGAAAATCACATCCCTTGTTGAGTTAAGATGATTAAATTACAGATTGCAGGGAGTTTGATCAAATAGACTGCTTACTTAAGTTCATGAATGTGCTTATTGCCACAATCTGGTCACAATATGTTTGTGCTCCACAGGGAGACATTCTCATGATATCGCTGGTCCTAGTGTTGAACTCCATTCATAGCCTTTCATTACTGGCAGCTGTAACTGACCAGCATGCCCAGAAGGGGCTATTTATTAGTTAATTATCAGGGAGTTGGACACTCAGAGAGTGGTAACTGGCGAGTTCTCTAATCCTTCTTTGCCACGCCCCAGTTGGTCATTAAGAGCACTGGACAGCTGGGATGAGGGATGTTACCGTTATTTCTCATAAATTTAGACCACCCTAGGAATTTGGGCCACTATAACTATTTTGCATATTAATTAATTGGAAATCATGGGTAAACCTCAATCTATCCCCAGTTGCTATTTCACAAAATATGGACCTAGTTATAAATCTAGCTGATACAAAACCAAAGGTATTTTCAGAAAACATGTGCCACCCTGAACCCATAAAAATTGTTATTATTAAAAAGCATCCCAAAGTCATCCGAAGAGATGAATTGGTCACTTTTGATGATATGTGTTTTGATATAGGAATTATAGGAATTACTCTTTAAAAAATGTTTCAGGAGGTTTTTGTGAGGAAGGAAATGGAATAAGGAGTTTTGTTATACCTCACCCTATATTAAGAGTCATTACATAATTCACCCTATCTATCAGAAAAGGTGGAATAATAGCACAAGTAGGTGAATAATTTTGCCAGTCAATAATCTGCCCTATTCCATGTTTTGATGGTGGCTGGGCGCTTTTGATTCATAAAACAGGATAAAAATTGTGGTGGGCCAGGTGACAACTAACTATCAATAAAACTAAAATAACTATGATATACGCTTGGCGAAACATTTATCAGGTGGTTAAAAGAGTTCTTCAATGAATATGGCGACTTAAATAATAGATTTAAGTATACTATATGGTGCACTGGTGCATCTATTCATCTGACAGGTTTATCAAATGAATGCAGTTTTTGCTGTCTGCATAAACAGATACATGCAGCTGGCATAGATGGTTATTGCTGTTTTATTTGCTTGTGGGGTCCCAACTCAAGGAAAAAAGGTACAGATCCATAACAGGACTAGTTGTTCAATATGAATCTCTTGATTTTTTTTTGAGGCCAGGATATTTTCAATGAAATTTTGATGGACTAGTGAGCGATAATAGAGAGAATTTTCATTCAAAAGATCGTGTGCAGTCAGCTTGGAGCACAGCATATTTTCAAAATGTCTCGGTTTGGCAGTGGTACCAAGGAAGATATTCAAGATTTACATGACCAAAAAGACACAAAATCAGTTAATCATTCCGTTAAGGTTGTGAATATGTGAGGGAGTACTGCAGGGAGAAAGGCAGCAATGTTGAGTTTGAGAAGTTGGATCCAAAGAAGTTAGATGAGCTATTGGAGTTATTCTATGTTGATCTCAGGAAGAAAGATGGCGAACTGTACAAGTCTAGTGCATTTAGCCTTCATATTAAAGTAATTATGGTATAATTGAAGTAAGCCGTAGATGAAAAACTATGATATTCATACATTTTGTTATTACCCTTAATTCATTAAAATATTGAAATCAGTTCTGGTCTTGTATTATAATTTTGCCCCTTGTTGTAAAATGTTCGGTATAACAAAACAGTTATTGCCTGGCTTGTTGGTGGATAGTGCTGATTATCACCCCTCGAAGGAATTATTTCCCTCGGGCGTTGCCCTCGGGAAATAATTCCTTCTCGGGGTGATAATCTGCACTATCCACCAACAAGCCAGGCAATAACTGTTTACTATTATGGGCACTACAGGGATATTTATTTACACTTGATACCTCAATAGGCATGGTCTGGATCTATGCCACATCAAATATCAAATGATTTAGCATTACAGCAAAAAACTGCAAAGCTTTTAGATGACTTGGTAGTACATACAGCAGAAACTTAAAGATGATTAGGTAATACACAGGTAAAATTCTTTTGGGCCGGCACAGGTGCTGTAAAGATACAGGCCCTCCAGCAGAGGGCATTATGGTGATTTAATGACTGGTCACATGGTACAAATCCTGAATGCTGATTGGGCAATCTGAAGGAAGCAATAATAACTTTGTTTGTATTGCGACTTCAACAAAACCCACTGCATAGCATAAAAATGCTCAAGAAGGTTTGATCAATATTTTCTTATTCAAATATCAAGACTTCTAGTATATTCTGGAAAAGATCTCATAATAAAGATACTACCAATTTAGAGGCAAACATTTTTAGCTGCATCTGTGATGAATGGGTTAGCACTATTTTATACAAATGCCTTATCAGCAAGATCAGGTGTTTTTATGGGCTTGGTAACCTAAAGGGTAGTTGTTGAGGCAGACATGCCAGCTGAGCCTATAGATTAATTCGTATAGGGATGTCCCTAGATACTAAGTGCAAACACGATTGCATACTTGAAGCACCCAAAGGATGTGATGATTATGATTAAAGATGACAAAATATTTTTAATTAAATGATGAAAAATAATCATTCCCCACCTTATTTCTTTTTTAAACAAAAAATCACTTTTACTTTTAAGATATAAGTATTTGTGGCTCATAGATGAATACATGATATGAGATCAGGATATACTCTTGATCTGAGAAAGGTAGCATTTTGACTATGAAAATTATGATTTGACTAATGAGCATTTCTTCTTTCCTTAAAACTCCCTAGTATTAATTGCCCGATTGTTGAATTACATGGTGCTCTTTAAGCAATATGGGTTTAAATTAAGGGCAGATATTCTATGCATGTGTTTTGTTGCTGGTTCTGGTCTAGCAGGGGAAATGAATTATGATGTGGAATCAATTATTACTTTTGGGACTTTGTGGTGTTGTTTTAATTGGATGAAGGTTGAATGCTGATCATGCCTACATGTGCCAGGTCTTGTACCCCAGGCTGGCCAGGCTTCCTTAGTCTAGAAGGGTTCAATGCTCACACCCATGATTATCCATTCATTGACTTACTTATCAAAATCAAGTTAGATACTACCACCATTTATAAGAAATAAAAGGGTCAGGCATTATTGGGATCCCTTGTTTAAATTTTCTGAATATGAAAAAGAATTTGGTGCAATAAATATAGACCCTGTTATCTTACTAATGATATTCATTATGAAGGAGGTTGATTATTACAAATTAAAGGAAAAAAGGAACACATATGTCATTGTTCAGCATTCCAAAGAGTTGTAAGAATGTATAATACATACAGTTCTAGTAACAAAATTAATATGGAGCGAAACCACAAATGTAGATAAGGCATTATTCTTGTTAAACCAATTACGCTATGGACAAGGGATAGGCTTTTTTGGGACTACATATATATATTGTATTTCTTTTTATGGGTCTTGTCTTGTTTAACTGCATCTCAATTGTAACTAGGATTTATCCTTACTGTATACTTATTGTCTTATGTTTACAGGAGCTTTACAGTCAGCTTTCCAATGAATACCAACACGACAGGGTTTAGGCAATTGTCCAAAGTTTCAATGATATTGTACCTTGAACAAAAGTAGATTCAGCATTACAATGGTTAATATCCTTCCGGCACTGATTGCTGTAGGATCATGAGTATGTCCCAGCAGTAGCCTGAAGGTTGATAAGGAGGTGATGGATGGAAATAGAAGCATCCATTCCTTCTTCCTGGACCTAATGTCCTAAGTGACCAGTGTGCTGCATGTTAGTTTGTATTACTCTGAAGAGCCTTCAAGGGTTAGTGATAGTATAGATAGTGCTTAATTAAGCATTGCTAAGTTCTTGAGCTGTGGCTTAAGCCTTCCAATTCTAAGGTTACTTCCATTCATTAGCACAAGGATTAGACAGCAGGGTATGTGGGTGTCATTTGGACACCCAAACCCTCAAAAATAACACCTCAGGATACCCCCAAAAATTTGTGAGTAATTTCTTAAAGTGATAAGTTCAAGCATGTTATTATTTTTTTTTCCACCTTGATATAATTCCCATTGCATTGTGTAGGGACATAACGCCTTACTTCAATGAGTATTTTTACATGTTCTGAGTATATTGTGGTCTCCCTTAAAAAATAAGACACCCAAAGATTTTACAATAGCCAATTTTGAGCACCCAGATTCTAAATCCTGGCTAAGTCCCATACTATTGATGAATCTTGTCGGAATGACTTAATGACAGCTTAGTCCATTCAGTTTGTAGTATTATAAGAGACTGTGGTCTTAATTATATTGCCAGGGGCCCAGGGATTTGCTGGGAGTGCCTGAAGGAGCGAGGTCACTAGTTCAATATCCCTTGCCTTGCCTCTTTCAGCAAAGTAGGATAATAGCAAAGCCAGCTGACTATGACCTAACAACTGGCGCACCAGCCAATTTCAGTTTAAGCAAAGAATCCAGCTAAGCCAGCAGTAATCCTATTGGCATATAGAAATAAGCCCCATTGTCTCAGCCAGCTAGGTCCAGGATATGTCCTTAATGCCCTTGGATAGATTTCTATGTAAGGGGTGGGGGTGGTATCATTTCTTATCATGGGTTAAATTTACCCAACTTAAGAGAAATTTTAGTTCTTAAGAAGAACAATTACATTAATGTCATTTCCAATTGTACAAGGGGTCTGTTAAATTCTTTAAATTCCCTCTGTATCTGCAATACAGGACACACTTAACCTTCTTGATATTCTTACATTCATGATTGATACTAAACTGAATGACTTGCCCATCTGTTAAAGTGTTAAAGAACGCATAAGAATCAGACTATTTGCAGCAAATTTATATTAATGTACTGTGCACGATCTGGTGCCAAGATATATAAGTTGTTTCTTGTTGCCAAAAGGTAAGCTAGCTAAAATTTAACCTATGAAACTGGATTCACAGGAAAAAGAAGAGTTAAGTTGAACTCTGGCTGAAAATTTAGCAAGCTAACTGATTGACTTTCATGGAACACATCCATTGTGTACATACTTTTAGGTGGTGTTTCGGTAGGCATAAATGGGTTAAAGTCTCCAGTTTTACCTTTCTACAAAAGAAGATTCATGCCATATACTGTAAGGTCATTTAAAGTAAATTACCTGTGTCAGGCATCTGTATATGTAGGTTTAAATGCTAACCACTCCCTGAATTTTGAACGATGAATGAATGTATAAGTTAAGTGGAGAGGACAGCTCACACTTTAATCTAGGAACTATGGGTCAGTAGCAGCAAGGGGGCAACCATCATGCAGGCATTGAACAATGGAGCATAAGGGTATGTCTAAAATAGATGGCCCTTTCCTCACCTACCTCCTGCATCTTGCTTGGTGAATGAAGCGAAAAGTCAAACTCAAAATGCATCTCACCCATTCATCTTGGAGGTGGTAGTCTGAAGGTGGAAGGGGGAAACCTGTGGGCAGCATGAATGATAACAGAAATTTACCTTTAACCCTTCCGATGCAGAGGCTACTTCCGTCCAAAGCACAAGGACGCAAAGATTTTGGAAAGCATCCAAACCCTGTCATGTTGGTACTCATTGGATAGCTTTTGTTGAGTTCTTTCAGATGAGTACCCTTGTTCCAGAGTTTCGGTTATTTTTCAGGTTTTTTGTATCTTATTGAATTGGCCAAATTAGCCACCAGCAGCATAAGGGTTAAGTATTTTAGAGCACAGGTGTAGGCTCCGCTCACCTGCCTCATCAATCTAGTGTGGTGAATGAATGGAGAAGTCAATGAGAAAACACAGCTCTCACCTTTATCTTGGAACTGTGGGTTGGTGGTGGGGAAATGGCAACTTAACTGTATGTGGCATACATGTATATATATACATTTATATATACATTTTTATCTATTCATACATATGTATATGTTTATAATATTATATATATATTATATATATATATATATATATATATATATATATATATATATATATATATATATATATATATATATATATATATATATATATATATATATATATATATACATACATTAGATGAGAAGGTGGAGGTTGAAGGTAGGAGTAGCATCAAGAGAGTAATTTCCTAATGGCAATTGAGGTAGGTTTGAGTGTGTCAAACAATGGTAGGGATTAATATCTAATGGCAATTGAGCTGACATCTCAATGTTCTTTTCAGTAAAAATGATGTTTTGTTTGAAATTGTTTGTATCTTCAACATATAAATAGGATACTAATGACCTTAGGAAATTTATTGTGGTGATTGAACAGGGATCTTTGTTTGTCTTTTTGATAATTACATCAAAACATTTCAAATATTTGCTTAGATACTTGAGAATTGAGCACAAATTTGCTCTAATTGAAAATCGAGTTGGGATTGTGTTTTTAAAATAAAAATTAAGCTATCATTGCTATTGCCCACAGAACCTTGTGTTTAAAGAAGATAAACTGGTCTTTTTGACAAAAATGCTGGTTATATTTTTATTGTATTTTTTCAGATTGGGGGTTAATTAACGGCCAATATGCTACATTGATAATTCATCCTGGTTATTCTGCTGGGATTTATGTCTGATGCCTTGTTTAGTCCCTTATGGATTAGGTAATGGAGTTGTTTCCACTTTGTAACTTATAAGTGGCAGTGGTTCACAGAGCATCCATTTTGTAACCTCTGTGAGTGCTGCACACCTACCCTGATGGCCATGTCGTAGTTCTTGCTGGTCTATATTTTCATAACAATCATACTCCAATGGGCAGTAGCTATCCTAAAACATCTTACTCTCACGTTAAATAATGTCGAATCATTTATGCCTCTTGAAATTGACATCTGGATCAATGCCATTTCTTAGAATAACCTGAGCACAAGGGATAAATTCATTTGATATTTGAAAGAGAGTTTTACTTCAGTTCTGGTAATATAAAATACTGCTCCTGATGTTGCTGTTAGTGCTGCTGTTTCTGCTGCTCCTCAAGCTGCCACTCCTGCTGTTTGATGCTGCTCCTGATGCTGCCGCAATTGCTGCTTTTCTTGCTGCTGCTACTGCTGCTGTTTCTGCTGCTCCTGATGCTGCCATTTCTGCTCCTGATGCTGCTGCCACTGCTGCTAGCACTGGCCGCGTCTTGAGGATGAGCCTGCAGAGCTATTGCTATTCAGCAGCAGCAGCAGCAGAGAGATCCCCTCAGCTGCAGCAATGCAATGCTTGAGGGATCACATGTGGTACCTAACTGCCCACTTCCAGCTCTGTGGATTGCCCACTCCTCCCGCAGCTATTCATGCAAACCTCTTCCTCATGGCCATCTGCGTGGTTAAACCTGTATGACAGGCACAGTTAGAGTTCTCCTGCCTCTGACTCCATGGCACGGAGGAGGGTTCAGCTGTTCTACTGTTTTGAATGTCTTTCTATCCTACAACCCACCTGGGCCAAGATTGCTATTATTCCTTAGCCCTTATGCTGCTGGTGCCTAATTTGGCACCCTGCTGGCTAAGACCCTGCCACCACAGGTACTCATTCTAGAGTACTAAGCGAGAGCTATCCAATGAATACCAACATGACAGGGTTTAGTTGGACAAAAATAGCCTCAGCATAATGGCAGGGTTATAAGTCTACCCACTGACCATTCAAGGTAGAGCTTGGAGGATATTGTATTGCCTTGGCACAAGTCCCCCTAGGGGAGACCTAGCTGCTTGATATCCTTGGAAGGATCTTGCCACTTTTCCCTTAAGGATCCAATGCTTTGATGATCAAGCCATTTGCTATCCCATAATGCATTTGTTACTTTATTTGTGATAGGACGGTCTGAACAGCCCAAGCATGGTATAGATATGAACTTATTTTCCCTCGTAATCTTAACCAATACAATGTACATGTTTGTCATAGAAAGCTGGCACATGAAGGTAATAGAAAAAGGTTTGCATTTGAAAAGTCAACTTTGATTTATAACTCACCATATAATTATAATTATGAAGTGTACTACAAATGGAAAATCAATAATAGATCTATATTTTTTATCTACCAATAAAGTTTTCATGTATTTTGCTATAGTTACTATTGGGTCGGTACAAGTGTTTTAGGCAGAAAGCATTAAGAATGATTGGCGCCCAGAGATATATGTTGTATGGGATATCAATAAAGACTTGGGATCTGGCAGGATGAAATAGGCAATACCAGAGAGGTAGACACCAGGGAGATGCAGCGAGGGGCCAATTATCCTACAATGACATAAGGCCCAGTTGGCAGTGCGCAGCTGATGCAAACCTGTGTTGCCCAGCATGACTGACATGCATGCACTGTAATCATTACTGCACTAACAGGCAGTCTAGACAATATAGCATGGCTTTGAGTTGATGTAACCCTACCCCAGGGCATTTGGCCGAATCTGCTGGCGACGAGTCCCTGTTAAAAAGAAGGTGATATTCCCTGCGTAGATTATGGGCACCAGCAATTGTGGGGTGCAAGGATGATTTCATCAAATGGAGTGTGGGCTTAAAAGGAATTTTCTCACACTTCACTTACTAAAAAGCCACTTTTAAGGGGTATAACCTTAATTTGTGTTTATATTTTTGACCCCCCCCCCCCCCCCCCCCCCCACACACACACACTTTCACTGTATTACCTCACCTGAATGGTGCTTGTGCCTAATAGAGGATGGAGGGAGGTTGAGTAATCGGCAATCACCTAGCCCTTCCCCTAGATCCTTACTGTACTTATATATTGGCCTAAGTACAACAAAAATACATAGAATTAGTGATTTATACATAAGTACAGAGAATTACTGGAATCACTAATGTATCGTTGTTATCCTGCTGTGTATAATCACAGACTTGTAATCATTTGAAATGCAATTAAATATACAATGAGTCATGGACTACTTTAAAAACCTAATTCGATGGGAAATATGGGTTTATGCTAACAATTACTTTTGTTCTTAGGAAGTGGATTGGAGAGCCTACACAAACATTTCCATCATAAGGCAGCATGCAGATTTATACAGCTGTCCACAGCAGCATGTGGTGGTTAATATATACTCATAAGGCATGTAACACTGTGTTTAAACCCTTCTAATGTTGAGGCTACTTTCTTCCAAAGCACAAAGACGCTAAGTTTTATGAAAAACATTTAAACCCTGTCATATTGGTATTCATTAGATAGCTCTCGCTGAGAACTCTTACATGAGTACCCATGTACAAGGGTTTCAATCATTTATTTTTTTTGCATCATTTTGTACGGGCCAAATTGGCCACCCAGCTTAAGGGTTAATTTGTCTTTACTAGCTTAGTTTTGCATTTAACACTTCCCACTTAAGTTAGTGTGTCCCCATGACAGGGCTGTCCAAGCTGTCGCATTGTCGCAAAATTTTGCGCCAGCAGCCTCAAAAAATTCGACACAAGAATATTTGCGCCAAGGTTGCGACACGGTAATTTTGCAACATGCAAGCGTTCGCCATCTAGCGGTGGTCACCAAAACTAAGTGATCACCAAACACGGCTTCGTGCGCATGACTTAACATGCTATAAACAAAGGGACGGCAAAGGGACGCCATGATACAGACGATATGAAAAATAAAAAAAGTTTTGGATTTTTGGAAAAGGAACGTATTTTACTAAGATTTCTGTAATGTCTATCGAAAACGGAGTTGTTTATGTAAACTTACGTTCAGCCAGTTTTTTCAGTGAGTTTGCGATTATGATTATTTTTGCTCGTTTATAATCAGTGTGGACGTGTATTTTTTCTGTAGTTTCTTTGTTGTTGTTAGAAGAAAGAAACACTGTCCATCATTTTTCTCGGCCGGCGAGCACTAGATATCAATAAAACGGTGTATGGGGGTGCCCACAAAGGTAGTCTTATACAACCAACTTGTGAACTCTATAGAAATCTTGTATTTAGTAGACGTGTTGGTAACCAATTTTGTAAACTGTTTAGAAACACAAAAGACTATTGAGGAAAATCAGGTTTCTAATTCTATGCTATAGGCAATTTTGAGGTCTGAAATAATTAATATTTGATACACTAATACACTTAGGGATGCTGATGATAGTTTTTGAAAAAAAATATGCTTGAGCAATTCTTATTCATAATCTGATGATGCTCACTTACCAAAAAACTTGTTTACCTAATTTATCTGCAACCGGTCACCAGATTTCATTAATATTTGATATGCTAATACACTTAGGGATGCTGATGATAGTTTTTGAAAAAAATTATGCTTCAGCAATTCTTATTTATAATCGGATGATGCTCACTTACCAAAAAACTTGCTGAGTCTTATCAGACTGTATTATAAATATTCAAGCTGGCTATATATGTGAAATAGAGTGTGTGCCAGTATATTGAAGAATCTTAAGCTTGAATATACAAATCTGTGATAACTGATAAGTATAACCTATATTGTACTATGTGTGGATTCAGTGTTTCAACATACATCTCAATTGGTGCTATGTCATAGTCTTAATTTAACTTCCCCTAGTTTGTAAACTGTGAGCTAAATGACCCCTAATGGATAAAATTTGAACCATTAAAACGCCACCTGGTGGCAGACGGTAGAAGTATTTTGCTACAGGTAGTTCAAATTTTGCTACAGGCATTTTGGGCTTGGACAGCCCTGCATTACATGCACACCCCTGCCAAAGAATTCACTCTACCTGCATGACTGCATCACCTGTTAACTTGCATTTCAATCAAAGGACAAGACTGGCAGGCAGTCTAGCTGTGGCATGTTCAGAGCATGCATCGGTCCCCTCAGAGCGGCTGCACAGGACTGGCAGTCAGGCTTTGTTTTCCAGTGAAAGAGTTGTCCCTAGAAAAAATAGCTGGGCCCAAGCAGCCCGTCGTCAGAGGCCGGGCCACTAAGGATGGAGTGCTGCTAGTGGGTATCATGTGCCTGGTGAGGCCTTCGTGTCACTGCTAAGGGAAGAAGTCTTGATGATCAGCATCCTGCAATCTCCCCTCACCTTTAAGTAGTGGGGACACGGGGATGCGCATGTAACACCGGCAACAGCAGCGGCAGCAGCAGTGAGTCTACTACTACATTGCCTCAGTAGGACAACTGCCTGCCTTCACACTCACTACTACCCTTCTATAGTAGTCAACACCATTGTGCTACCTGCAGCACTTTGATAACTGGTATGTATTTCAGATTTACTGGTAAAATAAGTAGGTTAAAACTTAAGATATACAGTTACATCTTTAGTTTTGTTGTGTATTGAGGGATATCTCATAGGCTTCAATTATGCAGTAACCCAGCTAATTATTAAGAGTGCGTGCCATACCTGTCTTGTAGTAAATCCATAGTGTACTGATTAAAGTAGTATGGTCAAGTAGGTTAGATATAAGAAAGATAACTTCCTTGTGTGTGAAGGGAGCTCGGGTATGTTGCTTTTGTGGGTATCTGACTGAAAATATGATATGCTCATGATAGCATTATCTCCTTGCAGTCAAAAAGATTATCCACACTTAAGGTATTTCACATGGTACAGTCAAACCTATCAACAAATAAAAACAAGTAGGACTACTAATATGACACAACTAGTTCACTTTTAACTTGCAATATATTGTTTTAAGACTGTTTACCATTTAATAATGTAGATGTATTTACATGTACATGTCATAGCTAGTGCTACAGATTGAGTAAAGTTGTTTCATGATGTTAACTTTTGAAAATAAATGACTTTTGTGGTTGGTGATGAACTTCCTGATTCAATGTGACATTCTGTGAGAGTTGGGAGTGGTGTAGGGGTTTGTATACTGCTGCGTGACTGCATGAGATCTGGTTGATCTGAGGATTTCTCTGCTTCGCTGAGCACGTATTCACACTGTTGGTCTGACCCAAACATGAATGGTTATTTTAGAACTAACTTTAAGTGGATAGCCCGGTTTGGCCTAGACAGGGTCTAACAGATGACTTCTAAATATGGCCTAGGAGGCAGGCTAGGTAACCTTAAACAGCAGGTAATCTAGCTTTTTTTAAGAACCAAATCCTTGAAAGGCATACATTACGACACCCAAAGGTAGAAGTCAGTAGTTTCTAAAACTGTTAATTTAAAGAAATTAAAATTTAAAATTTTAACTATGGTTATTATGTTACAAGATTTAAAGGTAAGCATATACTCTTAACTTAGCTAACTCAAAGATACATTCTCTCAATCAGTTTGTAAATACATGTTTATGGTTGGTCTATGAAGATATTGTGGTTGCCATTGGAGAATTCAACACCCTAATCTTCCTTGATTTGCTAATTTGGACATATATCCTGGGTATGGCCCTGCCGTGAGGGTGTCCTGTGTGTCCTACATCTCACCTTGATACCCACCTAGGGGGCTATATGTATAGACCCAAGCCTCAACATGAATGATCAGATGATACTTTATCAATAGTCTTCAAGTGAACTGAAATTTGAATGGCAAGAGTGAGTTAACTCAGTCATGCCTGAAAGATTCCTTGTTGACAAGTATCGTCTGGACATTTGATACTTTTGAAAATAACTTCAGAATGAATCATGGATATACAAATACTTGGAGAAGATTTGTGAGAGTTGGATTCAGGTCAGCATTTTCCTAGCAGATGTTTCTGATAAAACCTCTAGTTACAAAAATACTTCCAAAATAGTCAGGTTGTTTTGAGATGCTACTGACTTGAATAGGGGGGTTTAAGGAATTTATTTATCTGTTTGGCTGTGATTTGAAAATCAGAAATTAAAGGATGGGATTTTTTTAAGTGTCATTATTCAGATCAGAAACATCAAGATGATGGCTCCTTGTTGAGCAGCTTTATGGATATTTTTCCTGGATCTTATTGGCTGATCTCTGACCATGAATAGGCTTTTTGATCTGACTGCTGCTTTATGTGACACCATCAAACTGGGACCTATCTTTCTTCTATATGTTGATTTATATATATATATATATATATATATATATATATATATATATATATATATATATATATATATATATATATATATATATATATATATATATATATATATATATATATACATATAAGTCCGTATGGCAGAGTTGATTTCTAACTTTCATTAAGAAACGTGACCTACTTCCTCTGAGTAGTACTATCTTCCTATTGGACTTTGTCACTTGATTGCTGGGTGTACAGTGTCTACATATTGTCTACAGGTCTCCCGCATATGCCACTGGGTAAAACATGCTGATCAAGCTATGTATACACAGGCTAAGTATGCAAGGCACTATTTATTTAACCTGCAGTCAGGTTTCTTGGGTAATTGATTAACTGCTCTGTACTGCATTCATCAGAGCAATGAGCTGGTTCAAGTTTCCTACCTATGAAGGTAAGAAATCAACCTATTTGGTTGCCACTGGCATAACCAACCAAATTTAGAAATATTTCAATATCGTAGGTAATATTTCAAAAAAGGCGTATTAAAGGATAGCAATTAGTTTTTTAAAATTTACTCAGTATTCCCTGAGAGATAGAAATGAAAATGTATGGTAGTCATTATTGTAGTA